>OZ024930.1:60704740-61084932 GCA_964017235.1 Sabellastarte sp. h YS-2021
AAACCAAGGCATGTTGGGCCATCCCGGGGCAATCAGGATTGCTCTGCGATACCAGTGATCTGACAGCTTGCTGACCACCTTCCCCATCAGAGACACTGGGTGGAAGAGGTACATGTCCAGGTCCTCCCAGGACAATGTCAGAGCATCCACTGACCAGGCCTTTGGGTGTGGAATTGGGGACACAAATTGAACTAGCTTGCAGTTGTACCTTGTTGCAAACATGTCCACTAGGGGAGAATGCCAGGTTTGACAAAGGAGGTCGAAGGTCTCTTGATGGAGGGACCACTCCGTCTGAATGACCTGCCTTTGGCGAGACAATTTGTCTGCAATTACATTCAGACGGCCTGGAATGTGTCTGGCCTTCAGAACTATTTGATTGAGGCTGCACCAACATAGGAGCCGCCAAAGAAGGGCACAGAGTGAGCCTGACCTCATACCTCCTTCCTTGTTGATGTATGCTACAACCGTAGTGTTGTCTGTGGCAATCAGGACGATCTTTCCTTGCACTAAATGTTGGAATCTTTTTAGTGCTAACAACACGGCTTTTAGTTCTAAGAAGTTTATGTGCAACTTGCTTTCGGGCACTGACCAAGTACCGCTTGCTGTGAAGTCGCCTAAGTGAGCACCCCAGCCTTCTTTTGAGGCGTCTGTAAAGATTTGAACTGCGTGTCGCAGGGGGTGTAAGGGCTGACCCTTTAGGACATTTTCCTCTTGGGTCCACCACTGCAGGTACTGATGGAGAGACCTCGGAATTGGGATCTCCTTTTCCAGAGATTCTGGGACTCTCCAGTGCTTCTTGAGGTGCCACTGAATAGGTCTCATGTGCAGTCTGCCTAGGGGCACCTGTTTTTCTGTCGCAGTGAGAAGACCTATAAGAGACATGAAAGTTCTCACTCGGCAATATCTGGTCTGTAAAAGCACTGTTATCTTTTGTTGAAGGGCTTCCCAACGGTTTTGAGTAGGCCTGACTACTCCGTTGAGTAGGTCGTACTGGTAGCCTACGAAGTCGAAGACTTGTTGGGGTTCCAGTTCTGACTTTTGCATGTTTACCATCCAGCCCAACTCCTGGCAAAGGGCTAGGAGGGACTGGGTTCCCTGGTGGCAAGATTCTTTGGTAGGGGCTCGAATCAACCAGTCGTCTAGGTACTGGTGGATTCTTATACCCTGTGACTGAGCCATTAACTTGACCTCTTTGACCACACCAGTGAACTCCATGGGAGCTGTTGACAGGCCAAAGGGAAGTGCCCGAAACTGGTACGACTGGTTCTGAAAGTGGAACCTGAGGAATTTTCAGGATGTGAAGTGAATTGGAATGTGGAAGTAGGCGTCGCTGAAATCTAGCGATGTCACCCACTCCTCTTGTTGTAGAGAGGTCCGGATTGTCTCTGGAGTCTCCATTTTGAATGTTTTTACGCATAAAAACTGATTTAGAGTACTGAGATCCAAGATTGGCCGCCACTTGTGGTTCGGCTTTGGGACAATGAACAGTCTGTTGAAAAAGGCTAGTGAGGTTTGAACCCTGACCCTCTCTACTGCCTTTTTCTCGATCAGAGCTTGTACAGCTTCTTGCAAGTGGGAGTCTCTGATGGGGTTTGCATAGCCACTTACTATCAGGGGATCCCTTACCAAGGGAGGTCTGACTTTGAAGGGGAGAACATAACCCTCCTTTAAAATGGACACTACTTTGGGGTTTGCACCTTTGTGAGCCCATATTTCCCAAAAACTCTGAAGACGTCCCCCCACTGGTTGGACACTTGCAACATTTGGAACATTTGGAGCAGAAACAAAGTGATCGACAAAAGAAGCACTTTTCACACACTTTATTTGACTTTTGATCTTTGATTTTGGCCTTACGTCTTTCTTTTGCGACTGCCACCTTGTTACAGTAGGTACACGACATACAACATGATAAGAAACATTTGTTGGAACAGATACAAAAGAGTTTCTTGTTAAGACACTTTTCACAGAACTGACTGGCCGGGCCACCGGCACCGGACTTGACTTGCAGTAATTGTCATTTATACTGTGTCTTCTCATGAGCCATCTTGGTACCACGTCCGGGCTGACCACCCCGGCCTCTGCCCCGGCCTCTATTGCGGGAACCAAACGCTTTCCAAGCTGGTAGTTCCTTTCCGGCTTGAGAAGTTGTTTTAGCAGTGTCTTGAGGTTTCCAACCAGTACTGTAGGGTTGGTATCTCTGTTTTCTGCCTCTACCGGCGAACCCCCCGCGGCCCGGGCCGGGCTGGGAAGTACGTCGGGAAGCTTCTAATTGGTTGATTTCATCCTCAGCTTTTCTAATAGCAGCATCTGGAAATAACCCATATCCATTCAGGGGGCAATTTCTCAAGGAATTGAAAGTATCTGGTTTAATCCCCGGTTTCACAGCTTCCAAGTATGAATCCCTACGGAGTAGGGTCAAATTCGCCATCTGCACAAATGTAAAGTCTGCCAAATGTTGTAAAGATTTACCCATGGCGAAACTGACATTCTGGTTAAATGAGGATAAATATAAAAGTTCATCCAATGCACCTTGAGCTTTGACAGAGGACTTGCCTTTCTTAAGTTCACTTTGTAAAATATGCAATTGTTCTTGGAAGGCATCCTGTATTTTGGTAATACAGCGATTAAACCCCGCTGACTGGTTGCAAATATATGAAGACTCTTTTGCTGCTTTCTCCCACTTACGCATAGTGTCTTGTGATAGTGGGCGGGATGGCGGCTGAGGAGATGTAGAAGATATGGTTGAAATCCTGGGGAATGAACTATTGATCTTCGCCGCATCATTTGGCCAAGAATTCACCAATTTACCCGGCCTAGTTGGATCTGTAGGCTCCGCCGGGTGTATCCCATACCATCTGTTCTGGGATTTGGGGGGTCTGAGGAATTGGTCCACATGCAGGCCACCTGGATCACTAGATTTTGAAGGATATCCTTCTATCAGTACAAGGTTTAGAGTTTCTAGTTTTCGGCACAACCAATCTTCCGGTGGAAGATCCACAGAAATCTTGCCCACAGGCTGAGAACGGTGACCTGCCCAAGGATTATCAGTGCGGGATTGAGGAGAAAACTCCAGGTCAGGAATGTGTGTCCATCCCATGAACGCGCGGACACCTCTCACAGTCTCGCGGTAATTTTGATCTTCACTGAGGACCCGGTCCGGGTCTGAGGTTTCCAAGTCTGGGGATTCCTCTGCGTCAGATAACTCACCCTCTTCAAATGTTTCCTGAGGATTGACATCGCGGAAGGTGACCGGCCCGGAGCCGGAAGAAGGTTGTTGAAATGCAGATTGAGAGGAAGCAGACATAGCAGCTGACGAAACAGTAGCCACCGGAGCAGGGTGTTTAAACATAGGTTCTGCTTCCGGGTAGAGGTTTTGAAGTGGAGATTGTCTGTCAGCAAAGGAAACATCCTGATCTCTAGGCTCATCCGGGCCAACAGCCGGGCCGGCTGGGCCGGAAGAAGCCGAAGTAGAGACAAAAAAGGGTGTCTGGGAAAGAGCACCTGCTGGAGCAGCATGAGAGACCGGTACTTTGACCGGAGAAAATGTTGGATTTTGTTGCACAGAAGGTGAGGGGCGATGTCCTAAAGTAATAAGTGCCTCAAGCCTGGCCATACGAGTGGCCCACTTTTCGTCCAGTTCTTGAAGATCTTTCTTAAACTGCGGCACAGGAAGGGACAAATCCGGAGCAGAAGAAACAGAAACATCAGGTTCTTGTTCTGGCTGGGTATCAAGTACTACCACAGAAGACGGATCGACTAACACCTCCTTTGTCTTAGCCTTTTCCTTTCTGAGTTTATAGGTAGGAGTACTTAACTTGAGCACTTGCTCCGGGGTAAGGACACTGCAAAAGTCACACTGCAGATTTTGAACACAAGGGTCATCACCCTGTCCTTTCTCGCGACAACGCGCACACCTACTATGTTTGTCAAATGAAGCCATAATATGGCCACACGCACCCTTTTTCTGTCCTGGAGATGCCATGATAGAAAAGTCAACTAATGGCAACAATTCCGACACAAATTAAACAGATATAACACAAATATAAAACCAAAAGGTTCACAGATAAAAATCCACAACTTTAAATATCGCGCCAAACGAAAAAGATGCTATGACGTCACGTCCCTCTGGCGAGTGAGGCAGGAACTAGGCCACCTGGCGAGTGGATTGTAGTGTGCCGGTCCTGCCGGGGGTGAAACCCGGGACGTCTTTTTCTTTCGTTTGGCGGGACCGGCTGGCGCCGGACTATAGCTATCGTCTGGTAGGTAAGATGTATTAACGCAATGAAATTGCAAATTTAATAAGTAAATAAAATTTTTATAAGTTAATACCCCATCCAATGGGCAATTGCTTTACCGGTCGGCGCGACCGGTCCCGCCAAATGCCAGAAAAAGACGTCCTGTATATACTACCGGCAGGACTGGTCACAGAGTGTGCACTCACCAGGTGGCGCATCGTACTTCCTTCCTGTCTAGACAGCGTGACGTCATAGCATCTTTTTCGTGTCTAGTCCTATTATGACCCCTAGTAAGCTGATAGCGGGGCCAGATGGGTGGGCCTTGCCTGTCCATTGGATAGGGTATTATTACGTATTAACTTATAAAAATTTAATTTACTTATTAAATTTGCAATTTTATTGCGTTAATACATCCTATCCAATGGACAATTGCTGAATAACTACCGCTTGGTAGGCGGGTAAGTTACTAGGGACTTAAGTGAACTCATAAACAAATCAAGTTGAAAAGGCCCAGATGACCTAGGGTCAGATGACCCCCTAGGATCAAGGTAGGCTGTGACTAACCGGTAGCCCGGAAGTCTACCAATGTTGCCCCCCCCCCCCTTTTCTCAGACCTGCTCTGAGGGTAGGAAGAGAGGGTTGAGTTCAGTCCCATACAAAATAAACTTCCCAAGGGAAGCAAGTCAGAGTTTTGTTGTTTTTTTTTTTTTGTTTTTGTTTTTTTGTTTTTTTTTTATATACTATGTACATATTTGAATATCTCCTCATTTTGGGGCTTGGTGGTGGATCTGTTGGGCAGCCACCAATGGCCCTAAATGAAAAAGCTCTGTGTCAGCCCAAGCGACATCCTTTAAATAGAATTGTGTGAAGGTGTTATGAGATTTCCAGTGGCAGGCTGACAAAATCTGCTCTAAGGAGACCCCCGACTGGAAGGCCTTAGAGGCAGTAAAGGCCCTGACATCATGGGTTTGACCTGATGCAGTGTGAGGGCCTCTTGGTCAGAGAGCTCATAGCAAAAGATCACAGTCTGCTTGATCCATGAGGAGATGGTGGCAGGTGAGATGTCCTTGTCAAAACCTTTCTTGAAGGAGACAAAGACCAGCTCCTTGTTCTGCCTAAGATCTGAAGTCCTGTCCAAGTAGTAGCGAAGTGCTCTGACTGGACACAAGGACCTGTCACCCTTGAGTGACTTATCCAGTGTAGGGGCCAGGGCTGGTATGACCACTGGAGCCACACTATCTGGACCCTCCTTAGCCAGCTGGTTCTTGGATAGAAAGCTGGGTGAAGAGTATAAGGACACCTTAGACCAGTCTGACTGGTGTCTGATGTTCTTATGCAGCCAAGCATGGATCTCACTCCTGCGTTTACCCGAACCCAGGGCTAACAGAAAAACAGTCTTGAAGGTCAAGTGTTTAAGTGAGGCCTCTTTTAAGGGTTCAAAGGGAGCCTTAGTCAGCTGGTGTAAGACCAGGGACAGGTTCTAGGAGGGTATACCCATATGAAGTCGACCTAAGTGGACTTGCTTTTCTGAGGGTATACCCTTGTCTTGTAAGGTCTGCCAACGATCTGGTGTGGGTCTGACCTTGCCCTCCCTGAGGTCGAACTGGTAACCTACGAAGTTGAAAACCTGTTTTGGCTCCAGTTCTAATTTCTCCTTGTTCACCAGCCAACCTAGCTCTCGACAGAGAGCTACCAGGGTTTGTGTAGTTTGGTGGGATGTGGCTCTCGCCAACCAGTCGTCTAGGTACTGGTGGATTCTTATACCCCTCTGTAAAGCCATCAGTTTGACCTCTTTGGCCACCACTGTGAACTCTATGGGTGCTGTGGACAGGCCAAAGGGTAGTGCTTTGAACTGGTAGGACCGACCTTGGATGTGAAAACGCATGTACTTCCTGGACTGACTGTGAATTGGTATATGGAAGTATGTGTCTTTGAAGTCTATGGAGGTGACCCACTCCCCTGACTGTAGGGAGATTCTTATTGTCTCTGGGGTCTCCATTTTGAACGACTCTCTGTTTAGGAAGGTGTTCAAGTTGCTCAGGTCCAAGATAGGTCTCCACCGGTTGTTCGGTTTGGGTACCAAAAATAGCGGGTTGTAAAACCCTAGTGAGTTTTGGTTTGCTACCGGCTCCACTGCATTTTTGTTTACCAGCTGATACAGTGCCTCTAAAAGGTGGGCCTGTTTGGATGGGTTCTGACAGTTGCTTAGGACAGTTGGTGAGCTGGTTAGGTTCGGTCTGAACCGGAAGGGGAGGGTGTAACCCTCTCTGAGTGTGGTGACTACTTTTGGACTTGAACCCAGAACTTCCCACTTCTCCCCAAAATTGTGTAGCCTTGCCCCTACAGGTGGATTTATAGCAACAGGTGGGGCATTTGTGACAAGATTTTCAGAACTCAAGTGACCTACACAGGAAACATCTTTCACATATTTTATTTTTGTGTACTTGTAACAATAATTGGGATTTATTGGGATGAGAATCTACAGTCACATTCTTGTCCCCAGCTATCACTGGTGACAGGTCCAAGCCTATCTGACCGGACACATAAACAGAGTCCTTCAGTCCAGTCACAGAAGTTACACATTGATTGTCATTTACGCGGCTTGGAACCCTTAGCCGGTTTCTGGGAGAAGGGTGAAGGCTTGCCACGACCTTTCCTGGCTTGCTGTCTATCCCTTATTTGCTTCCATGCTGGGTTACCGGACTTCCGGTCTGGCTGGCTAGAAGATCTATCACTGGGAGCATAAGGGTGAAAGCGTCCTTGACGTCTGTGAGACTGGCCAGAAGAACGCCTCTCCTCACTTCTGCAGATTTCCTCTTCAGCCTTGGTGATAAGCTGGTCTGGGAATAGTGAGCTGAGATGAACCGGAGACGTTCTCAGAGCGTTCAGGGTGTCCTGCTTCACACCAGCATGTAGATATTCGAGGTAACTGTCCCTGCGAGTAAGGGTGAAGTTGGCCAGGCCGATAAACACACCCACAGATAGATCTTGCATAGTCCTGGCCATGGCTTGAGAGATTGACCGGTTGAAAGTCACAAGATAATCAAGTTCATCAACTGCGTTCTTCATTCTGTCAGATGACTTGCCCTTGGTACTATCCAGATGTAAAGTCTTTAACTGAGAAGACATGGCATCTTGAACTCTGGTCAAGCAACGTGACAGCCCAGCAGCCTGGTTGCACATGACAGTCTGTTCTCTGGCTGCTCTCTCCCAACGCCTAAGCATGTCCTGGCTGAGGGCCCGGGAGGGTGGGGCAGTAGGAAGACTTCTTCTGGCAACCCGGCTACAAGCACTGTTGAGCTTGGCCAGTTCCGGAGACCAGGAGCATACACTAGTACTGTCACAGTCTTTCTTTTCAGTATGCATCCCATACCATCTGGACGACCGGGGAGGCTTGATGAACCGATCCTTGAGGAGGCCAGCAGTGTCAGTGTTTCTTGCAGGGTAGCCCTCTGTGATGGTGAGATTCAGCTTTTCCATCTTAGACAGCCAATTGTCCACCGGAAGTTTGACTGACTCTTTACGGTTGGGGGTACACGGGAACCGGCAAAGGGGTTGTCATCAGAAGATGAAACACTCACAAATTCAGGGACCTTGTGCCAACCCATAAATGATCTCACGCCTCTTATTGTCTCTCTATAACTGACCTCCTCAGAGGGCTCTTGATCTGTAGACTCGTCCCTGGTGAAGTCTCTGGCTGGGGAACCATCCCGGTAGTTTCCTTCCAAGAGGGAACCGGTCTCACTATGCTGTTCATCTTCACTCTCGGACCCACTGGTACACTGGGCAGCTCTAGACTGGTCAGCGTCTGGTCAGCACTGAGGGCAGCATCACCGGTACCGGAAGGCAGAACCTCAGGACCTGCACCGGGAGCCTTAACAGGCTGGGTGGCCGTCCCCGCACCAGGAGCCTCAACAGGCTGGGTGGCATTCTGCTGGATCTCATCTCCTCTGGGTGGAACAGCATCACTGGTGGCCTGAACAAGGCTGGGACCGGCAATCCCTGCAGACTCAGCTACGCTGTCTAGACAGGAAGGAAGTACGATGCGCCACCTGGCGAATGCACACTCTGTGACCGGTCCTGCTGGTAGTATATAAATGACATCTTTTTCTGGTGTTTGGCGGGACCGGTCACGTCGACCGGTAAAGCAATTGTCCATTGGATAGGATGTATTAACGCAATAAAAAATCAATATTTAATCAACCTAATTACCTACAGGAAGAACACAATCATGAGGTAATAGCCAACACATTAAACAAAATATGAACCTATATTTCAAAGACAAAAATTTTATGTTACATTTGTTATAAGCACAAAAGTAAAAGCTCCATGATGGTCACTTGTCTCATAGCTTTGATTTGAAAGCTATTGACAATGTTTCTGTACAGAACAGACAAAATGACAACCTTAGTTTGGCTGGGTTTCTGTTCTAACTTCTGGTCTGCCATACTCCTCACTCCTGTGTCACTTGTAGTCACTTGGCTGCTTCTCGTACAGGGATCGCAGCTGCTGGAATAATGGCTTGTCACTTCAGTCTGCTGGACTAGTGGGTGGACTGTAGCCACTGGGGAAGGGTTTCGCTTACTAAACAGATTCTTGGACATCCAGTTTTTGCTGAAACAAGCAAGTGTGAAAAAAAGTTAGAACTGAAACAAATGCATGGGGATGTGTATAAACCAGTACAGGATGTCCTGCTTGAAGAAAACATTAACTTAAGATTCACCAGAAAGTAACTTTTCACTAACCTTATAAAACTCATGTAAAGTAAAAAGATTACAGGCTATAATTAATTTACATGAGACAAAGTGCTACAAGTCTACTTTCAAATTGTATAAGCAAGAGTTTACAGGAAATGTGGAAAAAATAACTCCAAAAGTGCCTGATGTTAAACTACTCTGGATATCTTGAGTTGATATGACATCACACAAAACAATCAGTATGTCTTTGTGGGCTACAATTCAAGAATTGATGGTATGGATACAACAACATGTTACATGACCATAAGACAAATACAGAATACCATCCCAACTTTCAAGTTCCTTCACAGAAACAAAACACTGATTTGTCTCTTTCTGTATTTTCTGGGATGTCATGGTTACTGCACATGTTTTTCTTTTTTAAGAGTAAATGGGTCACAACTAGGGTCAGTCATGGCTAACTACAATACCACTAAGTTTGTCTAGTTACACAAAAATCATTACCTGTACTTATTGCACATAAATGTAATTATTTTGTCTGTATGGCTGAATGTGAAAGAAACACTAACTTTTGCATCCAGGCTATAAACATACCTGTTTGCCAAAAGTGGTGATCGAAACAAAGATGTTACTTGAAGAGATGACTTGGCATCCAATGGAGGATTGTTTTTTATTTGATACTTGCTTCTGTCCATATTTTCAACTGAAAAAGCAGACAGTCTGTCTTGACTTCCTACATTACATGTGCTGTTACTATCCCACATTCTGTTTGATTTTTGGGACTGATCATTTTTCTCCATATCTTCCTTTTGCTTTGACAAAATCGTATTTACTTCTTTAATATGACGTTGTTTCAGATTTCTCAGCTCCTTCTCAAAGCTGAAAAAAAAAGAAGTACACTAACACTGAGAAAACATAAAGCAAACAAAGTGGCTATTAATCCGTATTTAACGGGCTAATAGTCCCGTGGTCTATAGAACCTTATACGGGACAATAATACTATGTGCATGTTTTTAATTGGGAAAACAAACAATAACTTTACGTCAGCTATATTCAGCTTGAGAGTGAGCCACACGCTAGTGACTGGCTGTTTGTGTGTGAATGCATGTGTCTGTATGTGCAATGTACGCATACCTTAATCTGCAATATCTACGGCTATTTAATCCACGCAGTTTTACAGAAGAACGATTTGTGACAATTCTCTTCCGCCCACCATCTTACAATAACAACGGTCACGTTACGGAGTTTACGTTTTGTTGTCAGTACTATAATCATTGTCATACTTTGAAGCAATAAACCTGCTAGATACAATTGACTAATTCTTTTCTTTAATACATGACATTTTGGCGACGAGGATTAACTGGATACCTGTGTATGTTACATCTTGGATATTAAGTGACAGTCAAACAAAGAGACAGTGCACATGGTTGATCATCATGGCAGTTTATGGACATTTGAGTGAATTTAACACTACAGATGGAGTCTGGGACACATATTGTGAACAACTCGAGTTTTATATGCAAGCCAATGGGATTACAGATGCTACAACAAAGAGGGCTGTTTTCCTTAGTTCTTGCGGGGATTCTTGCTACCGCTTGTTAAGAAATCTCATTGCTCCAAAGAAACCAAAAGAAAAAAAATTTGATGAACTAATTGCGGTCTTAAAGGGACACTTTTCGCCCACTCCTTCTGTTACACTGGAACGATTCAAATTCAACACTACTGTCAGATCACCATCTCAGTCAATTTCTAGCTACGTAGCTCATTTGCGAAATCTGGCACAACACTGCGCTTTTGAAAATCAACTGGACAACAACATTCGTGATCGCCTTGTATGCGGAGTCAATGATGAGTCCATACAGAAGAGACTTTTTTCTGAAAGAGACCTCACCCTTCTTAAAGCCCTAGACATCGCTCTGGCTATGGAAAAAGCAGAGCAGAACAGCACAGATGTTCGTCAGCTGTCGAGAGGGAACCAGGCAGTTAATCACCTCTCACCACATGCCGCTGCACACAAACCTAACAGCACTCCTGACAGAGGTAGGAAGAAACCTTGTTATCGCTGCCTTGGGCAACATTTAGAATCTGAGTGCAGGTTTCGTCAGGCTGAATGCTATAATTGTCACAAAAAGGGACATATCAGTAAAGCGTGCAAGTCAAAAAGTCAAGGTAAGGGAAGTCATTCTAAAGGGAGAGGAAAGTATGGTGGTCCGCACAAAACTCATCAAATCAACCAGGATGGTACCGACAAACCAGCTGAGCCGGCAGTTTATGAGCTGTTTCAGACAGGAAGAAATAAGCCGCATACACCACCAATCACTGTAAACTTATGTATGAATGATAAATTAGTGGAAATGGAAGTCGACACCGGTGCAAGTGCTAGCCTCATAAGTGAAAAACTCTTTAATGACATTTGGACAACAGAGAACAGACCGAATCTTGTTCCCCGCACTGACATCTTGAAGACTTACACTGGACAACTGATCAAGACTAAAGGTGTCATTGTTGTCGAGGTAGTGCATAATCAACAACAAAAAAAGTTGAGCTTGCTAGTTGTTCCAGGTAAAGGCCCAGCCCTGCTTGGAAGGGACTGGCTCAGTGAACTCAAACTGAATTGGCAACAAATTCATGCTGTCAAGGCCGCAGACAGCTATAACGTATCTGAGCTTCTGGACAAATACAGCGACATTTTCAAAGACGAATTGGGAACCTTGAAGGATGTGCAGGTGAAATTTGACATTAAGAACTCTTCCACTCGCAAATTTCACAAAGCCAGGCCTGTCCCATATTCCATTAGAGACATGGTATCACTTGAGATAGATAGACTTGAGAGTCTTGGGATAATTCAACCAGTCAAGCACAGCGAAATAGCCGCTCCTATTGTACCAGTCGTGAAGGGCGAAAATCTTAAGGTCAGAATTTGTGGAGATTTCCGTACCACTATAAATTCTATCAGTACAACAGAGTCCTATCCAATTCCTAGGATTGAAGATCTTCATGCAATGCTTGTTGGAGGCAAGCAATTCACCAAGCTTGATTTGAGCAATGCTTACCAGTCCTGCAAGTGTTGATCCACCCTGAACATAGATATCTCACCACAATAAACACGCACAAGGGACTTTATGAATTCACAAGACTAGCTTTTGGGATCAGTTCAGCTCCAGCAATTTTCCAACAAGTGATGGAAAATTGATTTAAAGGCATTCCAGGAGTTTGTTGCTACCAGGATGATATCCTTATTACGGGAAATACTACTGCTGAGCACCTGAAATCTCTGGAATCAGTTTTCAAAGTTATTGCCGAATCCGGACTTAGGATTAAACGTGACAAGTGCAAGTTCATGGAACCCGAAGTTCGCTATCTCGGACACAAAATCGACTGCAACGGACTGCATCCACTGGATGACAAAGTCAAAGCTATTGTTGAAGCTCCAGCTCCTAGAAATGTTACAGAGCTGAAGTCTTATTTAGGGCTATTGAATTATTATGGCAGGTTTCTACCAAATCTATCCACCACCTTAGCACCTCTGCATTACCTGTTGAAGAAAGGTATTGTTTTCAGTTGGGGAAAGCAACAGACAAAAGCTTTTGAAGCATCAAAGCAACTTCTAACATCTTCAAAAGTGCTCGCGCATTATGATCCAAAAAGGGAACTCATCTTGACATGTGACGCATTAGCCTATGGAGTAGGCGCAGTTTTAGCTCAAAAAGACTCTGAGGATAATGAACATCCTATTGCATTTGCTTCTCGCTCATTAGCACCTGCTGAAAAGAACTACAGTCAGCTAGATAAAGAAGCCTTAGCTATCATCTTTGCAGTGAAGCGTTTCCACCAGTATATATTTGGGCGCACCTTTGTTATCATCACTGATCACAGACCACCTCTTGGAATGTTCAGACCAGACCGACCAATACCACAGTTGGCATCAGCTCGCATTCAGAGATGGAGCTTAGCTCTGAGTGCATACAAGTATTCATTAGTGCACCGCCCTGGTTGTCAAATCAGCAACGCAGATGGACTGAGTAGGTTGCCATTGCCAGATGCACCTACTAATGTACCTGTTCCAGGAGACAACTATTGTTGACCAGTCACCTTGCTGAAAATTCAACTGTCAGAGCAGACAGCATCCGTAGAGAGACAATTTGGAAAATTTAAAGGTTAAATTAAATTTTTATAAGATAATATCTTACCTAGTGGACCAGTGCATTTGTCCGGCGTTCAGCTGGTCCCGCCAAACGTTAGAAAAAAATGTCCTGAGCTGGGCTCTGACCGGGACCGGTAGTGTCGTATCCTTTCGCCAGGTGTCCTCTCTGCACCCAGCTCCCCTACTGCGCGTGCGTGCGCATGCGCACTTCCTCTTTTTGTTGCCTACCTAAGATAGTCCCCTATTGAGCTGAAAAGCGGGGAAAGTAGGGTGGGAATCCCCAGGTCCACTAGGTAAGATATTATCTTATAAAAATTTAATTTAACCTTTAAATTTTCCATTTTATTGCGTTAATATATCTTACCTAGTGGACCAGTGCAGAATAACTACCCAGTGGATGGAGGGTAGCTCCAAGATATAGGGGACTGAGTCTCGAACTCCAGATACAAACTATTCCTAGAGTTAAAGATCCATCTAGGCAGATGGTCCCAAAAACCTCTAAAAACACTGCCCCCCCCCCCTCTTTTTTCTCCCTGTTCAGGAAAAACTGAAAACTGGCCCGATGAAGGGGAGAGAAGAGGAGTTCTGTCCCAGGGATTCCAAAGGAAGTTGTGTAGGAGCAAATACAAGACAATCCCTCATCCATCATATGTGAAAACAAGATAGACTGCAGGGACTTTTTTTTTTTTTTTTTGTAACATATCTACATCTATTTACACATGGAGATCTCCTCTTTCACTTTCTAATTTGCTGAGCGGCAACCACCGGACCCAAATGGTACAGTTCGGCGTCCGCCCAGGCTATATCCTTTAAGTAGAATTGAGTGAAAGTGTTGTGAGACTTCCAGTGACAGGCCGACAAAATTTGATCTAGAGGTACCCCTCCTTGAAAAGCTTTGGAGGCCGCGAAGGCGCGGACATCATGTGCCCGAACTTGGTGCAAGGTCTGAGCCTGTTCGTCCGACAGTTGGTAGCACAAGACAATCATCTGCTTGATCCAGGAGGAGATGGTAGCGGGAACAATGTCCTTGTGGAAACTCTTCCTGAATGAGACAAAAACCAACTTCTTGCCAGAACGGAGGTCCTTGGTCTTGTCCAAGTAATAACGCAATGCCCTAACGGGGCAAAGGGTTCTGTCCTCCTTAAGGGACCTATCCAGCGTAGGAGCTAAGGCTGGAATGATGACTGGGGCAACACAACTAGGTCCCTCCTTAGCTAGGTGATTCTTTGAAATGAAACCTGGAGACAGAAAAAGTGACACTTTCGACCAATCCTCTTGGTGTCTGATGTTCTTATGTACCCAAGCATGGATTTAGCTCCTTCTCTTCCCGGAGCCCAGGGCAAGGAGGAAGACCGTCTTAAAGGTAAGATGTTTCAGGGAAGCCTTCCTAAGAGGTTCAAAAGGTGGTTTGGTAAGTTGATGGAGGACCAGGGACAGGTTCCAAGATGGAATGCCCCGCCTACCCTTAGGCTTGTCTCTATGAAAACTATCTAACAATCTCGTTAAGTTTTCGTCTTTGCTGATGTTTAACCTGGTATTTCCCACCTTGTCAGCTATAGCGGTCCTATAGCCTTCAATAGTACCCGGCTGAAGACTTCTCTCCTGAAACAGGAAAAGGAGGAAATCCGCAATCTCCTTTATAGATGGAGACCCGAAGTCCACCTTATTGTCCTTGCACCATCGGACAAAAACGGCCCACTTTGATTCATAGATGGCTCTGGTTGAGCGTCTCTGAGGAGCCTCAATTCTTGTTGCTACTGCGACAGAGAAACCTGCCTGTTTGATGGCCGAGGCTCTAGGAGCCAAGCATGAAGATTCAGGTTGAAGAGATTTCGGTGAGGACATTGATTGAACGGCTGAGTCAACAAGTTCTCCACCTGTGGTAGATAGAGGGGAACTTGAACTGATAGATTGACCAGATCCCAAAACCAGGGCATGTTGGGCCATCCTGGGGCGATCAAGATTAGTCGCCGACAACCGTGGTCCAACAACTTTGTGACCACTTGACCTAGAAGGGCTGTCGGGGGAAAAGCATACGCGTCCAGATCTGTCCACTGAAGACTCAGTGCATCTACTGCCCAGGCCAAACTGTCCGGAACTGGAGATACAAACTTGGGAAGTTTGTGGTTGAACCTTGTCGCAAACAAATCTATCTCCGGTTTGTGCCATTTCCTGGAGAGGAGGTTGAAAACCTCCTGAAGGAGAGACCATTCCATCTGAATTATCTGTTCTTGCCGGGATAGCTTGTCTGCAATGACATTCAGGTGACCTGGAATATGCCTGGCTCGTAACACAATCTGCCTTTGGTTGCACCACAGAAGGAGTCTCCAAAGGAGAGCACAGAGAGAGCCTGACCGCATACCGCCTTCCTTGTTGATGTACGCAACCACTGTTGTGTTGTCCGTGCAAACCAGAATGGTCTGGTTCCAGCACAACTGCTCGAACTGTTTGAGGGCTAAAAGGACCGCCTTGAGTTCCAGCAAATTTATGTGCAATTCGCCTTCTGACCTGGACCAGAGGCCTCTTGCCGTGTAATCTCCTAAGTGTGCGCCCCAACCTTCATTTGAGGCGTCGGTAAAGAGCTGAAGGGCGTGCTGTAACGGGTGTAGAGGTTGACCCTTCAGGACCTTCTCCGGGTCTAACCACCATCTCAGGTGAACATGGAGAGACCTTGGAATGGGGATCGTCTTCTCTAAGGATTCTGGGACATGCCAATGGTTCTTTAAATGCCACTGAATAGGCCTCATGTGAAGGCGCCCAGACACCACCTGTTTCTTGGTAGCCCTTAGAAGTAGTGATCTCAACGGGTACCCGGATATCCGGGTACCCGAACCCTGAATACTTACCCGAATCTGAAATCTCATACCCGAGTACCCGAATCTAAGCTTATTTCTGTTAATATCGCCCACATTGGCTGACCAAGTACAGACGTATCTGGACTTCATTAATTCACTTTAAAATGAAACTATTCAATTAAAATGCATAATAATATTGTTTTCTCACCCTTGTACACCATTTATAGTATTTTATTTGTCTTTTATTTTAGTTGTTTATACATTGTCAAATACCGGAACCCTTTGAAAATCGTCAGTATATCAACACAGTTTCTTAATTCCGAGTCCATAAAACGCTGTATGTTGGCCATATATAGTGACATGCACTCCTTAAATAAATAAGAGTACAATATTTTCACACAGTAGTTAATAATTTTACGTTAATAAAATTAACTTACATCCTGAAATAAAAATAAAGTTTCAATTCCGAAACTACATTCGAGTTGTAGTGTAATGCTCTTGTGATAGGTCATGTGACTCCATTTTTATATAAACAACCGTGTTTTGAATGTACAGAAGTCTTTTTTTATTTAACCTTTCTTCCGTGCAATATTGTTTTGAATGCAAAACCGTGGCCAACAAGAAATAAAGCAAATGGCTGCATCCCATTATTTCTGTAGGTTTTAAGTCTGTAAATATGGAGATATTTGTAGTTTCACCTATTATCGCCCATCGGCGCGGGTACCCGGGTACCCGCCCGCTGAAAACACTGCATACCCGGTCCTAGTAAAAAGGGTTTATTGAGAACACTACTTAGAAGCCCGATGAGGGACATGAATTGCCTGACCGAGCAGGTCTGTTGCCCTAGGAGAAGATTGATCTTCTGAGACAGGATGTACCACCTCTCCTGCGTTGGTTTGACCAAGCCCTGAGAGAGGTCGAAAAGGTAACCGACAAAGTTGAACACCTGTTGGGGATACAGTTCTGACTTTGTCATATTGACAATCCAACCTAGTCTGTGACATAGGTCCAAAAGGTTCTGGGTATGCCGTTTCCCGACAAGGGGCCCGCACCAACCAGTCGTCGAGGTACTGGTGGATCCGGATACCTTGAGACTGTGCCATCAATTTGACCTCCTTGACGACCTTGGTGAACTCCAACGGAGCCGTGGACAGGCCGAAAGGGAGGGCAGAGAATTGATAAGTTTTGCCATTGAGATGAAACCTGAGGTATTTCCGCGACCTTGGACTTATGGGAACATGAAAGTAAGCGTCGCTGAAATCCAGCGATGTGACCCACTCCCCTTTTTGAAGGGAGAGTCTGATGGTTTCTGGGGTTTCCATTTTGAAAGAGGCTGACGCTAGGTACAGGTTCAGTTGGCTGAGGTCTAGGATGGGCCTCCACTTGTTGTTGGGTTTTGGAACCAGAAATAACCGGTTGTAAAACGCGAGGGAGGAAGGAACCATGACCTTTTCTACAGCTTGTTTTAGCATCAAGGCCTGTAAGGATTCCATCAGATGTTTGTTTTTGACTGGGTCTGAGTAATGACTGACAATGACCGGTGACCTTGACAGGGGTGGTCTTATCTTGAAAGGCAGTGAATAACCTTCCTTCAGTATGGATACCACCCTTGGATTCGCCCCCAGGGAGAGCCAGACCTGCAAAAAAAGTTGCAGACGGCCTCCCACAGGCGGATTTTCTATAGCAAGCTGGGCACTGTTGACAGGTTGGACATAAAGGCAATGATCTACACAACAAACAGGCTTGACAGATTTTATTCTTTTTTGCAATTGAAAGGGGCTTATGTCTTTCTTTTGCGACGGCCCTGTTGCACATGGAACATGACAGACAACATTTAAGCTTACACTCTGTGTTAAGTCTCTTAACTTTTGGTCCTTTACAAAGTCTTTTGCCTGAGGAGCCTCTACACAGTAATTGTCATTTGAACTGTTGTGAGCGGGAGGACTTAGAGAAAAACGAGGAGTTACCACCTCCACGCCCACGTCCCCGACCCCGACTCTTGTGAGAAAATTGTCTCCAAGGCTGCGACGGCTGGGAAGAGTAACCGGCTTGTCTGGCTTCTTTTTTGTCGTAAGGCTTGTACCGGTAATGAGACTGTTTCCTACCAGAGTGCTGCGTAGTGCCCGGACCGGGACCTTGAGCACCTGGTGCCGACTCATGCTTCAATATGTCTTGTTCGGCCGAAGCCAAAATGTCATCTGGGAACAGTGCTGAGTGGAATAATGGAGCATTTCTGAGTTTATTCCATGTGTCAGGTTTAAGTCCAGTCTTGACAAACTCCAAGTAGAAGTCTTGACGTAGGAGAATAAAGTTGGCCAATTGAATGAAAAGGCTGTCAGCAAGATGCTGCAAGGCGGTTCCAAGTGCCACCGATACATTGGAGTGGAATGCAGACAAATCTCTCAAGTCCCAGGTGGCATCAACAATCTCCTTAGGAGCTTTACCTTTTACAATGGTGTCATTTAACAAGGCAATGTGAGCGTTCATCTTCTCTTGAATGTTGCTGGTACAGCGGTTGAAGGCTGCCGCGTGATTGGTAACGTAAGTACCTTCCCTGGCACACTTTTCCCAGCCCCGGAGAATATCCTGAGGAACCGGTCTTGAGGCCGGACCCGACTGGGGATAACTAGACACTTTAGCAATCCTGGAAAACTGTGAGTTCAGACGCGCATCCGAGTCCGACCAACTAAAAATGGATTTCCCCGGTCTGGTGTTAGTATCCTGTCTAATCCGGTACTGCTGATACCACTTGGCCTGGCTTTTTGGAGTGCGTACAAACTGATCCACTTTAAGGCCGGCTGACTCCTGGGAACGGGAGGGGTATCCCTCGGCTACTGTGGTGTTCAAGCGTTCCATTTTATGACATAGCCAGTCATCGGCTGGAAGTTCTACAGAGATTTTACCAGTTTTGCGAGGGTGTCGTCCCTTCCATGGGTTATCTGACCGGTCGCCATCAGAAGCTGAAAACTCAATGTCGGGGATGTGGGACCAGCCAAGAAGGGCCCTAACAGACCTGACGGTTTCCTTGTAGATCATTTCTTCATTCTGCTCAACTGTCTCCGTGTCAGATATTTCGCCTTCCTCAGAACCTTTCACCGACCGGTCGGTCACAGATTCATTGTCAGAATCACCCACAGTAGTTTCACTAACCGGGCCGGAAGCATGACCAGTCGCACCGGAGGAGTAAACTGGGGCAGCATCAGGGGCTGATAAACTTGAAGAGTCGGCAGATTTGTTTTTCCTAGGTGACACCACAGAACCCGGACCGGGCGTGTCCACCTTGGAAGCAATAGCAGGTTGGATAAAGAAAGAGTCACCGGTCGGACTATCTTCCGGTACCGGTGGGAGGCTAGATGAAGCGGACACACTTTTTGTCTTCTTTGACTTTTTTCCAGCACCTTTATCCTTCTTTTGAACTTGATCCACATCCGGACCCAGAGGCCGCACCGGACCGGTGGCTCGAGGGTCGGATGGATCAAAGAAAGGCTGGTTAGAAAGTGGAGCAGACACTTTAGAAACTGGGATTTTTGGAGTGGAAAAAATGTTTCCGTGAGAAAGTATGGCCTCAAACCTCGCAAATTTCTCTTCCAGCTGATTGCTTAACACATCCAAATCTTTTCTGGAGACAAACTCCTCTGCAGAGTGGTGGGATATTTGAAAAGTTTTTTGAGGACCAAACCGGACGGGTCCGGATCTTCACCTTGTACGTCATCAACGTCTGGTTCTGTGTCTACCACTCCAACTACAGTTACTTTAGAAGGGGAAACAAGCAACCCTGCCTTTTTTTCTTTACGTATTTTATATTGTGGAGTAGAAAGCATACCTCGTTGCTGTTCTGTAAGAGAGTCACAATGAGTGCAAGGCCTCTTTTTAACACAATTATCTGATCCCAAACCTTTGTCACGACAACGTGCACAGCGTTCATGGAGGTCGAAACCAGCTATCATGTGTCCGCATACGCCCCGTCTTTGTCCTGGTGATGCCATGATAGTTTAAAACTAATAATATCCACAATTGAGAGGAAAAACAATAATATGACACTAAATATCCGAAAGTTTCTGTTAGAATATTCCTTGTGATAAAAAACACAATGACGCCAAACAAAAAGAGGAAGTGCACATGCGCACGCACGCGCAGTAGGGGAGCTGGGTGCAGAGAGGACACCTGGCGAAAGGACACGACACTACCGGTCCCGGTCAGAGCCCAGCTCAGGACGTTTTTTTCTAACGTTTGGCGGGACCGGCTGAATGCCGGACAAATGCACTGGTCCACTAGGTAAGATATATTAACGCAATAAAAAGAGATCCTATTCTGTCAAAGGTCATGTGTTCTGTGCAGAATGGTTGGCAGGATCAAGAACACTCTATTGACATGAGAGAATACACAAAACACAAGGATGAACTTTCAGTAGAAATGGGTTGCATTCTGTGGGGTTCCAGAGTAATTGTTCCTTCCAAGTTTCGCAGATGCATCTTACAAGAGCTGCATGAAGGACACCCAGGCATGGTGAAAATGAAAAGTTTAGCACGCAGCTTTGTTTGGTGGCCCCACTTGGATAACGATATTGAACATGTAGTGAATGAATGTAGTGCATGCCAATCATGCAAGAAAAATCCTCACGAAGCTCCGCTGCATCCATGGGATTGGCCATCCAAGACTATGCAGGACCTATCCTTGGGAAGATGACTTTAGTAATTGTTGACGCCCATTCCAAGTGGATTGAAACTCATGTCATTGCATCAGCTACTAGTTCTGCTACAATTGAGAGGCTAATGATGACATTTGCTTGTCATGGTTTGCCAAGGTCTATAGTGTCGGACAATGGGTCATGCTTCACGTCAGAAGAATTCAAGTTATTTGCAAGGACAAATGGAATACGGCACATTTGCACTTCACCATATCACCCAGCCTCGAATGGGCTCGCAGAGAGAGCAGTGCAGACAGTCAAAAATGGACTCAAGAAAATAACCGAAGGTAATCTAGAAATTCGCCTTTCCAAGTTCCTGGCTTGGTACCGCATTCTTCCACAAAGCACAACAGGCGTGTCTCCAGCAGAACTGTTGTTGAAGAGAAAAGTACGCACAAAACTTGATTTGCTACTACCCAGCACTTCAGCCACGGTAAACAAATCATTGGAAAATCAAAAGTTCCATCATGATCACAAGGCCAGAGAAAGAGAATTCGGTGTTGGCAACACTGTCTATGTTCAGAACTTTGGCAAAGGACCAGAACTGTTGGCAGGCATTATCACCAAAAGGCGCGGCCCAGTTTCATACAACATCACGTTACCAGATGGTCGTTGCTTGAGACGTCATGTTGATCACATCAGAAGCAGACAATGTGAACCTGTGGATAATGTTCCATTGTTAACAGTTGAAAAACCACCAGTAGATGTGTTCAAACCACTGGTTCCTCCAAAGGTACCGCCAGATGAATCCAATATGGCACCAGCAGAAGTACCTCCTGAGGAATGTTCTGTCAGTGTTCCTCATAGGCACTCTACCAGGCAGATCAAACCACCACAGCGACTGGATCTGTAGTTGTGTGTGAATATAAGGGGCAGAATAATCCCCATGGACATTAGGTGTGGAGTCAAGGGTAGTCCACCCCTTGCACTCAAAATAGAACAGTATTCTAAAAATAGTATTAGACTTAAGTATTAGTTTTAAATTGAATGCAATTTCTTGACTGAATACCAGCACTATGAACTCTAAAATAAACACTTGTTTCCAGTTATGAGACATTTCAGCTAGAAATAACAGTGAATTGTAATTCAGTATACATTGCGGTCTCATGTCATTAAGGTTGACTGACCTGATCTTGAGATCATAAGTAGTAAATTGTTATTTGTAAATCTCAGGTATTCTCAGTTAATGTTGATTGTTAAAACTTAAAGAGGGAGGAAATGCAATGTACGCATACCTTAATCTGCAATATCTACGGCTATTTAATCCACGCAGTTTTACAGCAGAACGATTTGTGACAATTCACTTCCGCCCACCATCTTACAATAACAACGGTCACGTTATGGAGTTTACGTTTTGATGTCAGTACTATAATCATTGTCATACTTTGAAGCAATAAACCTGCTAGATACAATTGACTAATTCTTTTCTTTAATACATGACAGTATGTCTTTTACAGTGGGGAGCAGTGCAGATGCCTTCTACAATAGGGGTTAGGTATTTAGCAAGATGAATATCAAATACTTTGCAAGTATTTAATCACCTGTGAGTTTAATGTCTGTTACCTATTAGTTACGTATACTGTATGGTGCACAAAAGTTTCTCCCTGGAAATACGTAATTAGACCCCTCTACTGTAGATTTGTTAGTGAATGACGGATTAATAACTCTTGCATTGAACCGTAAAAGTATGGAAGTGTCAATAGCCCTATGGTCTCGTGATACGTGAAATACGGATGAATAGTCATGCCCTAAAGCAAATTATGATAATTGTGGACCCCTACCTCGAAAAAAAAGTTTGAACAATATCACCTTGTTCTATATGTATTAAGCACTATATTTTTACATTTTTTATATTTTTTTTCAGCAAGGCCATACTGCATCTAACTACAATTATTGAAAGGGTTTCTTCTATCCCACTATATAAATTCAACAATACATTTAAATCAAAACTGACAGTGTCATGACTAAAACCTAACCAGCTCTATATTTTTAGGGCTGAACAGCTGTTCTAAATTTGGCCTAAGTTGGTCAAAGATCTTGCTCTATCAACAACCTAAATGTAAAGTTAAACAAGATAAGAAAAAAAAAACTTACACGGCAAGAATTTCCGGGGCCTCATGCAAATTGGAAATTTGTCCACATTTAGATCTCTTTGGAAATTAATTTAATTAACTTATTAAATTTGCAATTTTATTGGGGTAATACATACTATCTAATGGACAATATGCTTGAATAACTACCGCTTGGAGGATAGGTAGCTTACAAGGGACTTCAAATTGAACTCAAAAGACACTAATGGATCTGCTGAGCAGCTACCACAGGACTCAGATGGAAGAGCTCAGAATATGCCCAAACCACGTCCTTCAAGTAGAACTGAGTGAAGGTGTTGTGTGACTTCCAATGATCAGGCTGATGAAGTTGTTCTAAGGAAACTCGTTACTGGAAAGCCTTAGAAGGCCCTCACAACATAGCCTTTGACCTGATATAAAGTGAGGGACTCCTAGTCGGAGAGCTCATAACATGCAATCACAGTCTGCTTGATCCATGATGAAATACTGACAGTGGAGATATGTTTGTCGAAGCCTTTCTTAAAGGAGACAAAGACCAGCTCCTTGTTCTGCCTGAGGTCTGAGGTCCTATCCAAATAGTAGTGCAGGGCTCTGAGTATAAGTAAGTAAGTTAAAATTAAAGTGCAAAAACACTTACGTGTCACGCTGCACTATTAAAAACTAATAAATACATTAACTAATATTTACAATAATAAGCAAAAGTATATATACAAATAACAACAAACAATTAACAAATGGCCAAAAAGACCAAGAAAAACAACATTATAAGAAATGACTAGAATAAAGACTAGAGTAAAAAAGCAACAAACAACAAAGAAAACAAAATGTAAATATAAAACAGAGACAAAGAATGAAATTGACAAAGTATAATTCTAACCAAGACTACATTAGACAAATAAATTAACAAAAAAGGACAAAACACAAAATAAATTAATTAAAACTTTTTAAAACAGGCCACATTCTTTTAAGTAATTTATAATATTACAAACATTTTTATTGAATAACTTTTTCATTGTATCTATGTTTCTATAATATTTTATTCTAGTGTCACGCAGGTCGATACAGTCTAATAAAATATGTTTGTATCAGGACAATGGCATGGAATGCACCAGGGCATATCTTCACCTTTTAACAGATAACTGTGTGTGAAATAGGTGTGTCCTATACGGGCTCGAGTAATTACTATTTCCTCCCTACGAGATAAACCTGTCCAAACATAAAAATCTCCTACTGTACGGTTTATTTGGAATAGTTTGTTATCAGGACACGCATTCCATTGAGCTTGCCACTTTTGTTTAAAAACACTATTTACATTCACTTTCAAGTCTGTATAGGGGACGGCTCTGAGTATAGGAACCTAACATCTTTCATTGATTTATCCAGAGTTGGGGCCAGGGCAGAAATAACTACTGGGGCCACACTGTCTGGACCCTCTTAGCCATCTGATTCTTCGAAAGAAAGCTGGATGAGTGATAGAGAAACACCTTGGACCAGCGTGTCTGATGTTTTTGTTGAGCCAAGCAAGAATCTCACTCCTGTATTTGCCAGAACCCAAAGCCAAGAGGAATACTGTTTTGAAGGTCAGATGCTTCAAGGAGGCCTCTTTTAGGGGTTCAAATGGAGCCTTTGTAAGCAAGTGAAGTACCACTGAAAGGTTCCAAGAAGGAATACCCCAGCTACCCTTAGGTCTATCTCTGTGGAAAATATCCAGCAGACCAGTGAGATTTTCACCTTTGCTGAAATTAATGGGTGAGTTTCTCAGCTTGTCTGCTATGGCTGATCTGTAGCCATCAATAGTGCTTGGCTGTAACTTCCTTTTATGGAACAGATACTAGAATAATCAGCTATGGTTTTTACAGGTGGTGCCCTGAAGTTCATGTGATTACTGTGGCACTACTTTGTAACAAGAGGGTTTAAGATGCCCCAAAAGGCAGGTTGTGTAGGCAGCAATAAGGTTAGCACCTGCTGTAATTACATTTAGAAACAAGGAAAGAAATGTTAGGTCACCCAGTTAAGGTGAATGTGTTAGATCGTGCTGAGAAACGTAAAACTTGTAATCTATGTTACATAATTGTATCTATGCTATAAACGGACAAACAAAAGGACGGAATTTTGCAAATTTAATAAGTAAATTAAATTTTTATAAGTTAATACCCTATCCAATGGACAATTGCTTTACCGGTCGGCGCGACCGGTCCCGCCAAACGCCAGAAAAAGACGTCCTGTATATAATACTGGCAGGACCGGTCAGTAGTGTGCATTCGCTAGGTGGCGCATCATACTTGCTTCCTGTCCAGACAGAGTGACGTCAGTTCATCTTTTTCGTTGTCTAAAACGATTTAGACCCCTAGTAAGCTGGTAGCGGGGTCGGTTGGGAGGGCCTTGCCTGTCCATTGGATAGGGTATTAACTTATAAAAATTTAATTTACTTATTAAATTTGCAATTTTATTGCGTTAATACATCCTATCCAATGGACAATTGCTGAATAACTACCGCTTGGTAGGCGGGTAAGCAGCTAGGGACTTCTGTGAACTCATAACAAAACAAAATTGTACAGGCCCATTTGACCTAGGGTCAGAGAACCCTGACAGGTCAAGGTCGGCCACTAACTCACCGGTTAACCGGGAGTCTACCGACGTTGCCCCCCCCCTTTTTCTTTCCTTCCAGAGTCGGTTTGAGAAGGGAAAGATAGAGAGAGAGGGGCTGAGTTCAGTCCCAGAAGAAATAAACTTCCCAAGGGAAGCAAGTCACAGTTTTTTTTTTGTTTTTTTTTTTTTTTACAATATGTACATATTTACATATATACAACATCCCCTCATTTCTGGGCCTGGTGGTGCACCTGCTGGGCAGCCACTACAGGTCCCAGGTGGAAAAGCTCCGAGTCAGCCCAGGCAACATCCTTCAAATAGAATTGGAGTTGTGAGATTTCCAGTGGCAGGCTGACAAGATCTGATCTAAGGAAATCCCTGATTGGAAAGCCTTAGAGGCAGCAAAGGCCCTAACATCATGGGCTTTAGCCTGATGTAAGGTGAGGGCCTCCTGGTCAGAGAGCTCATAGCACAGAACCACAGTCTGTTTGATCCATGAGGAGATGGTGGCAGGTGAGATGTCTTTATCAAAACCCTTCTTGAAGGAGACAAAGACTAACTCCTTATTCTGCCTGAGGTCTGCAGTCCTGTCCAAGTAGTAGCGCAGGGCTCTAACTGGACATAGGGACCTGTCACCCTTGAGTGACCTATCCAGAGATGGTGCCAGGGCTGGGATGACCACTGGTGCCACACTATCTGGACCTTCCTTAGCCAGCTGGTTCTTGGATAGGAAACTGGGTGAGGGGTACAAAAACACCTTAGACCAGTCCGACTGGTGTCTGATGTTCTTATGTAACCAAGCATGGATCTCACTCCTGCGTTTACCTGAACCCAAAGCCAGCAAGAAAACAGTCTTGAAAGTTAGATGTTTCAAGGAGGCCTCTTTCAGGGAATCAAAGGGAGCCTTTGTGAGCTGATGTAAAACCAGTGAAAGGTTCCAGGAGGGGATGCCCCTCCTGCCCTTAGGTCTGTCTCTATGGAAACTATCCAGGAGACGAGAGAGATTCTCATCTTTGCTGACATTAATGGTGGAATTGCCCAGTTTGTCAGCAATGGCGGATCTGTAGCCATCAATAGTGCTTGGTTGTAACTTCTTCTCCTGAAATAAGTGCAGGAGGAAGTCAGCAATGGCTTTCAGAGGTGGTGCCCTGAAGTCCACCTGATTACTGAGGCACCACTTTGTAAAAATGGTCCACTTTGGCTCATAGACAGATCTGGTTGACCTTCTTTGAGGAGCCTCAATTCGTGCTGCCACTGCCTCAGAGAAGCCTTGCTCCTTGATTACTGAGGCTCTAGGAGCCAGGCATGTAGGTTCAGATTCGACAGGTTCCTGTGAAGGACCTGGTTGAATGGCTGAGACACTAGGTTGGGTATGCTGGGCAGACACAGTGGGATCTGGCTTGACATTGCTACCAGGTCCCAAAAACAGGGCATGTTGGGCCACCCTGGAGCAATCAGAATTATTCTGTTGCAGGGGTAGTCCTGGAGCTTCTCCACCACTTTGCCCAAGATGGCTGCCGGTGGGAAGGCGTATGGGTCCAGGTCCTCCCAGGACAGGCCGAGTGCATCCACTGCCCAAGCCTGGGGGTCTGGTACCGGTGATACAAACTGGTAGTTTGTTGTTGAACCTGGTGGCAAACAGGTCCACTTGTGGCTGATGCCACCTTGAACATACAGCTTGGAACACTGCTGGATGAAGTGACCACTCTGTTTGAATGGTCTGGCCAAGCCGGGATAGCTTGTCTGCTATCACGTTCAGCCGGCCGGGGATGTGACGTGCCCTGAGGGTTACTTGCTGCCTGGTGCACCAGGACAGAATTCTCCACAGTAGGGCACACAGAGAGCCCGATTTCATCCCCCCTTCTTTGTTGATATAGGCAACCACTGTTGTGTTGTCTGTAGCTACCAACACTGTCTTGTTGAAGACTAGGGTTTGAAACTCTTTTAGAGCTAGAAATACTGCTTTCAGCTCCAAGTGGTTTATGTTTAACTTGCTCTCGGGTAGGGACCACTGTCCCCTTGCAGTGTGCTCGTCTAAGTGAGCGCCCCACCCTTCTTTTGATGCATCTGTAAAGATTTGCAGAGCATGTTTTAGAGGGTGTAATGGTTGACCTAGAAGCACATTGCTTTCCTCCAGCCACCACCTTAGATGGGGGTGGAGGGATTTGGGGACCGAGATCACCTTTTCCAGTGACTCTGGGACCCTCCAGTTGTTTTTCAAGTGCCACTGTATGGGTCTCATGTTAGTCGCCCTAAGTGGACTTGCTTTTCTGTTGCTGTGAGTAGACCTATGAGGGACATGAATTGTCGGACCGGGCAAAGCGGATCCGACAATATTGATCTGATCTTGTGTGTCAAGGCCTGCCAACGTTCTTCTGTTGGTCTGACCTTGCCCTCTTTCAGGTCGAACTGGTAACCTACGAAGTTGAAGACCTGTTTGGGAACCAGCTCTGACTTTTCCTTGTTCACCAGCCACCCTAATTCCTGACAAAGTGTGACTAGGGTTTGAGTATGCTGGAGACAGGTGTGGTGGGTAGAGGCTCTCACCAGCCAGTCGTCTAGGTACTGGTGGATCCTTATACCCTTCTGAAAAGCCACGAGTTTGACCTCTTTGGCCACACCACTGTGAACTCCATGGGAGCTGTGGACAGGCCAAAGGGAAGGGCTTGAACTGGTAGGACCGACCCTGGAGGTGAAAGCGCATGTACTTCCTGGACTGACTGTGAATTGGTATGTGGAAGTATGCTTCTTTGAAATCTATGGATGTGACCCACTCCCCTGCTTGGAGGGAGGTTCTTATTGTCTCTGGGGTTTCCATCTTGAACGTCCCTGTGTTCAAAAGGGTGTTCAAGGTGCTCAGGTCTATGATCGGTCTCCACCGGTTGTTGGGTTTGGGTACCAAAAAGCCGGTTGTAAAACCCCAGTGAGTTTTGATTTTCCACCGGTTCGACTGCATTCTTGTTTATCAGCTGATACAGTGCCTCTAAAAGGAAGGACTGTTTGGTTGGATTGTGGTAGTTGCTTATTACAGTCGGTGACCTCGTCAAGTGGGGTCTGAACCGGAAGGGGAGAGTGTAACCCTCCCTCAATCTCTAGCCACTGTCTGACCAGCTGGGACCCGAAAGGGTAGGCTGGCTGACTGGTCAGGTAGCTTGACAGGCATTTCACCGGGACCAGTGACTGATCAAAAATTCCTCTGTAACCAGTTCCTTAGGCTGCCACTGGTTGGCCTAAACAGCTGTTTTGGCCTTTAAGGAACTTCTGCCGGTCTGTCAGTCAGTCCTGGAGCCCTGCCCAGTACCAGGCCTTAAACGGTTATACGCGAGGCAATGCTCTGTAACCGGTTCCTGGTGACTCCACAGTTCTGCATAAACTCACCGGAGTTGGCAGAACTGGGTGAACTACTTCTTCGCAAGGATAGGCTCATATGAAGTTGCCTTCTTCCTGTCCACAGTGGTGGTTCAGCAGCTTTTCTCTGCAATCAAACAGGCTCTGTAACCGGTCAAACCGGTAGGCTCTGAGAGAAGGCTAACTGTTGAACCTGTTCTCAGCACTGAATTTGAAGCTGGTTCCTTGCCAGTAAGGATGGGAACAGCAGATTTCTTGTAACCAGCAGCACTACTGTTCCGGAACCAGCAACACTCCGGAACCGGCAATTCTCTGTAACCGGCAAACCTGTTGTCAGCACTGGATTTGGAGCTGGTTTCTTGCCCTTAAGTATGGGTACAGATTCCTCTGTAACCGGCAAGACTCCGGAACCGGCAACACTCAGGAGCCGGTAATTCTCTCAACCAGTAGCCCTGCTGTATGTCACCAGCAACTCTGTGTAACCGGTAATCCTGTTTAACTGGTAGCCCTTGCTGGATTTCTGTGACCACAACCGGCAGTCAGAACAGAACTGGTGCCGGTATCCCTCATCACTGGCTGGCGAGTGACCCTACCGGTAGCCTGAACAGGACCGGTACCGGTCCAAAATTCTGCACAGGGAAGATAAGGGTCTCAATGGTCACCGCGACTTCTGGTAGGTGAACCCTCTGAGCAGCCGCACCGGTGGTCTGAACAAGACTGGAACCGGTACCCCCAACAGTCACACCAGTGGAAAGGCCTCTGGTGGAGGTTCCAGTATCAAAACAGGGCTGATCACTGGTAACCACTGAAGGGGGGTTCCTTGACAGCTTCACAGGAACATGACTGGAACCGGTACCCCAACAGTCCCACCAGTGGAAAGGCCTCTGGTGGAGGTTCCAGGATCAAGCAGGACTGATCACTGGCAGCCACTGAAGGGGTTTCTTCACAGGAACAGCACCCACCGGTAGTCTGTACAGACAGGAACCGGTACCCCCAACAGTCACACCAGTGGAAAGGCCTCTGGTGGAGGTTCCAGGATCAAAAAGGGGTGATCACTGGCAACCACTGAAGGGGTTTCTTCACAGGAACAGCACCCACCGGTAGTCTGTACAGACCGGAACCGGTACCCCCAACAGTCCCACCAGTGGGAAGGCCTCTGGTGAAGGTTCCAGTATCAACACAGGGCTGATCACTGGACCACTGAAGGGGGGTTTCTTGACAGCTTCACAGGAACAGCCCCCACCGGTAGTCTGTACAGACCGGAACCAGTACCCCCAACAGTCCCACCAGTGGAAAGGCCTCTGGTGAAGGTTCCAGTATCAAGACAGGGCTGATCATTGGAACCACTGAAGGGGGGTTTCTTGACAGCTTCACAGGAACATGACCCACCGGTAGTCTGTACAGACTGGAACCGGTAAAACTCATCACTGGTGCTCCCCACCGGTAGTCTGACCAGAACTGGTACCGGTAAAACTCATCACTTCTTGTCAGCTGAACCAGTCACGCTTGGGGATTTGCTTGCCGGTAGTTGTGTTGAGATGTGTGAAGTCACATGACCGGCACCGGCAATATTTGCAGAGTTCAAAGACTATTTGACATCCAACTTCTTCAGGTCAACAGACGAGTTGCTGGATTTCTTCTTGCCAGTTAAAAAGTGGGTGTAGAGCAATAAATACTCGTCTTTCCTTCTAAAACTTCTGTTGAAAACACGATTCCTCCATTGTAAATGCGTATCACGTGACCTCCATTGTTGAATGCGTATCACGTGACCAGGTCCGTGTCACGTGACAAGCATAAGCTGGAAGTGATGACGTCAGACGATGCATTCTTCTTCCTTCTAATTTCTTCTCGTCGACATACACGCAGTGTTACTCGACAATGTAGAATTAAATGGAGGGTGAATCGTGGTTATACACGCTTCTGATTAGAAGAAGGAATGCTGCAGGGACGACACACGACCTCTCACCCACGATTCCTCTCGACGACAAGTACACAGAAATTCTTCAAAACTTGCTATAAAACGCTGGATAATGCCTCGTTTAAGTCCTGGAGAGGCCCTGATATGTATGTAACACAATATATATATTTTCATCTGAAAATAAGCTTTAATTTCGTAGAATAAACCGCGTTTTCTTCAAACTTGGAGATAAATTCAAAACGCGTCTGCACACTACACGCGCCAAACGAAAAAGATGAACTGACGTCACTCTGTCTGGACAGGAAGCAAGTATGATGCGCCACCTAGCGAATGCACACTACTGACCGGTCCTGCCAGTATTATATACAGGACGTCTTTTTCTGGCGTTTGGCGGGACCGGTCGCGCCGACCGGTAAAGCAATTGTCCATTGGATAGGATGTATTAACGCAATAAAAACACCAATTTCGAAAGCAACTTAGCTATGATGGTGATGTATCTCCCTGTCAAGTTTGAATTCGATTGGACAAACCGTTTGCTTCGCGCTGCCATTGCATCAGAGAACTCTTGCTCCTTGATAGCTGTGGCTCTAGGAGCCGAGCATGGAGATTTAGGTATGACAGGTTCCTGTGTGGAGTCTAATTGAATGGTTGTGTCAGTAGATTGGACAGGTTTAGCAGGCACAGTGGGATCTGGCTTGACATGGCCACTATGTCCCAAAACAAAGGGCATATTGGGCCACCCCGGAGAAATCTGGATGATCTTCCTGCAGGGGTAGTTTTTCAGTTTTACCACCACTTTGCCTAGAATGGCTATTGCTGAGAAGGTATATGGGACCAGGCACTCCCATGGCAGACTGAGTGCATCCACTGTCCAAGCTTGGGAGTCTGGAACTGATGACACAAACCAAAGCAATTTGTTGAACCTCATTGCAAACAAATCTATTTGAGGCTGGTGCCATCTGTTGCATATCAACTGGAAAACCTCAGAAAGGAGAGACCACTCTGTCTGGATGGTCTGGCCTAGTCTAGATAGCTGGTCTGCCACCACATTCAGCTGGCCTGGAATGTGTCAAGCCTTGAGAGTTACCTGTTTTCTGGAACACCAGGTCAGGATCCTCCAAAGAAGGCCACACAATGGGAACAACCTCATGCCTCATCCAGAAGATGAGCTGGAGTTTCCCTTGTTTTCATACAGGTCAAAGTGTTTCTCTGCTTTCTTGAGAGCACTTTCCAGGAAAAGTGTAGCCAGATGTGAGGGAGCAGTTCTCAAAACATTGCAAGTGTCGAGGTTGTCAAGGTAGTTAGTAGTCCCTTTGTACCAGTGTCAAGTTGACCATGGAGATGAAAACAAAATTCGGTAAATGCTGCATAGTTTTTGCCACTGCTAAGCTGATGCTTTGGTTGAAATCCATGAGAAACTGTAATTCATCTGTGGCAGTTTTCATCTTACTCACTTAGTCTGGCTGATTTCCCTTTCCTGTGATCACCCTGAAGGACCTTCAACTGTGTCTGCATAGTATCCTAAACTCTTGAGTAAACACCAGTCAAATGTTGCGGCCTGATTACAGATGTAACTGGATTCTTTTGCTGCCTTCTCCCACTTCTTCAGAGCTGGTTTGGATGCTGGTGGAGTGAGTCAGACCTGAAAATCTCGCAATCCAGAATCTGCTGACTTGTAAGGGTAACCTTCAACTAGTGTCAAATTAAGTCTGTCCAACTTCTTGCACAAACAGTAGTTGGTAGGTATATTCACAGAAATCTTGCCAGTATACTGTGGCTTTGGAGCAGTAAAAGCGTTTTCATTGGCTGGGGAAGCAGAGTGTTCAAAACCTGAAATGTGACCCCCAGACCATGTACAACCTAATGCCTCTGACAGTCTCCCGGTAGGACTGTTCTTCAGAGAGGGCTGGTCTAGGTCAACAGCAACGTAGTCCTTCTCGTGTTCCGACAGTTCCCCTTCCTCCTCATTTGGTTGGTCCAAAGCCTGGGTACAGTCAGTCTCCTTTTCTGAATCTTGGTCAGTGTCAGAATATGGTTGGTTGGGTCAGTGAGGCAACATAGCTGAGATAGCTGTGGTCGGTGGCAGATAAAGCCTAACAGTGTCAACTGCTCCAGCCGATGGCTGTTTAGCAGGGGAGACTTTCACTCTCTCCTTTCCACTTCAAGAGCTTTTCAAAAACGTGTATGCACTGCTCATGTGCCAAATGAAAAACATGCGATGACGTCACGCTGTCTAGGCAGGAAGGGAGTAGATCCTGCCACCGTGGTCGGTCTTGCCAGTGCATACATGGGGCTTCTTTTTCTGGCATTTGCCCAGCGTCAGCCAGTATAGCATATTGTCCATTGGGTAGGAAGTATTAAAGCAATAAAACAATAAAATCATTTGTTGCTGCTTTTGAATCTGGATTTTAGATTCCAAGAACCTCTCAATTCTTCAGTAACACAGTACCAGGTGTTGTCATAAGAGAAACATGTCTCAAATATGGCAGGTGAACACACTCTGGCAGAGCCAAAGTTAAAGATCACACAACAATGCACATCTACAACCCCTAGGTAATTCCCTACTAGGTGTCAACCTTCTACACCTTACAGGATCCAAGAAATAGGCCAGAAAATTTTAAAACTCATGATCACTACGATAAGGTCAAAGGTCAAATCAAGATCACACCATTATGTTGCACACCTGCAATCCCATAGAAATGTCCCTATCAAGTATCAACTTCCTACACCTTACAGTTTCTGAGATACAGTCTGGACCTTTTTCCCACCAATCGCCCACCCACCCAAACACCCGCCAGCTGATAAGGACACCATGGGTGAGAGCAATACCCCAACAGCCCTTAAGGGCTGTACGGTAAAAACTAATTTATTTATTAAAGAGCATAAATATTTAACTTAAAGTTTCTTAATTTATACCTTCTCAATACATGCCAAGTGGTCTAGTTTTTGCTTTACAAACTGCTTGCCTCCAAAAAGATACATACAAATTACAAACAAAAGCTTAAACTTCTAGTGCGTTGAAATGTAGATCATAACTTCACTATTGTGATTTAATGTTGAATTCTGTGAAGTGTTACCTTTGATGCATTTCTTCTTTTAATGATTTATGCTGTTCTGTTAACACTGTCTGGGCTTGCAATCGCTCTTTCTCCCACATTTCTTGTATTAAAGCTTCAGCAAATTTCTTTTGTTCACTGGACAAACTACAAAGCTGACAAAGCAGACAAACCAAACACAATATCACAAAAATTACACCAATGCACTTGTATACTAAAACACCCAGGCTCCTAATATAGATGATCTAATTTGCTACAAATATGATAAAGCTTTTACAGCTAACCCCCCCCCCCCCCCCCCCCCCCCCCCCCCCCCCCCCCCCCCCCCCCCCAAGATAACTTTGCTAGACAAGTGCAAATTTACTTCAAACCAATGTAGTTTCTTGCAGTTAATGGAACTTCACTTACGATCATCATGTATCCAGTTTTAAATATCTCATTATCAATTATACATCAGAAAGAAATTTACACATAAATATAAAGCTGTCACAAATTGGCATTATTAACAATTCGCATAAAAACAACTGTAAATTTAAATAGTTCTAGAGCTTTCATACTTACCTGTTGTCTGAGGGTTTTATTCAGACCATCCTTGTGTTTATTCTGCAGTTCTTCCATCTCTCTCTGTTGCTGCTTGAAAACATCAGCTTGTCTCTGATCTGTAATGCTGTCAATCTGCTGAAGCTGTGCAGATGTACAAAACAAACCAAAACAAACAACTTCAGAAGAATTCAGGTCCCCTGCTTCAGGATAAATTCAAACAACAAACATCACCTCGTTCGGTATGTTTCTTTAGAAGTATGTAGTTTATGTATATTACATTTATTAAGCAAATGCTTACTTTAAATAACACAAATTCTTGAAAGGGTTTCTTCTTTGGTTAAAGCCTCTGCAGACTCGTGGGGTAAACATGTCCAACAAATAAAATGAAAAACATGACAAATTGCAAATTTAATAAGTAAGTTAAATTTTTATAAATTAAGTTAATACCCTATCCAATGGACAATTGCTAATCCGGTCGGCGCAGACCGGCCCGCCAAACGCCAGAAAAAGACGTCCTGTGTTTCCGGCTGGCCGGTCCCAGTACTGTGCACTCCCCAGATGGCGCCTCATACTTCCTTCCTGTCTAGACAACATGACGTCATAGCATCTTTTTCGTTGTCTAAACCTATTAGACCCCTAGTAAGCTGATAGCAGGGTCGGTGGGAGGGTCTTGTGTGTCCATTGGATAGGGTATTAACTTATAAAAATTTAATTTACTTTTTAAATTTGCAATTTTATTGCGTTAATACATCCTATCCAATGGACAATTGCTGAATAACTACCGCTTGGTCGGCGGGTAAGTTACTAGGGACTTATGTGAACTCACAAATGATAGTAAATTTTAACCTATGGTCTAGGCTGACTTCGTCAGGAGACCTATAGACCCAGGCCTGGGTTGACCTTAAGGTCAGGAAACCCTGTAAGGCCATGGTCGGTTACCAGGGCTATACCGACGTAGCCCCCCCCCCCCCCCCCCCCCCCCCCCCCCCCCCCCCCCCCACACACTTTTTTAGCAGACCTGCTCTGAGGTAGGGGAAGAGAGGGATGAGTTCAGTCCCAGAAGGCAAATAAACCTCCCAAAGCAAGCATGTCACACTTTTTAAAATTTTTTTTATATATATAGTTTACTATGTACATGTATAACTATTTACACTATGTACATATATACAAATCTCCTCAATCTAAGGACCACCTGTGGATCTGCTGAGCAGCCACTACTGGGCCCAAGTGATAAAGCTCTGGATCACCCCAAGCCACACCAATCAGATAGAACTCTGTGAAGGCACTACATGACTTCAGTAGTAGGCTGATAAGATTTGTTCCAAGGAAAATCCTGACCGGAATGCCTTATAAACAAAAGGGCCTGACATGGGCTTTAAACTGATGTAAAGTGTGAGCCTCCTGGTCAGAGAGCTCATAACATAGGATCACAATCTACTTGATCCAAGAGGAGATAGTGGCAGGCGAGATGTTTTTGTCAAAACCTTTCTTAAAGGAGACACAAACCAACTCCTCATTCTGCCAAATTCTGGGGTCCTGTCCAAATAATAGAGCAATGCTTTAACCGGACAAAGGGACCCGTCAGACTTGAGGGACCTATTCAGAGCTGGGGTCAGGGCTAGTATAACCGCTGGGGGCCACATTGTCTGGACCCTCTTTGGACAGCTGCTTCTTGGAAAGAGAGCTGGATGATGGATACAGGAACACCTTTGACCAGTAGGATTGGTATCTAATCTTTCTGTTTTGCCAAGCATGTATCTCACTTCTACGACTGCCCAGGAGGAAAACTGTCTTGAATGTCAAATGCTTCAAAGTGGCCTCTGTAATTGGTTCAAAGGAGCCTTTGTCAGCTGGTGCAAGACAAGGGAGAGATGCCAGGAGGGGATTTCCCTCCAGCCTGTGGGTCTGTCTCTGTGGAAACTATCCAGGAGACAAGTAAGATTTTCATCTTTGCTGATGTTAATGGGTGAGTTTCTCAGTTTATCAGCAATGGCTGGCCTGTACCATCAATGGTGCTAGGCTGCAGTTTCTTATCCTGAAAGGGTACATAAGGAAATCAGCAACTGACTTTACAGGGGGTGCTCTGAAGTCCACCTGATTACTGAGGCACCACTTGTAAATATGGCCCAAGTCTTGCCTCATTGACTGATCTGGTTGATCCTCTTTGAGGATCCTCAATTTTTGCTGCCCCTGTCTCAGAGAAGCCCTGCTCTTTGATTGCTGTGGCTCTACGAGCCATGCATGGAGATTTAGATTGTCACATTTCTGTGAGGGATCTGATGGAAGGGCTGTGTCAACAGGTTGAGCAGAATGGGCAGGCTCAGTGGAATTTGGCTGGACATGGCCATTTGATCCCCAAAACAAGCCATGCTGGGCCACCCCGGAGTAATCAGAATGATTCTCTCGCATGGGGAGTCCTGCAACTTCTACACCACTTTGCCCAATATGGCTGGTGGTGCGAAGGCGTATACGTCCAGATCCTCCCATGGCAGACCGAGTGCATCCACTGCTGTGGCCAGGGCTTCCGGTACCGGTGACACAACCAGAGGCAACTTGTTGTTGAACCTCGTGGCAAATAGGTCTATTTTTGGCTGGTGCCACCTGCTGCATATTGTTTGGAAAACCTCTGGAAGGAGAGACCACTCCGTTTGGATGGTCTGGCTTAGCCTGGATAGCTTGTCTGCTACCACGTGCAGCCGGCCTGGAATGTGTTGAGCTTGTTTCCTGGTACACCAGGTCAAGATTCTCCATAACAGGGCACAAAGTGAGCCCGACCTCATGCCTCCTTCCTTGTTTATGTTAGACACCACTGTGGTCTTGTCTGAGCAGAGGTCTTAGAAGGCTAGAAGGGCCTTTTAGTTCCAGATAGTTTATATGCAGCTTGCTTTCCGGAAGAGACCAGGTTCCTCTTGCAATGTGCTTGTTTAACTGAATGCCCCACCCTTCTTTTGATGCGTCTGTAAAGATTTGCAGGGCATATTTTATTGGATGTAATGGTTGGCCTGTGAGTACATTAGAAAATTTAATAGTAAATTAAATTTTTATAAGTTAATACCTTACCTAGTGGACAGATGCATTTGTCCGGCGCTCTGCCGGTCACGCCAAACGTTAGAAAAAAACGTCCTGAGCTGGGCTCTGGCCTGGACCGGTAGTGTCCTGTTCACTCGCCAGGTGGCTGTACAGCCTACCTGCCGGTATACTGCGCATGCGTGCGCATGCGCTCTTCCTCTTTTTGTTGTCTACCTTACGACCCCTTGTTTGGTTATGATAGCGGGGAAGGTAGGGTGGGACTCCCCCTGTGCACTAGGTAAGGTATTAACTTATAAAAATTTAATTTACTATTAAATTTTCTATTTTATTGCGTTAATACAACTTACCTAGTGGACAGATGCAGAATGACTACCCATTGGATGGGGGGGGGTAGCCAAATAAGGGGAACCCATAAGACAATAGTAAAACGGGTGAGTCCGGTACTGGTCAAATAAACCAACCTTTAAGGACCAAGCACCCTTGCCCCCCCCCTGAAGTTTCCAAAAGGAAAGAGCCTGTGCACAAATTCGACCCGAATGTGCAGGGAGACTAAGGAGGGAATGAACTAAGAATATTCATGAATGAGGAAGAAGAACAGGAGCAAAGAACACCACCCTTGAGAAGCTCCCGGATCCACTTTGGATCATGCCAATCCAGCAGCTAAGGATAGTGGAGGTTTTTTTTTTTTGTTTTTTTTTTATATATATACACTGAACGAGAAAACCCTAACACATATGTACACTATATACACTCAGCAATAAAGATATTACTTATCCTCGTGGATCTGTTGAGCAGCCACCACAGGACCTAGATGGTACAGCTCTGAATCTGCCCAGGCTAGGTCCTTCAGGTAGAATTGTGTAAAAGTGTTGTGGGCCTTCCAATGGCAAGCTGATAGAATCTGATCCAAGGAAACCCCGCCTTGAAAGGCTTTGGAGGCAGCAAAGGCCCGAACATCATGAGCCCGAACCTGATGTATAGTTTGAGCCTCATGGTCGGAAAGCTGATAGCACAACAACACAGTTTGCTTGATCCAGGAAGAAACAGTAGCCGGAACAATGTCCTTCTGAAAGCTCTTCCGGAAAGACACAAACACCAGATCTTTGCCCGTGCGTAAGTCCTTGGTCCTGTCTAAATAGTAACGCAAGGCCCTTACCGGGCAAAGTGACTTGTCCTCCTTGAGAGACCTGTCCAATGATGGGGCCAATGCGGGAATGACAACCGGTGCCACAGCAGCCCGTCCCGCGCTAGCTGATTTTTAGACAGAAAACTGGGAGAGGGATATAGAGAGACCTGACTCCAGTTTTCCTGATGCCTGATGTTGCGGTATAACCAGGAATGGATTTCGCTCCGCCTTTTGCCGGAACCCAACGCTAAAAGGAAAACCGTCTTAAAAGTCAAATGTTTAAGAGAGGCCTTCCGCATGGGCTCGAAAGGAGCTTTCGTCAATTGATGGAGAACTAACGAAAGGTTCCACGCAGGGACTCCCCGCCTGCCCTTCGGCTTGTCTCTATGGAAACTGTCTAATAAGCAAGTCAGGCTTTCATCCTTGCCAAATTGAACCATGTCGTTACCTACCATATCAGCAATGGCTGTTCTGTAGCCTTCTATAGTACTGGGTTGTAAATTTCTCTCCTTAAAGAGATACAACAAAAAATCGGCCACTTGTTTCAGAGAGGGCGACCTGAAGTCCACCTGGTTGGATTCGCACCACTTAACAAAAATGGCCCACTTTGATTTATAGACCGCTCTGGTTGAACTTCTTTGAGGAGCTTCAATTCTTGCTGCCACCTCCTCAGAAAAACCTTGTCGTCTGATGGACGTGGCTCTAGGAGCCAAGCATGCAGATTTAGATGATTCAGGTTCCTGTGGAGAAGGCCGTTGAACGGTTGGGTCAACAGGTTCCTCTCCAAGGGAAGACTGAAGGGAATCTGACTTGACAGACTGATCAGATCCCAAAACCAAGGCATGTTGGGCCAGCCCGGAGCGATTAATATCATCCTGCGACAGCCCTGATCCACAAGTTTTGATATGACCTGACTGAGAAGGGATACTGGAGTAAAGGCATACGCGTCCAGGTTGCTCCATGATAGGCTGAGAGCATCCACTGCCCAAGCTGTCGAATCCGGAACCGGAGAGACAAACTTGGGAAGCTTGTGATTGAATCGGGTTGCAAACAGATCTATCTGCGGTTGGACCCAGTTGGAGCACAAGCGATTGAATACCTGTTGAGACAGGCACCACTCGGTCTGGATCACCTGATTGTGCCGGGATAGCTTGTCTGCTATGACATTCAAGTGACCCGGGATGTGTCTGGCCCGCAGAATTATCTTCCTGGGATGACACCAGGATAGGAGTCGCCAAAGTAGGGCACAGAGAGAACTGATCTCATACCGCCCTCTTTGTTGATGTAAGAGACTACAGTCGTGTTGTCCGTTGCTATGAGAACAATCTGTCCATTGCACTGCTGCTCGAAACTCGAGAGCCAGAAGAACTGCCTTGAGTTCCAAGAAGTTGATATGGAGGCGACTTTCGGATTCCGACCAAACGCCTCTTGCTGTGGATCCCCCTAAGTTTGAGGCGTCTGTAAATATTTGTAGGGCGTGCTGAAGGCGGTGCAAAGGTTGCCCCTTTAGTACATTGCTCTTTTCCAACCACCAATCCAGGTGTGGATGAAGAGAGAGGGGGATTGGAATAATCTTCTCCAGGCTCTCGGGCACATGCCAGTGTCTTTTTAGATGCCACTGAACCGGTCTCATGTGAAGACGGCCGGCCCAAACCTGCTTTTCTGTGGCAGTAAGCAGCCCGATTAGGGACATGAACTGTCGGACTGAACAACTGTCCCTGCCTTTGATGAACTGTAGTTTCTGCTGAAGAGCGATCCATCTGTCCTGAGTGGGCAACACTCGACCCGACAGTAGATCGAACCGGTAACCTATGAAACTGAAAACCTGTTGAGGCGTAAGTTCCGATTTCTCCATGTTTACCACCCACCCTAGTTCGTGGCACAGGGCCAAGAGGGTCTGGGTATGTAATTGGCAAGTTTCCTGGTCCGGGGCTCTGACTAACCAGTCGTCGAGGTACTGGTGGATCCGGATACCCCGTGCTTGAGCCATCAGTTTCACCTCCTTGACTACCGTGGTAAATTCCAGTGGAGCTGTGGCGAGCCCGAAAGGAAGGGCCGTGAATTGATAAGCTTTCTTTCCCAGAAAAAACCTGAGACACTTTCGGGACCTCTGACTGATGGGGATGTGAAAATAAGTGTCGCTGAAGTCCAGCGACGTTACCCACTCCCCCCTTTGGAGAGACAACCTTATTGTTTCCGGAGTTTCCATTTTGAAGGTGCCTGGTTTCAAGAAAAGATTTGGATGGCTGAGGTCCAAGATAGGCCTCCATCTCTGATTGGATTTTGGTACCAGAAAGAGGCGGTTGTAAAAGGCCAGGGAGGATCTTATTACCACCTTTTCTACTGCCAGCTTGTTTATGAGTTCTGTCAATGCTTGGAACAAGGCCTTGCTTTTCCCTGGGTGAGCATAACCACTCTTGATCACAGGGGATCGGGTCAGAGGTGGCCTGATTTTGAAGGGTAGCGTGTATCCCTCTCGCAAAATCGAGACCACCCTTGGATTCGCCCCCAGATTGAGCCAAACTTGGCAAAACTTCTGCAGTCTGCCCCCTACAGCCAAACTTGGGGCAACATTGGGGACATTTGGAACATGTGGGGCAAAAAGACATTGATTTGCACAAAAAACACCTTTCACATCTTTTATTTTTATCTTTGGTATACAGGGACTTATACCTTTCTTTTGCGGTTGCCCTTGGAAACAAACGAGCATGAGCATGATCGACAGCAAGATAGGACACATTTTGAAAAGTTAAACTTGGTGTCTGCTGAGCTTTGTTTAAACATGGACTGTCTACTACTTCTGACTTTACAGTCTTGTTTAAGGTCATGTGGTCCAACTTTGCAATTACAGATGTTGAGGGAGTTGGACACAATAGGTAATTGTCATTTATTTTGCTTGTAACCTCTGGATTTAGAGAAACGGGGATTGGAACCACGTCCTCTGCCACGACCCCGACCTCTAGAGCGGCTAAACTGTCTCCAAGCCTGACGGTCCTGATCTCCAGTACCGGTATTCCTACTCTCTCTGCTTTCATAGGGACGGTACCTGTGAGAAGATCTCCAGCCGGTCTGTTGGGCAGCACCCGGACCGGGTCTGGGAACAGAACCGGAGGAGTGATGACTGGCAATATCTTGTTCTGCTGTACGTATAACGGCATCAGGGAACAGTCCATGTCCGAATAACGGAGCATTACGCAACTGGTTATAGGTATCAGGTTTAATCCCGTTCTTGACATGATCAAGGTAAGAGTCCCGACGTAGTAAAATCAAGTTGGACATTTGCACAAAAAGACTGTCCGCCAGGTGCTGAAGCGCAGTGCCCATGGCCACGGAAACATTTTGATGAAAGGCAGTAAGGTCTTTCAAGTCTGAGAGGGCAGCAGATACTTCTTTGGGTGCTTTTCCCTTGTTAATCCTAGAATGAAGCATATTGACATGGCCGGTCATGCGTTCCTGTAACTCACTAGTGCAACGGTTAAAGCCTGCTGCGTGATTCACTATGTATGAATTTTCCCTGGCGCACCTTTCCCACCGGCGCAAGTATTCCTGAGAAATAGGACGCGAAGGAGGTCCTGTGGCAGGGTAAGCAGACGCTTTCACAATGCGCGGGAATTGAGAATTTACCTTTGCCTCTGAGTTGTGCCAACTAAACAAAGTCTTTCCCGGTCTATGCGGGCCCTCCGGTCTGATCATATGCATCTGGTACCATCTATTTTGCGATTTCGGAACCTTCACAAATTGATCCTTTTTTAAGCCAGCCAAATCTTGGGACCTGGAAGGGTAACCTTCCGCCACCACTGTGTTCAACTTTTCCAACTTTTGACAGAGCCAGTCGTCCGGCGGCATGGCTACAGAGATGCGGGAAGGCCTCTTTGGTAGCTTCCCTTTCCAGGGGTTATTACTCTTATCAGGCTCACTGAGGTCTCTTTCAAATGTAGGGGTATGATTCCATCCCATAAAAGACCGGATGGATCTAAGTGTCTCTCTATAGTTCATATCTTCTGTTTGTTCAGGCCTGTCCAGGGTATCAGAAGATATCTCACCTTCATAAGACACCTGATCCTCGGAATAGCTGGCTTCAGAAGGGGGAGGGTCAATGTCCAAAGTATCCGGCTCCGGTGGAGCCCGGTAAGCATCAGAAGCAGTGGAGTCCCCAAAGAGAGATGACGGTTGATCTACTGGGGGAGCCTGACTGTATGGACCGGGATGAGCAAAACCTTGACCGGTTGTACCGGGAAGAAAGAGTTCTGACTGTTCCGGGTCGGAAGCAACAGTAGACAGTGGAGCAGGCTTAGGTTTCAGTTTAGGCACTACCTCCGGACCGGAGGTGACTTGAGCCTGAACCGGTGGCTTAACAGGGACCGGTGCTGATTTGGCATGAAGAGTACCAACATCCGGAGAAGGAGACACTTGTCTTTTCTTTGAACGTTTATCATCTTTAGTGTCCTTACGGGACTTGCGTGACTTCTTCTGTTCCTTAACATCCCTTTGAACAGTGTTACTGTCCTGTTGTTTGTCAACCTCACCTTCTGCCGGGAACTCCACCGGACCGGTGAGCCGGGCAGAAGGGGGAATAAAAGGAGTGTCTGAAATGGAAGCATGGGAAGGCACATGCTGGACAGTAGATTTAGGGGTAGAGAAAACGTTGCCCCTGGAGAGTAATGCCTCAAACCGGGCGAATTGTTCAGCCCATTGATCCGACATTTATTGGAGTTGATCAGAGGTAACAAAAGATGCACTAGCACTTGAATCCTCTGGTTGCGCATGCGCAGCAGACTGAGCTGCCGACGGAGACGGTTGAAAAATGGGCTCTTTATCTTCGACAGAAGCAATGACTGTAACTTGCTCCAATACCAAAACACCTGACTTCTTGTCCTTGCGTATCTTATATGTAGGGGTAGCAAGCATATCCTTTTGGGTATCAGTGAACCCATCACAAATAACACAAGATCTTTTAGCAACACAGTCATCATCCCCAAGGCCCTTGTCACGGCATCTGGCCCAACGTTTGTGCAAATCAAAGGAGGCCATAATATGACCGCATACGCCTCGCCTCTGTCCTTTTTTATCTCCAGGGGACGCCATGATATATGAACACAATAACTCAATACAAATTTGAAAAGATTTCACTTGTAAAGCACATAAAAAAATTAAAATAGTTTCTCTTAAACTTCAAGCGTTTCAAATCCTCACGCGCCAAACAAAAAGAGGAAGAACGCATGCGCACGCACAGCCACCTGGCAAGTGAACAGGACACTACCGGTCCCGGCCAGAGCCCAGCTCAGGACGTTTTTTTCTAACGTTTGGCGTGACCAGCAGAGCGCCGGACAAATGCATCTGTCCACTAGGTAAGTTGTATTAACGCAATAAAATATCTTCTTTCAGCCACCATTGTAAATGGGGGTGCAGGGACCTGGGAATTGGGATCACTTTTTCTAGTGATTCCGGTACCCTCCAGTTGTTTTTGAGATGCCACTGTATGCAGCCGGCCTAGGTGAACTTGCTTTCCTGTGGCTGTTATTAAACCTATCAAGGACATAAGCTGTCAGACCGGACAGGCCAGTAGGGATAGTACTTTCAGAATTTTGGCCAGATCTGAGGTCAAACTGGTAACCTACAAGGTTCACCAACCAACCTAGTTCTTGGCATATTTTCACTGGATTTTGAGTATTCTGGAGACAAGCCTGGTGGGATCTGGCTCTCACCAATTAGTCGTCTAGGTACTGGTGGATTCTTATACCCTTGTGTATGGCCATCAGTTTCAACTTCTTTGCTACTACAGTGAACTCCATGGGTGCTGTGGACAGATCGAAAGCCAGTGCTTGAACTGGTATGTCCGACCCTGGACATGAAATCTCAGATATTTCCTGGACTGTTCCTGTATTGGTATATGGAAGTAGGCATCCTTGAAATCTATTGAGGTAACCCACTCCCCTTGTTGGAGGGTGGTCCTGTTGGTCTCCGAAAGGTTGGGTTTGCTCAGATCTAGAATAGGTCTCCAACGGTTGTGTGGTTTTGGAACCAAGAAAGGTTGAAGAAGCCCAGAGATTATGAACTGGCTCGACTGCATCTTTGTCCATAAGCTGATGTAATGCCAATAACCAATATAGGTTCCTATGAGGATGTACATAGCAGTTGATAATTTTGGTGACCAACTGGGAAGGGAGAGTGTAGCCCTCCTTCAACATTTGTACTACCTAGGGTCCAGCCCCCAAGGCTTCCTAAGTTCCCAAAACGGATTTAGTCTGGACCCTACAGGCAGATTGTGTGCCACATTTGGGATATTTGGTAGTCTGACAAACATTTTCTATCCCTCTGGACACTGGTCCGGTCCGGTGACAATGATGCAAGTTAACACTCTCTCTGTTCTTGTTGTGGTCCGGTCAGGTGGGGCTGACACAACTTTTCACATTTACAGACTCTTGCGGCGGGCCTGCAGCCTGCAACGTGCAGCATTTACACAGTAATTGTTATTTGTAAGATGGCTGACCCCTGGCCGGACGATTTGTAAACTTGTTTGACAGTCGACCACCTTTTTTTGTTTCTGTGTTTGTCCATCCGATTGTTTGTAAGGGTGAAATCTATTATCTTTCCAGTCAAGTCCAGCACCGATAACAGGCCGGTGAGAGGTGTGATAAGGAAAGGTTGCCTGGTAGTAGCTTGGGCCATATTATCAAGACCACTGACTGGTCTAAGAATTCTCTGTAACCAAAATTACCTTGGGCAACTCTGTCCGGTACCAGATCTCTGTAACCAGTAATTCTCTGCAACCGGCAAAACTGGTAGGCTGGAGTCACCAATGAATTTAGACAGCTACTGGTCTATATTTAGCTAGCTTTTTTAGTTTGTAAAAAATTGTAGTTTTTTTCTGTAACCAGCAAATAACTGGTAGGCTGGAGTCAAAATAAGGGCTGTGTAGCCCGGCACCTGGTCGGTAGACTCTGTAACCAGCTGGTTGAAGCAATTCTTTGTAGATGCTTCCACATCTACCTGCCCCAGAATCAACAGAGTTGAATGGACTAGGTGGGTAGACTCTGTAACCGGTTTTGATGAAGTAAGGCTGTATAGCTGGTACCTAGTCGGTAGGCTCTGTAACCAGCCATTGCAGTGGTCACTCTGTAACCAGTTGTGGTGAAAACAAGGCTGTATAGCCGGTAAACTGGTCTGGTGATTTGAAGACTCTGTAACCGGTCAGTTGAAGCCATATTTCTAGATACTTGCTGTCTGCCTACCCCAAAATCAACAGTTGAATGGACTAGGTAAGGAGACCCTGTAACCGGTTTCTGTGAAGCACTGTATAGAAAGAGCTGTGCAGCTGGTAGCCGGTCGGTAGATTCTGTAACCAGTTGTTGAAACAATTTTACAACTATCTTGTGTTGAATCCAGCTTATAGCAAGTTTCCTGTATTCCTTGAAAAAATTCTCGTAAGTGCACGTCTAATAGTGTAGATGTGACAGTTGGTGGGGAAGCCCCTGTGAGTTATTTTTAGAAACAGCACCACAGAAAATGCTGCAGCTGGTCGGTGTGTCACGTCACCAGTTCATCAGTTGTCGCGTTCTTTTGTGATACTGAAACAGGCAAATGCGCAGTATGCTCCTCATCCACAACCCCACTACTGACAACAAAGGCCGGGTCCATGAGAGAGAGACTGGTATCACAGAAGACGTTAGTTGTGAAGAACGCAGTAGCCTGGACCAGTGCGCTCTGGAGGTGAAAATCCTGGTCGGTCTGAAGTCGGTAACTAATACACTCTGAAGAGGTAGGAAGCTCTGTAGATGAATTTCTTTCTTTCGTGATAAAACCAGGCAACTTATACAGTGACCTGACCATCCACAACCCCCACTACCGACAACAAAGCTGGGTCTGCAAGGAAGGGACTGATAACAGAAAGAATGCAATTCTTAATCTTGAGATGACGTCAGTGGTCGCGTTCTATTGTGAGGTTGGCTGAACTGGAGCTTGCCGGTCGACTAATGCTTTACAGCAAAGAAGTCTGGACCAGTGCGCTCTGAAGATTCACTGAAGTCTGCATCTCATGCTTCTGATGAAAAACACTAAATACTCGAGCTAGGCTGGTGTGACTGATGCTTTACAGCAGAGAAGTCGGTACCAGTGCGCTTTGGAGAATGCACCTCTTTGGGGAATTCCTTCTATTTATAGTTATAAATTCTGACGTTTCTTTCGTGATTGTAGCTGGAAGCTTACAGAAGGTACATTCAAACAAAAGACACGGATAAAAATACCTTGTAAGTAGTATATCCATTATTCTTCTTAATATTGTCGATCTGCCCCTAACAACACAATTGTTGAATGGGAGGAAACTAACAAAAAGGCTGTCTTCATATTTCTCGTCGATTACTGCCTATCATCAACACTAAATTGAATCAGCTAGGGAGCGTTTCCAGCAAATTTCTTAAAGAATATCCATGCTTGATATGTAGATAACACTTCCACACTAAATTATTTGCAAATAAGGTTAAAAATCCGTCATAATCCACACTTTTCCTTAAAATATCTGGAGATTGTTGAAAACACGTCTGCAAAGTACACACGTCAAACAAAAAAGATGCTATGACGTCATGTTATCTAGACAGGAAAAAAGTACGAGGCGCCATCTGGGGAGTGCACAGTACTGGGACCGGCCAGCCGGTGGAAACACAGGACGTCTTTTTCTGGCGTTTGGCAGGCTGGTCTGCGCCGACCGGATTAGCAATTGTCCATTGGATAGGATGTATTAATGCAATAAAATGATTATTTTCATATTTCAGATCACATATTGGAAGTACAATTGGTTACAAAGGCAACAGGCAAATCAATGACATTATTTTTATTGGATCCCGTAGATCATCATGGAGTACACCTTTCCATCTAATTTGGTGAAAGTCAGTCAAGGGGTTTAGCCCGTGGCACGGAGACAAAGTCGCAATACCTAAATATTAAAAAAAATAATGGTTACCATAGCAACAGTTTTTATTGGATCATGCCCAAAACTGAATGAAATATAGATCTCTTTAGGGTACACTTTTTACACCATGCTTGGTGAAAATATGTCACACAGTTCAGTCTACGGCAACAAAGTTCACAAACCCAAATATTCAAATAAAAATGGTTGCCATGGCAACACTTTTTATTGGACCATGCCCAAAACTTAATGATGCTTACATTTCTTTAGAATATACATTTTTACTAAATTTGATAAAAATGTGGCAAACAGTTAAGTCTACAGCACAAACTTATAAATCAGAAAACTTCAGTAAAAAACAGTTGCCATGGCATCAGTTTTCATTAGATCCTACCCAAAACTTGATCAACTGTCTTTCCACCAAAATTGGAAAGAATCCATCAAAGGTTTAAAAGTACAAAAACGACCAATATCAAACAAAATTGCCATGGCAACAGTTTTTACTGGATCATGCCCAAAACTTAATGACGAGTCTCGGGGATGACCATTCATCAATGTCCCTGAGGTTCTTTAGCCCGTCACTGGGAAGTAGAGATAGGACCCAAAAACATATTAAGTGGTCATCTGAGTCAATATGTATCTGCTTGAACCTGGAATCCTCTTTTACTAGGCAAGCGGCAGTGGCAAGTGGCAGATGTTGCCTTTGAATGTGGGTGTGTGACTAAGCTCTCTGAGCTGTTCAAAATTAACCAATGATAACTGTATAACTCCTACTGTTTGAGTACATCTCTGGCAAATTTGAAATCAATCAATAAATCAAGCCTTACAAACTAGGGCTGTCACGACTAGCCGACTAATCGACAACGGTTAGAATAGTGCTATTTACTGGTTCATATTTTAAAGTCAGAATAATCGCTTAATGTAGTGTAAAAGATGGCAGAAGGTTTGAATCCATAAAATATGTCCATACTGTCACATAAAATAAGCTAAAATCCAAAAACAGCCACGTTTTCTGCATTGTTTATGCATTCACGTAAAACCGGATGTACCTTAAACCTCTTACATCGCCCACTTCCTGTCTGAAATAAACAAAGCAAAAGTTGCAGGAAAACAGCAAATTTATTCAATTTTACGGATTATATACATATATTTTCATTTTATTTAACATATTTATCGTTTTACAATGCTTTTTGTAACTCACCTGTAACTTTGCCTGTTTCACTTCTTTCTGACTTATCAATCCTTATATTACATGTACAGCATGTCTGAGCCATGCCTTGACTTCCTATATCTGTTGCATCTGAATGCGGGTATGTGGCTGAGCTCTCTCCAGTCTGAGAGTTATTAATTAGGACACAGCTAACTGATGATAACTCTATCTGCACCTACTCTCTGAGTATACCTTTCACACATTTCATATTTAATTGCCCTGTACTACCTGTTGTCTGAGCAGTGCCTTCACTTCTTCTCGCTGCTGTGTCTGAGTATGGCTGAGCTCTCTCTGCAGTTCATCTCTCAGTCTCTGTCTGGCTCTATTCTCACTCTGCTGCTGACGCTCAAAGTCCTCCTGCATTCTAAACCATAACAGGAATCTACTAAATATACAGGGGTTTACTATCACTTGCAAAACATTGCACAGGTCATGACGGGTGTATAAAGGGTTGGACAAAACCATGCACACTAGATCATAAAGAATACTTACCAAAGATTCCGTAATATGAAGCAATGAGTATCAACAAGCAACAGACATCAATCATTTAAGGTTAAATCTGAGATTTGTTAGCACCATTATCGCCCAAACACATCATATATTCTAACCACAAGAGCATTCTTAGTAAATAAGCACTGGTCCCATGCCAAGACTTTAACAATTTACGAGATAAACACTTTGATAGTTTCTGCAAAAAAATTTGGCCATGACAACACAAATTTAAAATGCGTATTTGTGGTTGAAAGGTGGTTGAAAAGCAATACAAAACAAGCTATAAACACAACTAGAAATAGGACGCCCTGTTGATAGTAGATGTGAATAGAAACAGGATAGCATAGAAGAACACACATTATCATGTGTAATGTCCACCACATGAACCTTTTGCCAAAATTGTACAGTAGTCTTACAAGACCCTGTTTCATTTGCAAAATATATCAATGATGCTTAAATATTTATTAGTGTAGATGTAAATTATTTCAGCTTCATGCCTTTTTGCATTGGTTGGGTCGAAAATTTTGACGAAATCACTCTATCTTGCACGGTTAAGAAGATAGAAGCAAATTCCTGTTTTTCTATTTTTGGCAAAAATTTGAAAATTCAAAATGGCCACCATTTTTGGGAAAAGGAAAATTAAAATTGGCAAGAGTACATTTCTTAGATACCCTATGGGTCGAAAATTTTGACGAAATCGCTCTATCTCGCACGGTTAAGGAGAGAGAAGCAATTTTGTGTTTTGCCATTTTTGGCAAAAATTCAAACAAGAGGAGAGTGCCCGTGAACGGGCACTGTGTCAGCTGACTGAATGTTTTTGATTTGTGATGGTGATAATGAGAGGAAAGCATAATTATCAGGGAAAGGGCTGTACAGAAATACAGTAAATGGTAACTGAACAGCATGTTCGAAAGATATTCCGAAGCTGACAGAAAAAAAGGACAAAAAAGTTGTGCCCTGCAAATGGTATTATGAAATAAAGTAACAAGGTAATTGTTTAAGTATAAAAAGTAGGTTAAAAATATTTAAAGAAATACTATAAATGCAATATCCTCGTTCAACCATGAAGAAGGGGTCCAAAGGTCAAATCTGACCATACCAAAAGATTCCCAGCCAAAGAATTTAGGATGGTTTACCATCCCAAACCTCTCGGACCAATAATAAGTGAGTCATAGGCACTTTTTAAGTTTGGCTATCCTTGTTTGACCTTGACGGAGGGGTCCAAGGTCAAATCCGACCACACAAAAAAATTCCCAGCCCATGATTTCCTGTAGCTTGTTTACCATCCCAAACCTGTAGGACCAATAATAAGCGAGTTCTAAGCAATTGTAAGTTTGGCTATCCTCAATTGACCTCGAAGGAGGGGTCCCAGGTCAAATCTGACCACACCAAAAGAATCCCAGCCCATGATTTCCTATATGTTGGTTTACCATCCCAAACCTCCAAGACCAATAATACGCGAGTTATAAGCACTTTAAGTTTGGCTATCTTCGTTTGACCTGGAAGGAGGGGTCTAAGGTGAAATCTGACCACACCAAAAGATTCCCAGCCCATGATTTTCTATAGGTTGGTTTTCCATTCCAAACCTCTAGGACCAATAATAAGCGAGTTATAAGCACTTTTAAGTTTGGCTATCCTCATTTGACCTGGAAGGAGGGGTCCAAGGTCAAATCCGACCACACCAAAAAATTCCCAGCTCATGATTTTCTATAGGTTGGTTTTCATTCCAAACCTCTAGGACCAATAATAAGCGAGTTATAAGCACTTTTATGTTTGGCTATCCTCATTTGACCTTGAAGGAGGGTTCCAAGGTCAAATCGGACCATATTAACAGATTCCCAGCCCATGATTTCCTACAGGTTGGATACAATGATTTACTCAACAGTGAGAACCTGAAAGAAGCTATTGATCAGCTATGCCATGACATAGAGGTCTGCAATTTCACTATGTTATAGCTGACCAAAACGTCTGTGAATAACATATTTAACAAAATACTCTAAATGTAATAGTTTTCAAGTTACTACTGATTTACTCAAGAGTGAGAACCTCAAAGTAACTATTACTCAGCTATGCCATGAGCTACATTTCTGAATTTTTGCTCTGTTATAGCTGACCTAAAAGTAGGTGAACAACATATTTAAGCAAAATACTGTAAATGCAATAGTTTTCAAGTTACAACTGATTTACTCAATAGTGAGAACCTGAAAATAGCTATTGCTCCGCTATGCCATGAGCTATAGGTCTGTAATTTCACTATGTTATAGCTAACCCAAAAGTAGGTGAACAATATATTTTAACAAAATACTCCAAATGCAATATTTTTCAAGTTATAGCCAATTTACTCAACAGTCAGCGCCTGAGAATAGCTATTGCTCAGTTGTGCCATGAGCTACAGGTCTGTAATTTCACTATGTTATAGCTGACCCAAAAGTAGCTGAATAACATATTTGCACAAATTTCTGTAAAGGCAATAGTTTTCCAATTACAACTGATTTACTCAACAGTGAGAACTTCAAAGTAGCTATTACTCAGCTATGCAATGAGCCACAGGTCTGGAACTTCACTATGTTATAGCTGACCCCAAAATAGGTGAATAACATATTGCAACAAAATACTCTAAATGCAATAGTTTCCAAGTTATAAGTGATTTACTCAACAGTGATAACCTAAAAGTAGCTATTACTCAGCTATGCCATGAGCTACAGGTCTGAAATTTTACTATGTTATAGCTGACCCAAAAGTAGCTGAATAACATATTTATACTAAATTCTCTAAATGCAATAGTTTTCAAATTATAAGTGATTTGCTCAACATTGAGAACTTCAAAGTAGCTATTACTCAGCTATGCAATGTGTCACAGGTCTGGAACTTCACTAGGTAATAGCTAACCCCAAAATAGGTGAATAACATATTGAAACAAAATACTCTAAATGCAATAATTTCCAAGTTATAAGCGATTTACTCAACAGTGATAACCTAAAAGTAGCTATTACTCAGCTATGCCATGAGCTACAGGTCTGAAATTTTACTATGTTATAGCTGACCCAAAAGTAGGTGAACAACATATTTAAGCAAAATACTGTACATGCAATAGTTTTCAAGTTACAACTGATTTACTCAATAGTGATGACCTAAAAGTAGCTATTACTCAGCTATGCCATGAGCTACAGGTCTGAAATTTTACTATGTTATAGCTGACCCAAAAGTAGCTGAATAACATATTTATACTAAATTCTCTAAATGCAATAGTTTTGCAATTACAACTGATTTACTCAATAGTGAGAACCTCAAAGTAGTCATTACTGAGCTATGCAATGAGCTACAGGTCTGAAATTTTACTATGTTATAGCTGACCCAAAAGTAGGTGAACAACATATTTAAGCAAAATACTGTAAATGCAATAGTTTTCAAGTTACAACTGATTTACTCAATAGTGATGACCTAAAAGTAGCTATTACTCAGCTATGCCATGAGCTACAGGTCTGAAATTTTACTATGTTATAGCTGACCCAAAAGTAGCTGAATAACATATTTATACGAAATTCTGTAAATGCAATAGTTTTCCAATTACAACTGATTTACTCAATAGTGAGAACTTCAAAGTAGCTATTACTCAGCTGTGCCATGACCTACAGATCTGAAATTTCACTATGTTATAGCTGGCCCAAAAGTAGCTGAATAACATATTTATACTAAATTCTCTAAATGCAATAGTTTTGCAATTACAACTGATTTACTCAATAGTGAGAACCTCAAAGTAGTTATTACTCAGCTATGCAATGAGCTACAGGTCTGAAATTTTACTATGTTATAGCTGACCCAAAAGTAGGTGAACAACATATTTAAGCAAAATACTGTAAATGCAATAGTTTTCAAGTTACAACTGATTTACTCAATAGTGATGACCTAAAAGTAGCTATTACTCAGCTATGCCATGAGCTACAGGTCTGAAATTTTACTATGTTATAGCTGACCCAAAAGTAGCTGAATAACATATTTATACGAAATACTCTAAATGCAATAGTTTTCCAATTACAACTGATTTACTCAATAGTGAGAACTTTAAAGTAGCTATTACTCAGCTATGCCATGACCTACAGATCTGAAATTTCACTATGTTATAGCTGGCCCAAAAGTAGCTGAATAACATGTTTATACGAAATTCTCTAAATGCAATAGGTTTTAAGTTACAAGTGATTTACTCAATAGTGAGAACTTCAAAGTAGCTATTACTCAGCTATGCAATGAGCCACAGATCTGAAACTTCACTATGTTATAGCTGATCCCAAAATAGGTGAAAAACATATTGAAACAAAATACTGTAAATGCAATAGTTTCCAAGTTATAAGCGATTTACTCAACAGTGATAACCTAAAAGTAGCTATTACTCAGCTATGCCATGAGCTACAGGTCTGAAATTTTACTATGTTATAGCTGACCCAAAAGTAGCTGAATAATATATTTATACGAAATTCTCTAAATGCAATAGTTTTGAAGTTATAAGCGATTTACTCAACAGTGATAACCTAAAAGTAGCTATTACTCAGCTATGCCATGAGCTACAGGTCTAAAATTTTACTATGTTATAGCTGACCCAAAAGTAGCTGAATAACATATTTATACGAAATTCTCTAAATGCAATAGTTTTTAAGTTACAAGTGATTTTACTCATGATGGAAGTTACTGAAAAGCCCAAAAGTAGCTATTACTCACTTAGCTATTGAGACAGGCACCCAACTTACCCACCATATTGTAGCTATGAAAAAAGTAGCTGAATAACATATTTTAACAAAATGCTCTAAATGCAACACTTTTCAAGTTATAAATGATTTTGTGCATGATTTCATGAATTTTAATGCATTAAAAATTATTAAAAAAATTTATTAAAAAAAAAGTAAGACAGATCCAAGTCTCATACTCACACAAGAGAATCTACCTCTGGCCTAGTACATATATGCAAGATATGAGAGAAATCCCTGCAATAGTCACTGAGAAAATTGTGATTAAGTGTTGAAATTTTCACACTTTTGGTGGGGGTACCCCCCTTGTAATGTCTCTAGCAAACAGACGAACAGACAGATTTGCATGCCTTGAACAATTTTTCATCCTCGATAGATAAGGTATCTTTTAAAAAAAACAGCACGTCTCTAGGCCTTGTAGTTTTGGAAGAGAAGTTGTTCACGCGGACGCGTACGCGGACGCGTACGCGGACGCGTACGCCCACGCCGCAGCGTGACGACATAATGTCAGCTGACTGACAAGTCAGCTGACATAAAAATCAAAATGGCCGCCATTTTTGGGGAGGGGAAAATTTTTTGAAAATTGCAAAGAGTACATTCCTTAGATACCCTGTGGGTCGAAAATTTCGACGAAATCGCTCTATCTCGCACGGCTAAGGAGATAGATGCAAATTTGTGTTTTGCCATTTTTGGCAAAAATTCGAAAATTCAAAATGGCCGCCATTTTTTTTTGGGGGGGGGAAATTTTTTTGAAAATTGCAAAGAGTACATTCCTTAGATACCCTGTGGGTCGAAAATTTTGACGAAATCGCTCTATCTCGCACGGTTAAGGAGATAGAAGCAAATTTGTGTTTTGCCATTTTTGGCAAAAATTCAAAATGGCCGCCATTTTTGGGGAGGGGAAAATTTTTTGAAAATTGCAAAGATTACATTCCTTAGATACCCTGTGGGTCGAAAATTTCGACGAAATCGCTCTATCTCGCAGGTTAAGGAAATAGAAGCAAATTGGAAAATTTAATAGTTAAATTAAATTTTTATTAGATAATATCTTACCTAGTGGACCAGTGCATTTGTCCGGCGCGCAGCCGGTCCCGCCAAACGTTAGACAAAAACGTCCTGAGCTGGGCTCTGACCGGGACCGGTAGTGTACTCCTCATTCGCCAGGTGTCGTGACTGCACCCAGCTCCCCTACTGCGCGTGCGTGCGCATGCGTACTTCCTCTTTTTGTGGCCTACCTAAGAATGTCCCCCTTTTAGCTATTGCGGGGCAGGTAGGGTGGGACTCTCTTGGTCCACTAGGTAAGATATTATCTAATAAAAATTTAATTTAACTATTAAATTTTCCATTTTATTGCGATAATATATCTTACCTAGTGGACCAGTGCAGAATAACTACCCAGTGGTTGGAGGGTAGCTATGGAAAAAGGGGAGACAGAGACTCTAAGATATAAATATATACTCTGTAAATCCAGAGGGAATCACCCGGGAAAGGTTTCTAACTACCCTGGATAGGCACAGTCTCTGCCCCCCCCCCCTTTTTTTGTAGCTGAAGAGTCCACGAGGAAGTGAAGAAGGGGAAAACAAGATTAAGATGGTCCCCCATCCTCTTGCAACGCAAGACAGACTGCAGGGACGTTTTTTTTGGTTTTTTTTTTTTTTGAAAAAACTATGTACATGTATGTATACATATATACAAAATTATATACATGGAAGCCTCAATTTAGTCTCTAATTTGTTGGGCAGCTACCACAGGACCCAAATGGTACATGTCCGAGTCCGCCCAGGCCAAGTCCTTCAGGTAAAACTGGGTGAAGGTATTATGAGACTTCCAGTGACTGGCTGCCAAAATCTGGTCTAAGGGAACACCACCCTGAAAAGCTTTGGACGCCACAAACGCGCGAACGTCATGAGCCCGAACCTGATGTAATTGTTGAGCCTGTTGGTCTGACAGCTGGTAACATAGGACAATGGTTTGTTTGATCCAGGAGGAAACTGTAGCCGGGACAATATCCTTCTGGAAACTCTTCCTAAAGGAAACAAAAACCAAATCCTTGCCTGAACGGAGATCTTTGGTTTTGTCCAAGTAATAACGGAGTGCCCGGACCGGGCACAAACTCCTATCCTCCGTGAGGGATCTGTCCAAGGAAGGAGCCAAGGCTGGAATGATAACAGGGGCCACACAAGCGGGACCCTCCTTAGCCAGGTGATTCTTAGAAATGAAACTAGGAGAGGGTGATAAGGAAACATTCGACCAATCCTCTTGATGCCTAATGTTCCTGTGAACCCAAGCATGAATTTCACTCCTCCGTTTCCCAGAGCCCAAGGCTAGAAGGAAGACAGTCTTAAAAGTGAGATGTTTCAGAGAAGCCTTCCTAAGAGGTTCGAAAGGCGGCTTTGTAAGTTGGTGAAGAACCAAAGATAAATTCCACGTAGGAACCCCACACCTGCCCTTTGGTTTGTCCCTATGAAAACTGTCCAACAACCTGGTCAAGTTCTCATCCTTGCTGATGTTAATTCTGGAATTTCCCACTTTGTCGGCTATGGCAGTCCTATAGCCTTCTATGGTACTAGGTTGAAGATGTTTCTCCTGAAAAAGGGAAAGGAGAAAATCCGCAATTTGCTTTATAGAGGGAGTTCTGACGTCCACCTTATTCTTCTCACACCATCTGACAAAAACGGACCACTTTGATTCATAAACGGCTCTGGTAGAGCGTCTTTGAGGAGCCTCAATTCTTGTTGCCACTTCTGCCGAGAACCCGGCTTGCTGGATGGCAGAGGCTCTAGGAGCCAAGCATGGAGGTTCAGATTGGGAAGGTCCCTGTGAGGACACTGATTGAACGGTTGAGTTATCAAATTCGACACCTGAGGGAGCAGGAGGGGAATTTGAACTGACATGTTGACCAGGTCCCAAAACCAAGGCATGTTGGGCCAACCTGGTGCTATCAGGATGAGACGACGGAATCCGTGGTCCAAAAGTTTCGTTACCACCTGATGTAGAAGGGCCGTCGAGGGGAAAGCATAAGCGTCCAGGTCCTCCCAAGGGAGACTTAAGGCATCCACTTCCCACGCTGACCGGTCTGGAACCGGGGATACAAACCGGGGAAGTTTGTGATTGAACCGGGTGGCAAACAGGTCCACTGACGGACGGTGCCAACGCCGGCATATCTGAGCAAAAACCTCCGGGAGGAGGGACCATTCTGTTTGGATCACCTGATTGAGTCTGGACAGTTTGTCGACTATGACGTTCAGGTGACCCGGAATATGCCTGGCCCTCAGGACAATCTGCCTTTGATTGCACCAAAGCATCAGCCTCCAAAGGAGGGCACAGAGTGAGCCTGATTTCATACCCCCTTCCTTGTTGATGTAAGAGATCACAGTGGTGTTGTCCGTACAAACAAAAACTATCTGGTTGCAACACAACCGCTCGAACCCTTTTAAGGCCAGAAGGACTGCTTTGAGTTCTAACAAATTTATGTGCAAGGCGTTTTCTGACTTTAACCAGACTCCTTTTGCCATGTAGTCGCCTAAGTGAGCGCCCCAACCTTCGTTTGAGGCGTCTGTAAACAGCTGAAGGGCGTGCTGTAGAGGGTGTAAAGGTTGACCTGAGAGCACCTTGGTCGGGTCCAACCACCACCTTAGATGTACATGGAGGGATGAAGGAATTGGGATGACCTTTTCCAGAGATTCCGGGGCATGCCAATGCTTTTTCAGATGCCATTGAATGGGCCTCATGTGTAGCCGTCCCGAGACTACTTGTTTTTCTGTTGCTGTCAGAAGGCCGATTAAAGACATGAACTGCCTGACTGTGCAAAATTCCAGTCCCAGGAGAAGGTTGAGCTTCTGACATAGACTCCTCCACCTTTCCTGAGTTGGTTTGACTAACCCCTGAGATAGGTCGAAATGATAACCTACGAAGTCGAAGGTTTGTTGGGGTACCAGTTCTGACTTGTCCATGTTGACCACCCAACCCAGAGAGCGGCAAAGGTCCAAAAGGGTCTGGGTATGACGTAGGCAAATTTCCCGGCATGGGACTCTCAGTAACCAATCGTCTAGGTATTGGTGGATTCGAATACCCCGAGATTGAGCCATAAGTTTTACCTCTTTGACCACCTTTGTGAACTCCAACGGAGCCGTCGACAGGCCAAAGGGAAGAGCTGTGAACTGAAAAGTCTGACCTTTGATGTGGAACCTGAGATATTTTCGCGACCTGTGGCTTATGGGAATGTGAAAATAAGCGTCGCTGAAATCTAGCGAAGTGACCCACTCCCCCTGTTGTAGGGAGAGTCTGATGGTTTCCGGAGTTTCCATCTTGAACGTCGCTAGAGCAAGGTACAGGTTCAGTTGACTTAGATCTAGAATGGGCCTCCATTTTTTGTTGGGTTTTGGAACCAGGAACAACCGGTTGTAGAAGCCCAGAGATGATTGAACTGACACCTTTTCTATAGCCTGTTTTTGACCTAGAGATTGTAAGGCCTCGCTCAGATTTTTGTTTCGTAATGGAGCTGATGAACCACTGACTATTACAGGAAATCTTGCTAGGGGTGGTCTTTCCTTGAAGGGGAGTTGGTACCCTTCCCTGAGGATGGAGACTACCCTCGGATTTGAACCCAGGGAGAGCCAAACCTGCCAAAACAGTTGCAGACGGCCTCCCACAGATGGATCTTTGACAACACATGTGACATTTGTAACATTTGGGGCAAAGAGACACTGATTTACAGACAAAGCACTGTTCACAGATTTTATTTCTACTTTGGAATGAGAGGGTCTTACGTTTTTCTTTTGCAACGGCCCTTTTACAGAAACTGCAGGAAGAACAACATGCAAATTTACAGTCTTTTGAAAAGTCACTTTGTTTGCTGATGACACTAGATTGAGATCCCCGAACTTTGACTTTAACTGAACTGGGGGACTCAATAAACACTGATTGTCATTTATATGGTTTAGTACCACGGGCAGGCTTGGAGTAATATGTGGAGCTAGAGCCACCTCTACCCCGACTCTTACCCCTGCCTCTGCCCGAAAACTGCCGCCAATGTTGCTGAGTCTGAGAAGATGAAAAGCCAGATTGACGACTATCTTTCTTTTCGTATGGCTGGTATCTGAACTGATGTTTCCTTGAGTGCTGAAATGTGCCCGAACCGGGACCGGAAGCACTCCTATGTGACTCTTGTTTTTGTATATCTTGCTCCGCCACTGCCAGTACATCATCCGGGAACAACCCGTAAGTGAAAAGGGGAGCATTGCGCAGCTTATTCCAAGTGTCAGGTTTCAGGCCTGGTTTTACATATTCTAGGTAAGAATCTCTTCTCAACAAAATGAAATTAGCTAGTTGGACAAACAGGCTGTCTGTGAGGTGCTGAAAAGCAGTACCTAAGGCTACAGAGACGCTAGTGTGGAAAGCTGACAAGTCTTTCAAGTCCTTGATGGCGTCCGTGACCTCCTTTGGAGCTTTACCTTTAACAATGGTACAGTTCAGAAAGGAAATATGTTGGTTCATTTTGTCCTGAATCTCACTCACGCACCTGTTAAACCCTGCGGCGTGGTTAGTGATCAAGGAGCCTTCCCTAGCACACTGCTCCCACCGTCTAAGGATTTCCTGAGAGATAGGCCTAGAAGCCGGTCCTGAGGATGGATAAGAGGAAATCTTGGCAATACGTGAGAATTGCGAATTCAATCTTGCTTCGGAACCCGACCAGCCAAAAATAGTCCTTCCGGGTCTTTGGTTGCCATCTTGTTTGATTCGGGACTGTGTATACCATTTAGCCTGGCTTTTAGGTGTTCTGATAAACTGGTCTTGTTTCAGACCCGCTGCTTCCTGTGCACGGGAAGGGTAACCTTCTGCAGCACGCGTATTAAGCTTTTCCATTTTATAGCAAAGCCAGTCGTCCGCTGGCAGTTCTACTGACACTTTTCCTGTGCGACGAGGGTGTTTACCCTTCCAAGGGTTGTCAGAGCGGTTGTCCGTATCACCTACAGCAGCTTCAAAATCTGGTATGTGTGACCAGCCAAGGAAAGCCCGGACCGACCGGACCGTTTCTCTGTAGTTCATTTCTTCGTTTCTCTCAGCAACCTCAGAATCTGAAAGTTCACCCTCCTCACCAGAGTCTTTATCTGACCGGTCCGGAATGGGTTCCCCGTCTGACAGAGCCGGATCTGGCTGAACAAAACTGTCTGGAGCAAAGGAAGCAGAACCACTGGAATGTTGCGGACCGGTGATGACCGGCTGAGAAGCTGATCCTAGAGAAGTGACACTGGTAAAAGAAGAAACAGTTTCCTCTGGTTTCTCAAGAGCTTGTAAACCCGGACCGGGCACAACTGTCTTGGAAAGAGGAATAGGATCCATAGCAATCTGATCCGAAGCACCAGCACTAGCGGCCGGTTTAATAGACTTCTTTTGCTTTGACTTTCCTTTATGCTTCTTAACAGCAGGGGAAACCTCTAAATCCTGACCCGGAGGCCTCACCGGACCGGTGGCTCCGGGGTCAGGAGAGGGATTGATAAAAGGCGTGTTTGAGATGGGAGCTTGAATTGTTGAGACAGGCATCTTGGGGGTTGAGAAGATGTTGGGTCTGGAGAGGAGAGCCTCAAACCGGGCGAATTTTTCTTCCAACTGGTTGTTTAACAGTTCAAGGTCCTGACGGGAGACAAAATCTCCCGCACTCATTTGACCAAAAGCAGCCGGGGAAGAACCGGTAATAACCCGTTCCTGCGCATGCGCAGCGTCTGGGGCCATCTCAAAGTCAGTCTGATCCTCCACGGGACCCACAACAGTTACTTTACTAGGGGAAACCAAGGTCCCTGCTTTCTTATCTTTCCGGATCTGGTATTGTGGAGTTGCTAACATACCCTTCTGAGAGTCCGAAAAACTATCACACAAATCACAATGTTGACCTTTGACACAAGGGTCATCTCCCATCTTTTTGTCCCTGCAGCGGGCACATTTTTTGTGCAGGTGGAATGCCGCCATAACATGGCCACAACTACCACGCCTCTGTCCTGGTGATGCCATGACAAATATATTTCGCAAATATCCAAAAATTTCCTTCTAACACACTTGCAAAGAACAAATATAATTCAAAGTTTATTCCACTGAAAATTATCCGTTAACACACTATGGCGCCAAACAAAAAGAGGAAGTACGCATGCGCGCGCACGCGCAGTAGGGGAGCTGGGTGCAGTCACGACACCTGGCGAATGAGGAGTACACTACCGGTCCCGGTCAGATCCCAGCTCAGGACGTTTTTGTCTAACGTTTGGCGGGACCGGCTGCGCGCCGGACAAATGCACTGGTCCACTAGGTAAGATATATTATCGCAATAAAATTGTGTTTTGCCATTTTTGGCAAAAATTCGAAAATTCAAAATGGCCGCCATTTTAGGGGAGGGGAAAATTTTTTAAAAATTGCCAAGAATACAATGCTGAGATACCCTGTGGGTCGAAAATTTTGACGAAATCGCTCTATCTCGCACGGTTAAGGAGATAGAAGCAAATTTGTGTTTTGCCATTTTTGGCAAAAATTCGAAAATTCAAAATGGCCGTCATTTTTGGGGAGGGGAAAATTTTTTGAAAATTGCAAAGATTACATTCCTTAGTTACCCTGTGGGTCGAAAATTTCGACAAAATCGCTCTATCTCGCACGGTTAAGGAGATAGAAGCAAATTTGTGTTTTGCCATTTTTGGCAAAAATTCGAAAATTCAAAATGGCTGCCATTTTTGGGGAGGGGAAAATTTTTTGAAAATTGCAAAGATTACATTCCTTAGATACCCTGTGGGTCGAAAATTTTGACGAAATCGCTCTATCTCGTACGGTTTAGGAGATATGAGCACATTTGCCTTTTTCAGTATTCAAAATAGCCAATTACTCATTTATTTAATTAATTACTCACTCATCTATGAAGCAATTCCCCCCAAAAGCAATCCCATACAAGCTATTAACCCAATGAACCTGCATACCAAATTTCAGAAAGCTAGGCTTAATAGCATTCCTTAAAATGTCTGGAAACCAAAGAGCTACTCAAAAGTAGCAAAGTAGCTATTACTCAGTTAGCTATAGAGCTATCATCACCAAAAGCAATCCCATACAAGCTATTAACCCAATAAACCTGCATGCCAAATTTGGTAAAGATAGGATAAGAACTGTTGCCTAAAATGTCTGGAAACCAAGTGGGACGCCGGACGCCGGAAAAAGCAAAAATAATATGTCCACCCCACTGGGGGTGGACATAATAAGCTGAGGTGTGTAAAATACTGTTACTTTATGTGTTGAGTTATTTTTGGTAAACTTGCTGTGGCAATGCCAAAAATGTTTCTATGTTACTGAATGCAATCTGACAGAAGCTAAAAGCTCAATAAGCCTCCATACCGAATTTGGTCGAGATGTATATTCTTCCTTTTACAGAGTGTGACACTTGACTATATAGAAATAGCTGTCTGCTAACTTATTTTGAACTTCTTGCATCAGACCAAAACTCTGATCCATTATATTCCTCTGCATGTGTTTCGTCTGCTGCAGTATCTCTTGCTTAGATATGGACTGGCCCTGGGCTATATCATCAAGTTCCTGCATACACATGTTAGTCGTGTTGTGTTTTATTATACAAGGAAAATAATGAAGTAAACATTAAATTTTACAAAAAATCACAACATTCTATTCAAGTGAGTGACTCTACAACACTTTCATCAGTATTCATACTTTATTTATTTCAACCAGTAATTAATTTCAGTCAGCAGTTACAACACAATAATTAAAAATAGCATCAGAGATGCCCCTACCCCACAGCTTGGAGAAATAGTTTTCAACACCATGAGATATACAAGTCGAGAAACAGTACAAAGATCAGGACACTTTCAGAGCAGTGTCAGTTATATAAAGGTCCAAATGACGTTCAAGCAGAGAAAATAATGTCTAACAGAAAGAAACTGTATGCAATGATGAAGTATTAAAACAAGGCCATTCAATAGCAAGATGACCGCATTAATCAGTAAACTAAAAATTACGACGCTGTAAAATTTATTAATAGAACAGATGTAAAAAAAATAGCACAATTGTGTAAAAGTTTTTTGATAATCAGTTGCAGCAGTCAATATATGTTTGTCATAAAAGAAAGCCGTAACCAATGTCCCTACCAAGTACCAACTTCCTACACCTTATGGTTTCCAAGATATAGCCCGGACAAGATTTTATAGGTCAAGGTCACTATGGCAAGGTCAAAGGTTAATAAAAGTTACACCATGATGTTTCACACCTACAACCCCCAACCAATGTCCCTACCAAGTATCAACTTCCTACACCTTATGTTTTCCAAGTTATAGCCCGGACAAGATTTTATAGGTCAAGGTCACTACAGCAAGGTCAAAGGTCAAATCAAGGCCACACTATGACGTTGCAAACCTACAACACCTAACCAATGTCCCTACCAAGTATCAACTTCCTACACCTTACGATTTCCGAGATATAGCCTGGACAAGATTTTATAGGTCAAGGTCACTACGGCAAAGTCAAAGGTTAAATCAAGGTCACACCATGACACTGCACACCTACACCGCCTAACCAATATCCCTACCAACTATCAACTTCCTACACCTTATGGTTTCTGAGATATAGCCCGGACAAGATTTTAAAACTCAAGGTCACTACAGCAAGGTCAAATCAAGGTCAGACTATAATGTTGCACATCTGCACCTCCTACCCAATGTCTCTACCAAGTATCAACTTCCTACACATTACGGTTTCTGAGATACATCCTGGACAAACTTTTTCCTGACGCCCACCCATCCGGACACCATGGGTGAAAACAATACCCCGACAGCCCTTAAGGGCTGTGGGGTAAAAATCAAATCAATACTACTTCAACAACAAGATATACATGCTCATCAAACTCAGCTGAAAGTACATTGTTTTAAGAGACTTGTCTTGGTGAGAGAAACTCAAAATGACCACCAATCCAATGTATTTTGGTTGTCTGAATAAACACTTTTTAATTCATCAACATTATAATACATGAAACTTCTTTTTTTTTTTTTTTTTTTATTTGCAAAATAAGATAAAAAAATATATATACAAAACTTGCATACTAGTACAAAAATAATAGTTTTGTGAAATTAACAAAAACAATAGCATAGTAATGTGTAATACTACAACTAGCTAGATACTTTTTGGCAAAATTAACTTTATGATTACACTAACATTGTTAAATCTTTACAAATCGACCATGACACATTGAACCTTTCAAGACTATCATTTAATTTTGCTATATATTCTTGCTCCTCATAAATATTCTTCATACAGTACTTGAAATCGAGCAGATTCCAAGATTTAGATTTCTGTAACTGGGTCCAAATAAACTTTTTTTACTACTAAGAGTACGAGATTCTTAGAAAATTGAAAATTTTAATTACTTAAATGTAGCTTTTATAAGCTACAAGCTTACCATGTGGGACTGAATGCTTTACTGGTTGCCGCGAGGCACAGACGACCAACACTCGAGAAAAACAAGCATGTAGTTGGTTCGGCCTCATAGGTTGTCGTGACGTCATCACTTCCTGTGTATCAGCCTCCTTTTCGTTGAGATTAAACCCATGTCCCCTCAGCTGTAATACAGCGGGGAGGTAGGGTGGGACTCTTCTCAGTCCCACATGGTAAGCTTGTAGCTTATAAAAGCTACATTTAAGTAATTAAAATTTTCAATTTTATTGCGCTACAATAGCTTACCATGTGGGACTGAATGCTGAATTCAACCGCCCGGTGGCGGGATTACAGCTGAGACTGGAAGGTCTGAATGTTGTTTTTCTCGAATTGAGAGTAATAAAAAATAGTTCCAAAAAATTTCCAGTCTGAGTCCCATTTACAGAGTCCCAATCCTGAAGGTCGGACTTGTAAAGAGCCAAAAACCTGATGAGAATACACAGTGTTGTACACTGTAGGGTGTTTGGAAGGATTGTGTACCCGGAGTACACAGATAGGAAGAACCCCTAAGGGCTATGACGTCAGAAATGAGGTCAAGGTTCGAGAATTGCTATTTGCAACCTTATTTATAAGACAACCTTATGGTCCCAAGAATTTAAAGTTAATGTAAATTTAATATGTGAGACCTTACCTGTAACACCCTGATGAGGTAGCTTATACCTAGACCTGGGGAGACTCCTGAAGGCTTAGCTGTAGCGGACGTGCCCCCCCCCCCCCCTTTTCTTTCCGAAGAAGACATCACTGAGGAGAAGGGTCTAGGACCTGTTGAGCCGCTACTACTGGTCCCAGATACATGTTGTTGTCGTTGTCCGACCAAGTAAGGTCTTTTAGATAAAAATTGGTAAACGTGTTGTGAGCTTTCCAGTGACACGCTTGCATGATCTGGTCCACCGATACCCCACCGTAAAAAGCCTTAGAGGCTGCGAAGGCCCTAATGTCATGCGCTTTAACTTGGACTAAGTCCAAGGCTTGCTGGTCTGCTTGCTTATAACAAAGTAGAATGGTTTGTTTCAACCATGAAGAGAGAGTAGCGGGTCTGATATCTGAGGTATGTCCTTTCTTGAAGGAGATGAAAAGAAGAGACCGGGACCCTCTCAGGTCCTTGGTTCGGTCCAGATAGTACCTCAAAGCCCGTACAGGACACAAGGTCCTGTCTTCTTTGAATTGTCTATCTACAATGGTAGTCAAGGCAGGAATAGTCACCGGAGACACACTTTGAGAACCTTCTCTTGCTAGCTGGTTTTTGGCTATAAAATCTGATGAAGGGAACAAGGCTACCTTTTCCCATTGGCCTAGATTAGATACTTTGTTTGCGACCCAGGCGTGGATTTCACTGCGGCGCTTGCCGGAGGCCAGAGCTAGCAAGAAAGCAGTCTTGAGAGTGAGATGTTTGAGGTCTGTGTCTTTCATAGGCTCAAAGGGCGCTTTTGTGAGCTCATTGAGGACAACAGATAGGTTCCACTGAGGAAGGTTTCTGGAACTCTTGGGGCGATCCCTGTGAAAACTGGAGAGCAACCTGTGAAGGTCCTCATTATGGGCAATATGCTGGGCCGTAGGGCCCAGAGTGTCAACAATAGCTGTCCTGTAACCATCAATGGTAGAGGGGCGCCTGTTTAGGTCTTGGTACAGATACATAAAGAAATCTGAGATTTGCTTCACAGATGGTGAGGAGAAATCCACCGAATTATCTCTGCACCATTTTTCAAATAGGGCCCACTTTGATTTGTAGATGTTCCTTGTTGAAGACCGCTGAGGTGCAGCAATTCTCTCTGCCACTTCCACAGAGAAGCCTTGTTCTTGGAGTTGTCCACTCCTAGAGACCAGGCGTGGAGGTTGAGGTGCTGCGGGGAGCTGTGGAACACGAAGTTGTGGGACTGCTTGAGGAGTGTTGTCGACACCGGGAGTTGTAGAGGGATCTCTGTTGAGAGCTGCACTAGGTCCCAGAACCAGGGCATCCCTGGCCAGCCTGGGGCTATTAGTATGATCAGGCAGGTGCATTGCCTGATTTTTTGGATCACCCTGTAAAGGAGAGCCGTTGGAGGGTAAGCATAAGCAGTGAGACCCGTCCAGTCTATGTTTAGAGCATCTATGTCCCAGGCCTGGGGGTCTGGGATAGGAGACACGTACAGAGGGAGCTTGTGGTTCAGATGAGTGGCAAAAAGGTCCACGTGGGGAGTGAACCACTTTCGGCAGATCTGTTTGAACACCTGTGGATGGAGTGACCATTCGGTCGACTGAACCTGGTTCGACCTGGAAAGTAGGTCGGCCATCACATTCAGGCACCCTGGAATGTGTCTGGCTTTCAAGATTATGTGATAGTGGTGGCACCAGGTCATGAGTCTCCACAGGAGTGCGCACATCTCCGCCGAGTGTGTTCCCCCTTGTTTGTTTATGTAAGCTACCACAGTTGAGTTGTCCGTGGCAACTAGCACTGTTTGGTCCTGACACTGGTCTTTGAAGTGTCTCAAAGCCAGAAAGACAGCTTTCACTTCTAGGACGTTTATGTGAAGTCCTTTTTCCTGAGGTGACCACAGACCTTTTGTAGAACTTTGTTCTAAGTGATCGCCCCAGCCTTCGTTTGAGGCGTCTGTAAAGAGTTGGATACTGTGGTCTTTGGGATGAAGGTCGGCGCCTATCATCACCTTTGCACGATTCTGCCACCAGTCCAGATGAGCAGAAATGACTTCTGTCCAGGGAAGGAGGCTGTCCAGCGACTGAGGAAATTTCCAGTGCTCTTTCAGGTGAAACTGAAACGGTCTCATGTGAAGGCGTCCCTCCGGGACCATCTTCTCCGTTGAGGCTAGCAACCCAATTAGAGACATCAAACATCTTGCAGTCAAAACATGTTTCGACTTGAGTCGTAGAATCAAATCCTGAAGTTTGAGCCATCTCTCTTGAGTGGGTTTTACAAGGGCTGAATCTAGGTGGTATTCGTAGCCCACGAACGAGAACACCTGAGTTGGTTTCAGTTCTGATTTCTCTTGGTTTAAGATCCATCCCAAGGACTGGGTGAGATCTACCACTGTCCGAGTGTTCACTAATGCTTCCTCCTGGGACTGAGACCTGATCAGCCAGTCGTCCAGGTATTGATGAAGTCTGAGTCCTCTGCTGAGGGCCATGAGCTTCACTTCTTTGACGACCATGGTGAATACCTGGGGGGCTGTGGCTAGTCCGAATGGGAGCGAGGTGAACTGGAACACCTGTGACCTGTGGCAAAATCTTAGATACTTCCTTGAGTTTGGATGGATGGGGATGTGGAGGTAAGCGTCCGACAGGTCTATTGACGCTACCCATTCCCCCGGAATCAGAGAAGTCCTGATGGACTCTGGCGTTTCCATTTTGAACTTTTCTATGTGTAGAAAAGTGTTGAGCCTGCTTAGGTCTATTACTGGCCTCCACCTTTGGTGAGGCTTGGGTACAAGAAAGAGGCGACTGTAAAACCCGAGAGATTTTACATTTTCCACCCTTTCGATAGCGTTCTTTAACAGGAGAGACTGGATGCAATCGGCCAAGGCTTGGTCTTTTTGAGGGGCCTTGTACTCTGACACAATCAGAGGAAATCTTATCAAGTTTGGCCTTGAGAGGAATGGCAGAACGTAGCCATTGGTGATGATATTTAACACGTTGGCTGAGCAATTGTTTGCGTGCCAGTCTCTCCTGAAAGAACGGAGGCGACCTCCTACTGGTGGATTGATTGAGGCTTGATAGGAGTCATTGGGAAGAGGGGTTTCCACGCCCTTTTCCTTTGTTGTGGGGTCGAAAACGACCCCTGGAGCCTCTGAAGTTTGGTTTTCCTCTAGAAGAGGGAAACGAATAGTTGCTGCTTTGGGAGGAATTGCCCCCAAAGGGGCGTTTCCTGTAGGAGCCTCTTCTCTTTTGAGGTGCCTTTTTTGAGAAGGAAGTCCTCGCCTTCCTTCACTGACTGGGAGTTGAACAGGGAACGAGTCCAGAGAGAGGAATTCCTGAGCTCTTGACGTCTGGTTTCCCCTAATTGTGGCTGCAGATGGGACATTTCGGCTTCGCGTCTAAGCAAGCCGGAAGTTGCCATTCTGTAAAGTTCCCTTTGTAAAATATGGGCAAGGGATTTGCTCAGGCAGGTTATGGCCTTATGTTGAATAGTGAGGGTCTTCTCCCAGAGATCAAAGTAGTCATAGGCCTCATCATAACCACGTTTTACTGCTTTTTCAGGGTCGGCACCTTTCCTGACCTGGGACTTGACCTTCTTGAAGGTTTCTTTTAGTCCATAACGACACCTCCTCATGGTAGAGTTGCAGGAGGAGGATGTCTTGGCAAAAGTGGTCGTGAAATTCAATGTGGTTAGATTGTACCTTGCCTGTTGTTCTAAGTCCTTGAGGACAGAGAGTGGGACCTTGCCTAAAGGGGCCCCCGAAGGTTTAGGAGATATACAGATCTTGGCAAAGTCTGCATTTAAATCTTGGAGTTTCTCCGAAAAACAAGGTTGTCCAACCTTGTACCACTTAGAAGTGGAAGGGGGGGGCTTTGGGTATTTGCCCTCTGCCAGGTTTGCAGCCATAAGGTCATTGTTGAATTTGTCAAAGGCATCTCTTATACCAGAGTTGAGGGGCAACATAGCTGATGGACCCGTAGGTCTCAGCTCTTGGACGGCCACCTCGTCATCGATACCCATGATAGCAGTAGCAGGTCTGGGGACTGAGTCCCTCGGATCAGGTAATTTGAGGATACGTCGAAAAGTATCTACCTCCTCCGCATATTGATTTGGGATGTCAGCCAGAGCCACATCCCTATAGTAGGGCGGATCAAGGTCAATTTGAGGATGTTCCTGATCATCAGAGGCCATTCTCTGGGGTTTGGGAGACCTGTGTCTACGTCTAGGGGACTGATCCTCCCCTGACGATGAGGGCAAATATGCGGACCTTGACTTATGTTTAGACTTGTCAGAGTGCTTTTTAGGTCTAGAATATGAAGGGCGATCATGATCGGAATCAGATCCCGAACCTGAGATTGGAGCATGGCTAACCTTGTGAGAGGACGTCTTGGGGCGAACAGACTGTGTATGTTCGGAAGAGCTAAGACGAACGTCCGAACCTTGCTCGGCCTGAAGGCGAGGAGGAAGAGAAGGGCCATATTCAATATCCATGGGTTCTGAAGCACTGACAGAGGTCTGAGGTTCGGTGCGAACAGCCGAAGAGGCGATCTTATCAGCCAGCCCTTGTTGAGATTTTAGGAAATCTTCACGCATAGATTTAAGGGCATCATAGATGTTGGCTTGAAAAACACCAAATTTCTGATCAAATTTGTGGTCTAAAGACTTTTCTACAGAAGAATGGACTTTATGATGTAAGGCTGTACTGGGAGTGGGAGGAACAGTACGCCCTGGTGTAGTAAGAGGCAAAGGATCGAAAGATAAGGGTCTGGGACGTGGAGGTGAAGTAAACAAATGATCGGCCGCAGCCTCAAGTTCGGCTTGCGATCCAGAAAACGATTCAAAAGAATCGCCAAGTACCTCGTCCCGATCTTTGTCCGAAGCCTGTGAAGTGGGATGTTTTTTCTTGTATCGTCTTCTATTAGCAATTTTAGTGGACTGTTCGTCTGTGAAAGACGCACAGATTTGACAAGTACCAGCTTTTGTAACACACAGATCATCGCCCTTCCCTGCATCTCTGCAGGAGGGGCAATAGCCATGACTGTCGAATGGCTGACAGAAATGATTGCATTTGCTGGATCTGGGTTTATGTTTAGAAGACTGGTGGGCGGTGGCCATGTTTTAATGCAATAAAATATGAAATACTCCGAACCGTAGATTCGAGCAGTACTAGTGTAGTGGCGAGCACACAACACGTGAATTAAGAAGACGTTAAAAAACTGACAAAATACAGCACCGGAAGTGCTGAAAATTGGGTATAAGATTCTATACTGCTAAATAAAGGAAAAGCCGAATTATGGACGAATGACAAACAATATATCCAGAGATATAATAGAAAACAGCTTTGAAAACTTAGCAGAGCATCCAATATGGCGGCGACCAACGAAAAGGAGGCTGATACACAGGAAGTGATGACGTCACGACAACCTATGAGGCCGAACCAACTACATGCTTGTTTTTCTCGAGCGTTGGTCGTCTGTGCCTCGCGGCAACCAGTAAAGCATTCAGTCCCACATGGTAAGCTATTGTAGCGCAATAAAATAGGTCAAGCTCGTTTTCTAAGTTTCCAAACAAAATTGTTATTGGTTGTATGTTAAGATATAGCCCAAGATGTTGGAGCCAATGTTGCATTGTTTTCCAGAAGTCAGAAACTATGGGACAACTTACAAAAATATGATGTATTGTTTCCACTGCAGTTTGACAAAATCGACAAGAGTCACTGCTACCTATGTTGATTTTGTACAAGTATGCTCTGGTTCCCAGTATTCTTTGAATAATTCTAAACTGAAGCCAAATGAGGTCATTCCTTCCTATAGTTTTAAAGCATATCTTATAAATTTTGTCCCAGTCACTGTCATTTATAGTTGTGTCTAGAATATTGTTCCACTTATCTCTTAGTTTTTCATTTTTAAATTGGGAATTCAGAATTTCGTAGAAAAATTTGGAGCCTTTTCTATGACTAGTTAACATTTTTAAGTATGGGGAAAAAACAGGTCTAGTGTAAGTATCAGGGTTTGTTTGTTTCAGTACCCTTTTAAGAACTCTTTCAATTGAATGGTATTCAAGAAAGTTGGTTCTTAAACCAAAAGTCTGTCTTAATTCGATTATACTTAAAATTCTACCATCTGATTTAACGATGTCTAAAGGCATGCTTATTCCAGCTTGATACCAATGAGGAAAGAAAATCTTCTGTGTAGAAAGCAGAGAATTGTACCACAGAGGGACAGTTAATAATTCGGTGGCCTTGAAGGTTACTTCGTTTAAATAATAGTACCAAGCTTTGAACACATCTTTCCAGAACAGGTTGGATGTTTTTTCTGATTGAAATTTTGACCACGAAACTTCTTGTTCAATATCAAAAACAAAATAAATTTGGGAAAACTTAATATTTAATGCTTTAGAAATAGACTTCAGATCACAAATTTTGATAGAGTCTTGTATACCTTTTTGTGGGCTTCGTAAGTCTGTGTGATGTGGTCTTTGGTTACCTCACACTCATCACGGACAGTACGCTGCAGTTCCTGAATTATATCTTTATTCTCACAATTTTTGTATTCCTCTATACTCTTTTCTAGCTCTTCAATTCTTGCATCTTTCTATGTAAATAGTCAAACATAGTCAAACTAAAATTATTTTCAGAACTGGAAACCAGTTCAAACCACACAAAATTGACAAAAACCTCAATTTATGCAGATTTCAAGTTAAAATTGAAGGTTGTGAATAGGGATAGGTCAGTACCAAAAGTGTGTACATCAGGAGGTTGTCAATGCAAAACCGTACCGATTCCGGGACTCCGGGTTTTAGTACACCCCAAGTAAACATGGACGTTCCTCTTAACGACATCGCAATATATGTCCATAAATATATAAAATATGAGATAATAGTGCAGAATTTTTTCAGATTTCTTGTTTGTTTCTAATATTTTAAGTTTTCCTTCAATTAAATTTGTTGACAAGCGAGATTAAGGTTATAAAGTGTCGTAACCAAAATATGGCAGTTCTGCTCAACGTATTCGCTAGTGTATAAAAGTCTGTGAAATGCACAAAAATGTGGGATAAAAGCTTGTAATTTTTTCAGATTTTGGGTATGTTTGTGAAAAAAAACTACTTGTAGGCAAGTTCACAGATCTATTAAGGATGCATCAAGGAAGTTGTACATAAAAAATCCCAATGTACAGTTTTCTAAAACTTCAAGTCATTAATGAAATGCAATTTACTTAGGTTTTACCTGCCATCTCATATTTAGAGGTATACAATAATTATTTAAGGGGCTATCAACGTAAGTACATAAAATTTGTTTACGTAACGCCCGCTAGATGGTACAGCAGACAGAGTCACTGTTGCTATGCACGGACTATTATTTACGAGAAGGATATTTACGTCATTTTCTTTCAGCCGTTGAAAAAGATCAGTACAAGACACTGCATATAGTTCTAGGTTTTGTAAACATCACTCTTGAATTCTTTATGCATATATATAGATATAGGCTCACTTGGAAAAATCAATAATGGTCTGGTGGATCTTGCCAGTTTACTACTGTGTGCCCGTCTTTTCTGCAATGAGAAAATGAACCTTCTTCATAAAAAACATGCACTGCACGTGTGTATATAGCCTTTCTGCTTACTTACAGTGAAGCATCTACATTAATATCACCTTAATTGTCAATATAATAAATCTATCTAGTGTTATTCTATTCTGATAAAAGTTTTGTAAGTGTAACAATAATTTACAAAGCTTTGTTTACATTAGTCAACATACTTCTTACACTGAAAAGAGTATCTGTCCATGTGAAATATAATTCTCACTGATGGAGCATAATATGTACATATATTCAATGAGAATGGAGTAGTTTACTTATAAAAAATGTAGACATAACAAGTAAGGAAAATTTGTTTTTATTTAGAGACATATACTGGAAGATATAGGAAGTGAAATTAAAATAGAATATTTTGTATAACTACACCTTAGTTACTGGTGAGAGGCTATAAAAGTTGGTTGAGAGAGAAGGGAGAGGCTCATGTAGTGTGACACAATATATAAACCATGCTGTTCTATATAAAGATCTAAATACATACACAAGGCTCCAAAAGCATACAGATTAAATTGAATGATTTACAATTTTAAATAGTGGTTTCTTGAAATTTTAAATGAGTGTAATGTGAAATAGTGATGAAAAAAATGAAAACATAAAATGTTATGTTTCTATGTTTTTTCTCTGGAAATAAATGCCAAAATTAAATGAAAATCTAATTCATTCAAAATTTCCGTGAGACGTTTTTCTTTGGAATAGTGTGTAAAAAACTGCTGTTGCTTTTCTTTTTGTCTGCTAATTGTGTCACAAGAGGAAGGTATGCACTCTGTTTTAGGTGTCCAGATATAGAACATATTTATTTCACATTTATCTTAGTTATTTGCTGTTTATGTGTGTATATATATATAACTTTAAAACAACAAAAACATTTTATGGTATAGTTTTATTTCCCTTATTCAACATATCACAGAACAAACAAATATATTCTCCACAATAATATCTGACTTTAAGCCTTAGAAATATATATCCCGGAAAAATCATTCCCATATTATAAACCACTTTTGTCGGCCGTAAAAATAATGCGTTACGTTGATAGCCCCTTAACATATTTTCTAGGGATAAGAATGTAGTCCCCAAATCACTGTATCAAGACCACTTTACTTAAACACTGAAACAACTAATTGTGATTGGCATCTCAGATCGTCAGCATAATAAAACTGTGGGAAAACTTACTACTAGTAGCACAAATAAACAATAAATCACAGGAAATTATTGTGTTTTCTATCTTTAATATTTGCATATTTTAAGTTTATTTATGACTTTTATATGCATATTGTATTCTTATTAACTCCGCTTCCTGTTGACAGGCCCATTTAATTGGGCAAAAATTTTGGTATTCCAGATTGACGATGGTTTTGTACTGGTGGGATGCTGATATGGATTTCATCGCCAATTTTTTCACAAACTTTTCTAACAAACATTCAATATACCATTCAGAAAAAAATTAAATGGTGACACATTGAATCATTACATCTTATACTTCAACTGGTGACACTGATACTACGGCAACATCAATAAAACCAAATTGCAAATTTAATAAGTAAATTAAATTTTTATAAGTTAATACCCTATCCAATGGACAATTTGCTAAACCAGTCGGCGCAGACCGGCCCGCCAAACATCAGAAAAAGACGTCCTGTGTTTCCACCGGCTGGCCGGTCCGTAGTACTAGTGCACTCCCCAGATGGCGTGTCGTACTTTCTTCCTGTCTAGACAACATGACGTCATAGCATCTTTTTCGTTGTCTAAAACTATTAGACCCCTAGTAAGCTGATAGCGGGGTCGGTGGGAGGGTCTTGTGTGTCCATTGGATAGGGTATTAACTTATAAAAATTTAATTTACTTATTAAATTTGCAATTTTATTGCATTAATACATCCTATCCAATGGACAATTTGCTGAATAACTACCGCTTGGTCGGCGGGTAAGTTACTAGGGACTTATGTGAACTCACAAGAAATAGCAAATTTTAACCTACGGTCTAGGCTGACTTCGTCAGGAGACCTATAGGCCCAGGCCTGGGTTGACCTTAAGGTCAGGAAACCCTGTGAGGCCTTGGTCGGTTGCCAACAGCCGGTTACCTGGGCTATACCGACGTCGCCCCCCCCCCCATTTTTTACAGACCTGCTCTGAGGTAGGGGAAGAGAGGGATGAGTTCAGTCCCAGAATGCCTTCAGATACAACTGTGTGAAGGTATTATGTGACTTCAGTGGCAGGCTGACAAGAATGGATCTAAGGAGACTCCCGACTGGAAGACCTTAGGAGCAGCAAAGGCCCTGACATCATGGGCTTTAAACCTGATGTAAAGGGTGGGCCTCCTGGTCAGAGAGCTCATAACATAGGATCACAGTCTGCCTGATCCAAGAGGAGATAGAGGCAGGTGAGGTGTCTTTGTCGAAAAATTTCCTAAAGGAGACAAAACCACCTCCTTATTCTGCCTGAGGCCCTGTCCAAATAGTAGCGCAATGCTCTAACCGGAAAAAGGGACCTGTCAGACTTGAGGGACCTATCCAGAGTTGGGGCCAGGGCTGGTATAACCACTGGGGCCGCATTGTCTGGACCCTCTTTGGCCAGCTGATTCTTGGAAAGAAAGCTGGGTGATGGGTACAGGGACACCTTTGACCAATCAGATTGGTGCCTGATATTCCTGTTTTGCCAAGCATGAATCTTTGCTGATGATGACAGGTAAAATACCTAGTTTATCAGCAATGGCTGACCTGTAACCATCAATGGTGCTGGGCTGTAACTTCCTGTCCTCAAAAAGGTACATAAGGAAGTCAGCAACTGACTTTACAGGGGGTGCCCTAAAGTCCACCTGATTAGTGATGCACCACTTTGCTTCATGGACTGATCTGGTTGATCCTCTTTGAGGAGCCTCAATCCTTGCTGCCACTGCCTCAGAGAAGCCCTGTTCTATGATTGCTGTGGCTCTAGGAGCCATGTATGGAGATTAAGATTTGTCAGATTTCTGTGAGGGATCTGATTGAAGGGCTGTGTTAACAGGTTGGGCAGACTCAGTGGAATCTGACTGGACATGGCCATTAGATCCCAAAACCAAGGCATGTTGGGCCTCCCCGAAGCAATCAGAATGACTCTCTTACATGGGGAGTCCTGTAACTTCTCCACCACTTTGCCCAAGATGGCTGCTGGTGGGAAGGCATACGTGTCCAGATCCTCCCATGCCAGACTTAGTGCATCCACTGCTGTGGCCAGGGGATCCGGTACGGGTGACACAAACAGAGGCAACTTGTTGTTGAACCTCGTGGCAAATAGGTCTATTTGAGGCCACCGGCTGCATATTGTTTGGAAGACCTCCTGAAGGAGAGACCACTCTGTTTGGATGGTCTGGCCTAGCTTGGATAGCTTGTCTGCTACCACATTAGCCGGCCTGGAATGTGTCGGGCTTTGAGAGTTACTTGATTCCTGGTGCACCAGGTCAAGATTCTCCATAGTAGAGCACAAGGTGGGCCCGACCTCATGCCTCCTTCTTTGTTTATGTATGACACCACTGTGGTGTTGTCCGTTGCTACAAGTACTATCTTGTGTATGCAGAGGTCTTAGAACTCTTTTAAGGCTAAAAAGACTGCCTTGAGTTCTAGATAATTGATATGCAACTTGCTTTCCGGAAGGGACCAGGTGCCTCTTGCAGTGCGTTCGTTTAAGTGAGCGCCCCACCCTTCTTTTCATGCGTCTGTAAAGATTTGTAGAGCATGTTTTATTGGGTGTAATGGTTAGCCTGTAAGGCCAATGTCCTCTTGCAGCCACCGTTGTAAATGTGGGTGCAAGGACCTTGGTATTGTAGTCACCTTTTCTAGTGATTCTGATACCCTCCAGTTGTTTTTGAGATGCCACTGCATGGGTCTCATGAGGTCGGCCTAGGTGAACCTGCTTTTCTGTGGCTGTTAGTAAACCTATCAGAGACATGAACTGCTGGACCGGACAAGCCAGTAGTGACAGTATTTCTAGTATTTTGTCCTGAAGGTTCTGCCAACGGTCCGGTGTCGGTCGGACCCGACCGGCCCTGAGGTCGGACTGGTAACCTACAAAATCGAAGATCTGCTTTGGTTCCAGTTCCGACTTTTCCAAATTCACCAGCCAACCTAGTTCTTGGCATATTTTCACCAGATCTTGAGTATACTGGAGACAAACGTGGTGGGATGTAGCTCTCACCAACCTGTCATCTAGGTACTGGTGGATTTTCATACTCTTGTACATGGCCATCAGTTTCACCTCCTTGTTATTACAGTGAACTCCAAGACTGCTACGGACAGACCGAAAAGCAGAGCTTTGAATTGGTATGTCCGACCCTGGACATGAAATCTCAGATATTTCCTGGACTGTTCCTGTATTGGTATATGGAAGTAGGCATCCTTGAAAACCTATAGAGGTAACCCACTCCCCTTGTTGGAGGGAGGTTCTGATGGTTTTCAGTGTCTCCATTTTTTTTTTTTTTTTTTTAAATTTTTTTAAAGCTGATGTAATGTCTGTGACAGGTAGAGGTTCCTGTGGTGATTGACATAGCAGCTTATGATGTTCAGGGTCCTCAGGTCTGGAAAGGGGGTGTGGAAAGGGGGTGTGTGGCCCTCCTTCAAAATTGTACTACCTGGGGACCAGCTCCCAAGGCTTCCTAAGTTCCCGAAGGTATTTAGTCTAGCCCCTTCGGGTAATTTAGTGCAACCTTTGGTAGACTGATAAACATTTACTGTCTCTCTGGACACTGGTCCGGCCTGGTGACAATGATACCAGTTAACAGTCCATCTGTTCTTGCTGAGGTCCAGCCCGGTGGGGCTGACAGAACTCTTCACAATTTATAGACTCTTGGCCCAAGACCAGCCACCGGTAAGGTGGAGCATGTACCATTGTCATTTGTATGATGGCTAACCCCTGACAGGACACAATGAAAACTTGTTCGATTGTGGACCACCCTTTTCTCTTGACCCATTTGATTTCTCTGTAACCAGCAATTTGACCACAGTAATTTTAGTAACTGGTCTATTAACTAGGTAGTCCCCAAGTGGTCTGCTGGTCGGTTCCGGTCCTCTTAACCAGTATTGAAAAGTGGCATGACAGTAATTGCACCTGATAGCAGGTCGGTAGTCTCTGTAACCAGCTGGTGTGAAGCAAAACTGCTCAGTGAAAACTGTATAGCCAGTAATCGGTTTAAGCTCTGTAACTGGTTGAAGCAGTTTCTGTGTAGAAAGAAACTTCCTGTCAGGGACTACACATAATTAGGCCCGTCATCAGTCTTATGCCGGTGAATAGGCTGCTGATGAGGAGTTGCCAGCTGATAGAGAGATCTGTGAGTTGGTGATTCTTGGTGCTGGTTAGTAAGAGTCAGGAAGGCCCTGTAACCGGTCGGTTGAAGCCATATCTTGTAGATACTAGCTGTCTACCTGCCCCAGAATCAACACAGAGTTGAATGGATGGGTCGGATGACTCTGTAACCGGTTGGGCCGGGTAAGATTTACATTGCTGTGTAGCCGGTACCCGGTCGGTACACTCTGTAACCAGTTGTTGAAGCAACTGTACAAGGCTGTGTAGCCGGTAGTTGTTGAAACAACTATACAAGGCTGTGTAGCCGGTACCTGGTCGGTACACTTTGTAACCAGTTGTTGAGTCAGTGTTGATTCTAGGAATTTCAAAAAGTGGGGGCGATCCCCCACCACTACACAAAATGTGGGGGAGGGGCTAAAAATTCTGGGGCACGACTTTATGATGAAGTTTAAACTAATAAAAAATACATTTTCAGTTTATTTAGACATTTTTAACTGGGCTTCTATTAATTAGTGGTCAATTTTTATTGTCTTGTCCAATAAAAATAAACTTCAAGGCTAGTGATAGAATTTAAAAAAAAATACCGAAAATGGTTATTTACATCAAAGTGGCTCCTTGCCTGTCACGGCATTGTGGTTTTAAGTTTTCATCTAATGTCAGGGCATCACAAATTCAGTCATTACACCATCAATTCGTACAAATATGTTGGGAAAACCCCACAGAATACTATGACCTCATGAATATTAATGAGTAGTCCACAAATTCTTCAAGTAAAATATTGTTAAAAAATCCAATGGAATCGTCAAATATTTTTTACGCATATATAAATATTCATGAGCTCTGTACAGTACAGTAGTCCATCTACAGTAGATATGATATTTGATCTTAAAGCAGAAAAATATTAAGAAACCACCATCAAAATCTGTGACCTCATTAATATTAATGAGCTGTCCATGAATTTTGATCAAGTAAAACATTTTTCTACACATGTATTATTGGGAAATCCGACAGATACCTACGCCGGGTCAGCACCGGCTTCACTGCCATGGCCTGTTGTAACAATCTAGTCTCCTGTAAGTTTTGTTTTTCTTGCAGCCATTTTTTATATAATCATTCACTTTCAGCTTAATTTTATGTTTTTGGTTATAATATGTCCAAATACTGTCTGTACCTCATAATATATTTAAGTTTGTAAACGATCACGAAACCACAATCGTCAACAGGCAATAAGAACGTTTCGACGGAAAAATCAAAACCTCGACAAACTCTCGATCCGTGCAGTGTTTCGATTTTCTAGATCTCTTGTCTTTTCGCTTCATATATTTCCCGCATCGCCTTGTGTACTATGCGTTCTCGTATAATTTGGTCACCGCAGACTAATTCTAATTCTAATTGGACTTTTATAGCGCTTAATCTCCCCAAACAAGAGGACTCTAAGGCGCAACAAAACAAAAAGCAGTCAACAAAATTCTGTGTCCAGGGACATAACAGGGGTCGAACACCACGGAGACTCCAAGAAAATCCGCGTTTGTAGGCGAATTAATGCGCGATCACGCGGAAAACGCATCCTAGAAGCAACTCTGAGTGTACAAGGCTGTGTAGCCGGTACCCGGTCGGTACTACACTCTGTAAACAGTTGCTGAAGCAAGTGTACAAGGCTGTGTAGCCGGTACACGGTCGGTAAACTCTGTAACCAATTGCTGAGGCAATTTTACAACTATCTTTGGTGTTGAATCCCGTTTATTGCACATCCCTTCATTAAATAAAGTTTTTCTTTTAAGCGCACGTCTTATTTGTAGATTTGACAGTTGCTGGGAAAGCCCTTGAGCTATTTTTAGAAGCAATTGTTGTTCGGCGTGTCACGTGACCAGCTTGCTGGTCGGAAGGGCATGCAATTGGCTGATTGGAGATGACATCAGTGGTCGCGTTCTAGTGTGATACTTAACCGGCAACTTTACAGTATGCTGAACTGTCCACTAAACCTCACTACCGACAACAAAGCCGGGTCTGCAAAGCAGGGACTTGAGTCACAGTAGACGTGAGTTCTGAAGAACGCAGTTCCGACCTTCCTGGTCGGTGAAAACATGTGACCAGCTTCATGATTTGGTCGGAAGGACACGCGATTGGCTGACTGGAGATGACGTCAGTAGTCGTGTTCTTTGCGGGATATTTAACCAGCAACTTTACAGTCTACAAAAACCCCACTACCGACAACAAGGCCGGGTCTGCAAGGCAGGGACTGTAATCACAGTAGACGTGAGTTCTGAAGAACGCACTTCCGACCTTCCTGGTTGGTGACAACACATGACCAGCTTCGTGATTAGGTAGGAAGGACACGCGATTGGCTGACTGGATATGACGTCAGAGGTCGCGTTCTTTTGAGCTGGCCGGTCGGCTGATGCTTTAAAAGCAGAGAAGCCTGGACCGGTGCCCTCTGTAGATGTGTAGATGAAATTCCTTCTTTCTTTCATGATAAAACCAGAGAACTGGCCATCCACAACCCCCACTACCGACAACAAAGCCGGGTCTGCAAGGGAGGGACTGATATCACCTTCTATTGTGAAGTCGGTTGAACTGGAGCTTGCCGGTTGACTAATGCTTTATAGCAAAGATGTCTGGACCAGTGCGCTCTGAAGAAATCTGAAGAATTCATCTCATGCTTCTGATGAAAAAACACCAAATACTCGAGCTGGCTGGTGTGACTGATGCCTTACAGCAGAGAAGTCGGTACCAGTGCGCTCTGAAGAATGCACCTCTTGGGGAATTCCTTCGATTTGCAGTGTTCAAAACTACGTAAACTGAAGTTGTCTGTGATTTCTATTCGTAGTACTAGAAAAGACGTTTCTATGGTGATTGAAACTGGAAGGTTAAAGAAGGTACATTCAACAAAAGACACGGATAAAAATACCTGTAAGTAGTATATCCATTATTTCCTTAATATTGTTGATCTGCCCCTAACAACACCATGGTTGAATGGGAGGAAACTAGCAAAATGGCTGCCTTCATAAATCATATTACTCGTCGCTTACTGCCCTATCATCAACACTAAATTGAGTCAGCTAGGGAGCGTTTCCAGCAGATTCCTTAATATATATCCGTGCTTGATATGTAGGTAACACTTCTACAAAAATAGCATCAGAGATGCCCGTACCCCACAGCCTAGGGAAATATTTTCAACACCATGAGATATAGAAGTACTGTACCAGTACAAAGTTCAGGATACTTTCAGAGCACTGTCAGTTATATAAAGTTCCAAACAATGTTTAAATGGAGAAAATAATGTTTAAAAGAAAGATAATGCATGTCAAGATGAAGTATTAAAACAAGATAATTCAATAACAAGATGACAGCATTAATCAGTAAACTAAAATTCAACACTCTTTATCTACATCTGCATGGCCGAATTATGGTTTAGATGTTTTGAATATTACCATGCATACAGAAGTGGTAATACATTTAATGAATACTTATGTGCGGTGTTGGAGCAAAATCTGTGGCTCACTTGATGAAATTCTATCTCTTACAATGGGAAGTTATAAAAGTAAAATTCTCAATAAATTCTAATATGAATTAACAGTGCTTAATCTGTATCAAAAGACAGACCCAAAGGTGCAACAAGATTTTAAAGGTCAAAGTCACTACGACAAGGTCAAAGGTCAAATTAAGATCACACCATGATAATACACACCTATAGCCGATAACCAATGTCCCTACCAAGTATGAACTTCCTACACCTTACGGTTTCCGAGATATAGACCAGACAAGATTTTATAGGTCAAGGTCACTATGGCAAGGTCAAAGGTCAAATCAAGGTCAGACCACGATGCTGCATACCTACACCCCCTAACCAATGTCCCTACCAAGTATCAACTTCCTACACCTAACGGTTTCTGAGATATAGCCCGGACAAGATTTTATAGGTCAAGGTCACTACGGCAAGGTCAAAGGTCAAATCAAGGTCACACCATGATGTTGCACACCTACACCCCCTAACCAATATCCCTACCAAGTATCAACTTCCTACACCTTACGGTTTCTGAGATATAGCCCAGACAAGATTTTATAGGTCAAGGTCACTACGGCAAGGTCAAAGGTCAAATCAAGGTCACACCATGACGTTGCACAACTACACCCCCTAACCAATGCATGTACCAAGTATCAACTTCCTACACCTTACGGTTTCTGAGATATAGCCCGGACAAAATTTTATAGGTCAAGGGTCAAATCAAGGTCAGACCACCACGTTGCACACCTACACCCCCTAACAAATGTCCCTACCACATATCAACTTCCTACACCTTACAGTTTTCGACATATAGCCCGGACAAGATTTTATAGGTCAAGGTCACTACAGCAAGGTCAAAGGTGAAATCAAGGTCACACCATGACGTTGCACACCTACACCCCCTAACCAATATCCCTACCAAGTATCAACTTCCTACACCTTACGGTTTCCGAGATATACCCCGGACAAGATTTTATAGGTCAAGGTCACTACGGCAAGGTCAAATCAAGGTCACACAATGGCGTTGCACAACTACACCCCCTAACCAATATCCCTATAAAGTATCCACTTCCTACACCTTACGGTTTCCGAGATATAGCCCGGACAAGATTTTATAGGTCAAGGTCACTACGGCAAGGTCAAAGGTCAAATCAAGGTCACACCATGACGTTGCACACCTACACCCCCTAACCAATATCCCTACCAAGTATCAACTTCCTACACCTTACAGTTTCCGAGATATAGCCCGGACAAGATTTTATAGGTCAAGGTCACTACGGCAAGGTCAAAGGTCAAATCAAGGTCAGACCATGACGTTGCACAACTACACCCCCTAACCAATGTCCCTACCAAGTATCAACTTCCTACACCTTACGGTTTCTGAGATACAGCTCAGATAAACTTTTTCCTGTCCCCCGCCCACCCGCCCGCCCGCCAGGACGCCCGCCCACCCGCCCGCCCATCCGGACACCATGGGTGAAAACAATACCCTGACAGCCCTTAAGGGCTGTGGGGTAATAAATTATTTGCAAATAAGGTAGAAAATCCGTCATAATCCACACTTTTCCTTAAAATATCTTGAGATTGTTGAAAACACGTTTGCACAGTACACGCGCCAAACGAAAAAGATGCTATGAAGCCTATGACGTCATGTTGTCTAGACAGGAAGGAAGTACGACACGCCATCTGGGGAGTGCACTAGTACTACGGATCGGCCAGCCGGTGGAAACACAGGACGTCTTTTTCTGACGTTTGGCGGGCCGGTCTGCGCCGACCGGTTTAGCAAATTGTCCATTGGATAGGATGTATTAACGCAATAAAAAGTTATTTGCAACATGCTCAATTACAAAATGAACCTCACCACTGTAATCATTTGTTCCAACTGTGAGACCTTGTTTTTCATGTCATCTCTCACAAGTAACACCTCAATCATATCTTGTCGGTGTTTGCTCAAGTCTTCTTGCACTATAACAAGCATAAGCTGTCTCGATTAGCTTTCACCTACTTATAAACTTGTGAAGAAATTAATTCCTGTGGAACCCAACCCGTTTAAGCAGGAATAGACAGAGTATAAAGAAGTATCAGGCCTTAAAATATTACTTTAAAGGTATTAAATTATGTAGAGCCTGTGCGATCCCTTAAAACTGGACTTAATAGGGTTCAAATGCATACATGTATTTATATTTGTATATTATGCAGGTAGGACACAAACCTTGCATAGTATGAACATAATTTTAATACCTCATAACTGATTCCAACATCTGATAAACAAGAGGAGAGTGCCCGTGAACGGGCACTGTGTCAGCTGACGGAGTGTTTTTGATTTGTGAAGGTGATTAGAGGACAGAACTAGAGGATCGCTCGCAAAAAAAAAGATAATGTTTTTGCATAGCAAAAACAAAGCGTCCCGAAAAGGATATAAAGGTGAGTGCTAAAGTATTAAGAAAATGCTTCGTTTCTAGCCTTATACTGTTGTGGCAACCAAAGTCAGCGCAGTCTGCTCTATCTAGCACGGTTTTCAAGATATAAGCATTTTTGTGTTTTGCAAAAAATAAAAAAATTAAAAATGTCCGCTATATTTGGCGAGACAAAAATATTTTGAAAATTGGCATGGTTACTCTGCAGAGATACCCAGCAGGTCCAAAATTTTGTTGAGTTCGCTCCATATAGCACGGTTCTCGAGATATAAGCATTTTTGTGTTTTGCAAAAACTTTGAAAATTCAAAATGGCCACCATTTTTGGGGAGACAAAATTTTTTGTCAAAACCACTACCGCGGTGTGTATCTCCCGCCGAGAATTAAAGCAAAAGAAATAGCTTTTCCGAGATATTCACAATTTTTCATTTTCGTGTGTGAAAGCTCTGCCAAAAGTAGGTGAATGAGTTATTTGAGAAAAATTGGCTATCTGCAATACTATTAAGAGATAATTCACATTTATTCATTTTGAGTAGGTGAATAATTAGCTATGGGTCTGAAACTTCACCAAGTGAAAGCTCTCCCAAAAGTAGGTGAATGATTTATTTGAGAAAAATTGGCTATCTGCAATACTTTTAGAGATAATTCGCATTTACTCATTTTGAGTAGGTGAGTAATTAGCTATGGGTCTGAAACTTCACCAAGTGAAAGCTCTCCCAAAAGTAGGTGAATGATTAATTTGACAAAAATTGGCTATCTGCAATACTTTTAGAGATAATTCGCATTTACTCATTTTGAGTAGGTGAGTAATTAGCTATGGGTCTGAAACTTCACCAAGTGAAAGCTCTCACCAAAGTAGGTGAATGAGTTATTTGAGAAAAATTGGCTATCTGCAATACTTTTAGAGATAATTCGCATTTACTCATTTTGAGTAGGTGAGTAATTAGCTATGGGTCTGAAACTTCACCAAGTGAAAGCTCTCCCAAAAGTAGGTGAATGATTAATTTGACAAAAATTGGCTATCTGCAATACTTTTAGAGATAATTCGCATTTACTCATTTTGAGTAGGTGAGTAATTAGCTATGGGTCTGAAACTTCACCAAGTGAAAGCTCTCCCAAAAGTAGGTGAATGATTAATTTGAGAAAAACTGGCTATCTGCAATACTTTTAGAGATAATTCGCATTTACTCATTTTGAGTAGGTGAGTAATTAGCTATGGGTCTGAAACTTCACAGAGTGAAAGCTCTGCCAAAAGTAGGTGAATGAGTTATTTGAGAAAAATTGGCTATCTGCAATACTTTTAGAGATAATTCGCATTTACTCATTTTGAGTAGGTGAGTAATTAGCTATGGGTCTGAAACTTCACCAAGTGAAAGCTCTCCCAAAAGTAGGTGAATGAGTTATTTGAGAAAAATTGGCTATCTGCAATACTTTTAGAGATAATTCACATTTACTCATTTTGAGTAGGTGAGTAATTAGCTATGGGTCTGAAACTTCACCAAGTGAAAGCTCTGCCAAAAGTAGGTGAATGAGTTATTTGAGAAAAATTGGCTATCTGCAATACTTTTAGAGATAATTCGCATTTACTCATTTTGAGTAGGTGAGTAATTAGCTATGGGTCTGAAACTTCACAGAGTGAAAGCTCTGCCAAAAGTAGGTGAATGAGTTATTTGAGAAAAATTGGCTATCTGCAATACTTTTAGAGATAATTCGCATTTACTCATTTTGAGTAGGTGAGTAATTAGCTATGGGTCTGAAACTTCACCAAGTGAAAGCTCTCCCAAAAGTAGGTGAATGATTAATTTGAGAAAAATTGGCTATCTGCAATACTTTTAGAGATAATTCGCATTTACTCATTTTGAGTAGGTGAGTAATTAGCTATGGGTCTGAAACTTCACCAAGTGAAAGCTCTTCCAAAAGTAGGTGAATGAGTTATTTGAGAAAAATTGGCTATCTGCAATACTTTTAGAGATAATTCGCATTTACTCATTTTGAGTAGGTGAGTAATTAGCTATGGGTCTGAAACTTCACCAAGTGAAAGCTCTCCCAAAAGTAGGTGAATGAGTTATTTGAGAAAAATTGGCTATCTGCAATACTTTTAGAGATAATTCACATTTACTCATTTTGAGTAGGTGAGTAATTAGCTATGGGTCTGAAACTTCACCAAGTGAAAGCTCTGCCAAAAGTAGGTGAATGAGTTATTTGAGAAAAATTGGCTATCTGCAATACTTTTAGAGATAATTCGCATTTACTCATTTTGAGTAGGTGAGTAATTAGCTATGGGTCTGAAACTTCACAGAGTGAAAGCTCTCCCAAAAGTAGGTGAATGAGTTATTTGAGAAAAATTGGCTATCTGCAATACTTTTAGAGATAATTCGCATTTACTCATTTTGAGTAGGTGAGTAATTAGCTATGGGTCTGAAACTTCACCAAGTGAAAGCTCTCCCAAAAGTAGGTGAATGATTAATTTGAGAAAAATTGGCTATCTGCAATACTTTTAGAGATAATTCGCATTTACTCATTTTGAGTAGGTGAGTAATTAGCTATGGGTCTGAAACTTCACCAAGTGAAAGCTCTTCCACAAGTAGGTGAATGAGTTATTTGAGAAAAATTGGCTATCTGCAATACTTTTAGAGATAATTCGCATTTACTCATTTTGAGTAGGTGAGTAATTAGCTATGGGTCTGAAACTTCACCAAGTGAAAGCTCTCCCAAAAGTAGGTGAATGATTTATTTGAGAAAAATTGGCTATCTGCAATACTTTTAGAGATAATTCGCATTTACTCATTTTGAGTAGGTGAGTAATTAGCTATGGGTCTGAAACTTCACCATGTGAAAGCTCTCCCAAAAGTAGGTGAATGAGTTATTTGATAAAAATTGGGTATCCGCAATACTTTTACAGATAATTAGCATTTACTCATTTTGAGTAGGTAAATAATTAGCTATGGGTCTGAAACTTCACCATGTGAAAGCTCTCCCAAAAGTAGGTGAATGAGTTATTTGAGAAAAATTGGCTATCTGCAATACTTTTAGAGATAATTCGCATTTACTCATTTTGAGTAGGTGAGTAATTAGCTATGGGTCTGAAACTTCACCATGTGAAAGCTCTTCCAAAAGCAGGTGAATGAGTTATTTGAAAAAAATTGGCTATCTGCAATACTTTTAAGAGATAATTCGCATTTACTCATTTTGAGTAGGTGAGTAATCATCTACGGGTCTGAAATTTCACCATGTGAAAGCTCTCCCAAAAGTACATGAATGAGTTATTTGATAAAAATTGGGTATCCGCAATAGTTTTTGAGATAATTAGCATTTACTCATTTTGAGTAGGTGAGTAATTAGCTACGGGTCTGAAACTTTACCAAGTGAAAGCTCTTCCAAAAGTAGGTGAATGAGTTATTTGAGAAAAATTGGCCATCTGCAATACTTTTACAGGTAATTCGCATTTACTCTTTTTGAGTAGGTGAGCAATTAGCTATGGGTCTGAAACTTCACCAAGTGAAAGCTCTTTGGGATAGCTGCTCTGCAGAGATACCCTGAAGATAAAAAATTTCGTCGAAATCGCTCTATGTAGCACGGCTTTCGAAATATTAGCATTTTTGTGTTTTGCAATTTTTGCGCAAAAATTCGAAAATTCAAAATGGCCGCCATTTTTGGCGAGACAAAATTTTTTTCAAAATTGGGATAACTACTCTGCAGAGATACCCTTCGGGTCAAAAATTTCGTCAAAATCGCTCTATCTAGCACGGTTTTCGAGATATAAGCATTTTTGCGTTTTGCAATTTTTGCGAAAATTTCGAAAATTCAAAATGGCCGCCATTTTTGGTGAGACAAAAATTTTTTGAAAATTGGGAAAAGTACTCCGCAGAGATATCCTGCGGGTCAAAAATTTTGTCGAAATTGCTCTATCTAGCACGGTTTTTGAGATATAAGCATTTTTGTGTTTTGCAATTTTTGCGAAAATTTCGAAAATTCAAAATGGCCGCCATTTTGGGCGAGACAAAAAATTTTTGAAAATTGGGAAAACTACTCCGCAGAGATACCCTGCGGGTCAAAAATTTCGTCGAAATCGCTCTATCTAGCACGGTTTTCGAGATATAAGCATTTTTGTGTTTTCCTTATTTGGAAAATTCGTAATGATTAATTAATCATTAATTACTCGGCCATTTCTTGACCAATCAATGCCAAAATCTAATGATTTCCAGATTTTAATAGAATGAATGTATTTGCCAAGTTTCAGGTGAATTGATAAAATTCCTTTCAAGTTATCATCCGGACAAGCTTCCCCACCGAAAAAAGACATTTTTGGTCATGTGACCTCTCTGATTGGTTGAAATGTCACTGCAGCATATTCAAAAAAATTCCCCAAGGCTACTGCCTAAACCTGCCAAATTTGAAAAGAATCCGCCTAACGGTTACAGAGTTATAAGGAAAACAAAATGCGGAGCCGGCGGAGCCGGCGGAGCCGGCGGAGCCTGAAGCTCTCCCATACACAAACAAGCGTCCCTTGCGGGACGCTTAATAATTATCAGGAAAAGGGCTGTACAGAAATACAGTAAATGGTAACTGAACAGCAAGTTCGAAAGAAATTCCGAAGCTGACAGAAGAAAAGGATAAAAAAGTTGTGCCCTGTAAATGGTATTATGAAGGAAAATAACAAGGTAATTGTTTAAGTGTAAAAAATAGGTTAAAACATATTTAAAGAAATACTACAAATGCAATATCCTCGTTCGACCTTGAAGAAGGGGTCCAAGGTCAAATCTAACCACACAAATACATTCCCAGCCCATGATTTCCTATGGTTTACCATTCCAAACCTCTAGGACCAATTATAAATGAGTTATAAGCACTTTTAAGCTTGGCTGTCCTCATTTGACCTTGAAGGAGGGGTCCAAAGGTTAAATCTGACCATACCAAAAGATTCCGAGCCAATGATTTCCTATGGGATGGTTTACCATCCCAAATCTCTGTCACCAATAATAAGCGAGTTGTAGGCACTTTCAATTTTCGCTATCCTCATTTGACCTTGAAGGAGGGTTCCAAGGTCAAATCGGACCATATCAACAGATTCACAGCCCATGATTTCCTGTCTGTTTACCATCCCAAACCTCTGGGACCAATAATAAGCGAGTTATAAGCACTTTTAAGTTTGGCTATCCTTGTTTGACCTTGAAGGAGGGGTCATTGAAGGTCAAATCTGACCACACCAAAAGATTCCCACCCCATGATTTCCTACAGGTTGGTTTATCATCCCAAACCTCTAGGATCAATAATAAGGGAGATATAAGCACTTTTCATGACTGACAAAAAACACCTGTGGCGGCCATCTTGTTTCTCAAAATGAGGCCAAAAATATTCCCAGACAACATTTTATGGTTATTAATATATACTGCAAACTTAAGAAAGCTAGCTATAATATTTTTTTTCATCAGAGCAGTAATGGTGAAATCTCTCTCTACACACTGCGGCTATCCAGTGGATACAATGATTTACTCAACAGTGAGAACCTGAAAGTAGCTATTGCTCAGCTATGCCATGACATAGAGGTCTGCAATTTCACTATGTTATAGCTGACCAAAAATTCTGTGAATAACATATTTAACAAATTACTCTAAATGTAATAGTTTTCAAGTTACAACTGATTTACTCAACAGTGAGAACCTCAAAGGAACTATTACTCAGCTATGCAATGAGCTACATGTCTGAAATTTTACTATGTTATAGCTAACCCAAAAGTAGGTGAACAACATATTTAAGCAAACTACTGTAAATTAAGGCTGCAACGATTCTTCGGTTACTCGGAAACGAAACGATTCACTTCAATACTCGAGGCAAGAAAAGAAAACCGGATCTTCGAAAAGAACTAAACATAGAAGTAAAATCTACTACAAAATTCAAGTTTTTTCTTTAAATATATTAATATATTTATATATTTTACTATTATAAGGTGTTTCCGTTTCAGTATTTTATTTTTAACTATTTGCAAACTTAAATTCTTTGTGTAACAACGTTTTATAAGACGGCATTTTATTCTAGCGTATTTCGAAGACGCCTCAAATCTTGCAATATAAGGATGGTTACAGTTTCTAATATTTTGCATTATAAATACGTATTTTCCCCAAAATTCAATAAATTATCAAAATTCTTTCCTGTTGTGTGGTTTGTAACCATTTAATAAGGCGTGGTATGTCAAAATATGAAGCAGTTTATTTCGTGGGCGATAATCAAGCGAATAACCGAATCCGAGTCGATTCTTATAAAACGAGGAATCGAGGCGCATTTTCGGGCTCGCTTGCAGCCCTACTGTAAATGCAACAGTTTTCAAGCTACAACTGATTTACTCAATAGTGAGAACCTGAAAATAGCTATTGCTCCGCTATGCCATGAGCTATAGGTCTGTAATTTCACTATGTTATAGCTGACCCAAAAGTAGGTGAACAATATATTTTAACAAAATACTCCAAATGCAATATTTTTCAAGTTATAGCTGATTTACTCAACAGTCAGTACCTGAGAATAGCTATTGCTCAGTTGTGCCATGAGCTATAGGTCTATAATTTCACTATGTTATAGCTGACCCAAAAGTAGCTGAATAACATATTTCCACAAATTTCTGTAAATGCAATAGTTTTCCAATTATAACTGATTTACTCAACAGTGAGAACTTCAAAGTAGCTATTACTCAGCTATGAAATGAGCCACAGGTCTAAAACTTCACTATGTTATAGCTGACCCCACAATAGGTGAATAACATATATTGAAACAAAATACTCTAAATGCAATAGTTTTCAAGTTATAAGTGATTTACTCAACAGTGATAACCTAAAAGTAGCTATTACTCAGCTATGCCATGAGCTACAGATCTGAAATTTTACTATGTTATAGCTGGCCCAAAAGTAGCTGAATAACATATTTATACGAAATTCTCTAAATGCAATAGTTTTTAAGTTACAAGTGATTTTACTCATGATGGAAGTTACTGAAAAGCCCAAAAGTAGCTATTACTCACTTAGCTATTGAGACAGACACCCAACTTACTCACCATATTGTAGCTATGAAACAAGCAATCAGTGACCGAATGAATCGGTCACATATCTAGGGTTTGGCAGAGTGGAATGGCTTAATGTGTGTTTCATGTGTGAAAGGTTTACAGAGTGTGGTTGTGTATAAAACCAATATCCCTACCAAGTAGCAATGTCCTACATGCTACGGTTTCCGAGATATAGCCCGGACAAGATTTTATAGGTCAGCATCACTACAGCAAGGTCAAAGGTCAAATCAAGGTCAGACCATGACGTTGTATACCTACACCCCCGAACCAATGTCCCTACTAAGTATGAACTTCCTACACCTTACAGTTTCTGAGATATAGTGCGGACAAGATTTTATAGGTCAAGGTCACTACAGCAAGGTCAAATTAAGATCACACCATGACGTTGCACACCTACACTCCCTAACCAATGTCCCTACCAAGTATCAACTTCCTACACCTTACGCTTTCCAACATATAGCCCAGACAAGATTTCCAAACTCAAGGTCACTACGGTAAGGTCAAAGGTCAAATCAAAGTCAGGCCATGATGTTGCACACCTACACATCCAATGTCCCTACCAAGTATCAACTTCCTACACCTTGCGGTTTCTCAGATACAGCCCGGACAAACTTTTTCCCGCCACCCGCCCGCCCATCCGGACACCACGGGTGAAAACAATACCGCAACAGCCCTGAAAGTAGCAATTGCTCAGCTATGCCATGAGCTATCGGTCTGTAACTTCGCTATGTTATAGTTGACCTATAAGTAGGTGTACAACATATTCAAACAAAATACTATAAACCAATAAATTTCAAGTTACAACTGATTTACTCAACAATGAGAACCTCAAATTAGCTATTACTCAGCTATGAAATAAGCTACAGATTTGCTATTTTTCTATGTTGTAGCTTACTCAAAAGTAGGTGAATAACTTACTTAAACAAAATATTCTAAATGCAATAGTTTTCAAGTTATAACTGATTTACTCAACAGGAATAACATCAAAGTAGCTATTATTCAGCGATGCAATGAGGCACAGGTCAAAGTAGCTTTTGCTCAACTAAGCAATCAGTTATAGGGATGCTATTTTAATACGATATAGCTCACACAAAAGTAGATGAACAACATATTTAGAGAAATATAATCAAAGAAATTTGATCAGGTCATATTCCCTCATTAATATTAATGAGGCAGGTCCGTGGACAGGAAGTTCACTGGTATGTAATCATAAACCAGCCTTTTCTTCTATTTATCCAAGAAATTCTGGACCTCATATTTCGTCATTAATATTAATGAGGCAGGTCTGTGGACAGAAAGTGCACTGGTATTTAATCTTAAACCAGCTTTTCTTTAAAATCTATGAAATACTGCTGGATTATGATAAACAAAACTCTTGGCGTGAACTTACAGTACAGTAGTAAACCCCCATCTAAGAAATTTGTTAGGTCATATTTCCTCATTAATATTAATGAGGCAGGTCCGTGCACTGGAAGTTCACTGGTATTTAATCATAAACCAGGCTTTTTTTCTATTTATTCGAGAAAGTCTGTGATCTCATATTTCGTCATTAATGTTAATGAGGCAGGTCCATGGACAGGAAGTGCACTGGTATTTAATCTTAAACCAGCTTTCTTTGAAATTTATAAAATACTTCTGGATACCGATAAACAAAAGTCTTGGCGTGAACTTACAGTACAGTAGTAAACCCTTATCCAAGAAATTTGATCAGGTCATATTTCGTCATTAATATAATGAGGCAGGTCCGTGGACAGGAAGTTCACTGGTATTTAATCTTAAACCAGTTTTTCTTTGAAATTTATATGCTAGTACTGGGTATCTGGAATATACACCGTCAGGAAGATATGCGGTCAATATTGGAAGATTCGCAGTAAGACTCACGGTAAATTATTATAGATACGTGGTTAATAATATTTTATAAATTGATATGCTGCTTTAAGATGAAAACTACCAGTACCTGCCTAATTAATATTAATGAGCAAATTTTAGGTCACGGCTTTTAATCTTAAACCAGTTTTTCTTTGAAATTTATAATATACTAGTACTGGGTATCTGGAATATACGCAGTCAGGAAGATACGCAGTAGATATTTGGAAGACTCGTGGTAAATATATTATAGATTCGTAGTTAATAATATTTTATAAATTAATATGCTGCTTTAAGATGAAAACTACCAGTACCTGCCTAATTAATATTAATGAGCAAATACCCAGATAGCATGCCGTTGTCGGACCGACGTTGGCCCAACGTCAGCACATCCATCGGTCTGACGTTGGCTGCCGACATTGGGCCAACACCCTTTTGACCGTTGGGCCAACGTTGTCTCCACGTCGGCAAGCCACCAGTAAAAATTATGTTCTATGTATAGCATCAGCCAATCAGATAATGTTCGCCAACACCTTTATTAGTATGAATTTATAATGAGAATACTAATTTTATGTGTAAAATTGTTAAATGGTCAGATAAAATTTGTGGGCTCACTGAAATATGATTTTTATACATACCATAATAAATACTTTTTTTCTAAGTTTCCCCAAATCCCCTATTATTGCTCGCCACCATTCTGAATAAAAATCCGCCGTTGGTTAAGATGAAAACTACCAGCATATTTCCTGTTCGCGGACTTGCCTCATTAATATTAATGAGCAAATATGCGCAGACACGGCAGTTCTTTGAGAGGGTTTCCTGACAATATTTTACAAATAGAAAGGCTGATTTAAGATGAAAACTACCAGCATATATTTCTTGTTCATCGCTTCAGCCGTGGGCGATAATACAAGATTTTAACTAAATTGAAAATTTTAATTACTTAAATTGAAAATTTTAATTACTTAAATGTAGCTTTTATAAGCTACAAGCTTACCATGTGGGACTGAATGCTTTACTGGTTGCCGCGAGGCCCCGACGACCAACGCTCGAGAAAAACAAGCATGCAGTTGGTTCGGCCTCATAGGTTGTCGTGACGTCATCACTTCCTGTGTATCAGCCTCCTTTTCGTTGAGATTAAACCCATGTCCCCTCAGCTGTAATACAGCGGGGAGGTAGGGTGGGACTCTTCTCAGTCCCACATGGTAAGCTTGTAGCTTATAAAAGCTACATTTAAGTAATTAAAATTTTCAATTTTATTGCGCTACAATAGCTTACCATGTGGGACTGAATGCTGAATTCAACCGCCCGGTGGCGGGATTACAGCTGAGACTGGAAGGTCTGAATGTTGTTTTTCTCGAATTGAGAGTAATAAAAAATAGTTCCAAAAAATTTCCAGTCTGAGTCCCATTTACAGAGTCCCAATCCTGAAGGTCGGACTTGTAAAGAGCCAAAAACCTGATGAGAATATACAGTGTTGTACACTATAGGGTGTTTGGAAGGAGGATTGTGTACCCGGAGTACACAGATAGGAAGAAACCCTGAGGGCTATGACGTCAGAAATGAGGTCAAGGTTCGAGAATTACTATTGCAACCTTATTTATAAGACAACCTTATGGTCCCAAGAATTTAAAATTAATGTAAATTTAATATGAGAGACCTTACCTGTAACACCCTGATGAGGTAGCTTATACCTAGACCTGGGGAGACTCCTGAAGGCTTAGCTGTAGCGGATGTGCCCCCCCCCCTTTTCTTCCCGAAGGAGACATCACTGAGGAGAAGGGTCTAGGACCTGTTGAGCCGCTACTACTGGTCCCAGATACATGTTGTTGTCGTTGTCCGACCAAGTAAGGTCTTTTAGATAAAAATTGGTAAACGTGTTGTGAGCTTTCCAGTGACACGCTTGCATGATCTGGTCCACCGATACCCCACCGTAAAAAGCCTTAGAGGCTGCGAAGGCCCTAATGTCATGCGCTTTCACTTGGACTAAGTCCAAGGCTTGCTGGTCTGCTTGCTTATAACAAAGTAGAATGGTTTGTTTCAACCATGAAGAGAGAGTAGCGGGTCTGATATCTGAGGTATGTCCTTTCTTGAAGGAGATGAAAAGAAGAGACCGGGACCCTCTCAGGTCCTTGGTTCGGTCCAGATAGTACCTCAAAGCCCGTACAGGACACAAGGTCCTGTCTTCTTTGAATTGTCTATCTACAATGGTAGTCAAGGCAGGAATAGTCACCGGAGACACACTTTGAGAACCTTCTCTTGCTAGCTGGTTTTTGGCTATAAAGTCTGATGAAGGGAACAAGGCTACCTTTTCCCATTGGCCTAGATTAGATACTTTGTTTGCGACCCAGGCGTGGATTTCGCTGCGGCGCTTGCCGGAGGCCAGAGCTAGCAAGAAAGCAGTCTTGAGAGTGAGATGTTTGAGGTCTGTGTCTTTCATAGGCTCAAAGGGTGCTTTTGTGAGCTCATTGAGGACAACAGATAGGTTCCACTGAGGAAGGTTTCTGGAACTCTTGGGGCGATCCCTGTGAAAACTGGAGAGCAACCTGTGAAGGTCCTCATTATGGGCAATATGCTGGGCCGTAGGGCCCAGAGTGTCAACAATAGCTGTCCTGTAACCATCAATGGTAGAGGGGCGCCTGTTTAGGTCTTGGTACAGATACATAAAGAAATCTGAGATTTGTTTCACAGATGGTGAGGAGAAATCTACCGAATTATCTCTGCACCATTTTTCAAATAGGGCCCACTTTGATTTGTAGATGTTCCTTGTTGAAGACCGCTGAGGTGCAGCAATTCTCTCTGCCACTTCCACAGAGAAGCCTTGTTCTTGGAGTTGTCCACTCCTAGAGACCAGGCGTGGAGGTTGAGGTGCTGCGGGGAGCTGTGGAACACGAAGTTGTGGGACTGCTTGAGGAGTGTTGTCGACACCGGGAGTTGTAGAAGGATCTCTGTTGAGAGCTGCACTAGGTCCCAAAACCAGGGCATCCCTGGCCAGCCTGGGGCTATTAGAATGATCAGGCAGGTGCACTGCCTGATTTTTTGGATCACCCTGTGAAGGAGAGCCGTTGGAGGGTAAGCATAAGCAGTGAGACCCGTCCAGTCTATGTTTAGAGCATCTATGTCCCAGGCCTGGGGGTCTGGGATAGGAGACACGTATAGAGGGAGCTTGTGGTTCAGATGAGTGGCAAAAAGGTCCACGTGGGGAGTGAACCACTTTAGGCAGATCTGTTTGAACACCTGTGGATGAAGAGACCATTCGGTCGACTGGACCTGGTTCGACCTGGAAAGTAGGTCGGCCATCACATTCAGGCACCCTGGAATGTGCCTGGCTTTCAAGGTTATGTGATAGTGGTGGCACCAGGTCATGAGTTTCCACAGGAGTGCGCACATCTCCGCCGAGTGTGTTCCCCCTTGTTTGTTTATGTAAGCTACCACAGTTGAGTTGTCCGTGGCAACTAGCACTGTTTGGTCCTGACACTGGTCTTTGAAGTGTCTGAGAGCCAGAGAGACAGCTTTTAATTCTAGGACGTTTATGTGAAGTCCTTTTTCCTGGGGAGACCACAGACCTTTGGTGGAACTTTGATCTAAGTGAGCGCCCCAACCTACGTTTGAGGCGTCGGTAAAGAGTTGGATACTGTGGTCTTTGGGATGAAGGTCTGCGCCGATCATCACATTTGTAGGATTCTGCCACCAGTCCAGATGAGCAGAAATGACTTCTGTCCAGGGAAGGAGGCTGTCCAGCGACTGAGGAAATTTCCAGTGCTCTTTCAGGTGAAACTGAAACGGTCTCATGTGAAGGCGTCCCTCCGGGACCATCTTCTCCGTTGAGGCTAGCAACCCAATTAGAGACATCAAACATCTTGCAGTCAAAACATGTTTCGACTTGAGTCGTAGGATCAAATCCTGAAGTTTGAGCCATCTCTCTTGAGTGGGTTTTACAAGGGCTGAATCTAGGTGATATTCGTAGCCCACGAACGAGAACACCTGAGTTGGTTTCAGTTCTGATTTTTCTTGGTTTATGATCCATCCCAAGGACTGTGTGAGATCTACCACTGCCCGAGTGTTCACTAATGCTTCCTCCTGGGACTGAGACCTGATCAGCCAGTCGTCCAGGTATTGGTGAAGTCTGAGTCCTCTGCTGAGGGCCATGAGTTTCACTTCTTTTACGACCATGGTGAATACCTGGGGGGCTGTGGCTAGTCCGAATGGGAGCGAGGTGAACTGGAACACCTGTGACCTGTGGCAAAATCTTAGGTACTTCCTTGAGTTTGGATGGATGGGGATGTGGAGGTAAGCGTCCGACAGATCTATTGACGCTACCCATTCCCCTGGAATCAGAGAAGTCCTGATGGACTCTGGCGTTTCCATTTTGAACTTTTCTACGTGTAGAAAAGTGTTGAGCCGGCTTAGGTCTATTACTGGCCTCCACCTTTGGTGAGGCTTGGGTACAAGAAACAGGCGACTGTAAAACCCGAGAGATTTTACATTTTCCACCCTTTCGATAGCGTTCTTTAACAGGAGAGACTGGATGCAATCGGCCAAGGCTTGGTCTTTTTGAGGGGCCTTGTACTCTGACACAATCAGAGGAAATCTTATCAAGTTTGGCCTTGAGAGGAATGGCAGAACGTAGCCATTGGTGATGATATTTAACACGTTGGCTGAGCAATTGTTTGCGTGCCAGTCTCTCCTGAAAGAACGGAGGCGACCTCCTACTGGTGGATTGATTGAGGCTTGATAGGAGTCATTGGGAAGAGGGGTTTCCACGCCCTTTTCCTTTGTTGTGGGGTCAAAAACGACCCCTAGAGCCTCTGAAGTTTGGTTTTCCTCTTGAAGAGGGGAACGAATAGTTGCTGCTTTGAGAGGAGTTGCCCCCATAGGGGCGTTTCCTGTAGGAGCCTCTTCTCTTATTGTGGTGGGAACCACGAAAGGGCTTATTTTGGAAGGGTCCGAAACCCTGAGCATCTTTTGAGGTGCCTTTTTTGAGAAGGAAGTCCTCACCTTCCTTCACAGACTGGGAGTTGAACAGGGAATGAGTCCAGAGCGAGGAATTCCTGAGCTCTTGACGCCTGGTTTCCCCTAATTGAGGCTGCAGATGAGACATTTCGGCTTCGCGCCTAAGCAAGCCGGAAGTTGCCATTGTGTAAAGTTCCCTTTGTAAAATATGGGCAAGGGATTTGCTCAGGCAGGTTATGGCCTTATGTTGAATAGTGAGGGTCTTCTCCCAGAGATCAAAGTAGTCATAGGCCTCATCATAACCACGTTTTACTGCTTTTTCAGGGTCGGCACCTTTCCTGACCTGGGACTTGACCTTCTTGAAGGTCTCTTTCAGTCCATAACGACACCTCCTCATGGTGGAGTTGCAGGAGGAGGATGTCTTAGCAAAAGTGGTCGTGAAATTCAACGTGGTTAAATTGTACCTTGCCTGTTGTTCTAAGTCCTTGAGGACAGAGAGTGGGACCTTGCCTAAAGGGGCCCCCGAAGGTTTAGGAGATATACAGATCTTGGCAAAGTCTGCATTTAATTCTTGGAGTTTCTCCGAAAAACAAGGTTGTCCAACCTTGTACCACTTAGAAGTGGAAGGGGGGGGCTTTGGGTATTTGCCCTCTGCCAGGTTTGCAGCCATAAGGTCATTGTTGAATTTGTCAAAGGCATCTCTTATACCAGAGTTGAGGGGCAACATAGCTGATGGACCCGTAGGTCTCAGCTCTTGGACGGCCACCTCGTCATCGATACCTATGATAGCAGTAGCAGGTCTGGGGACTGAGTCCCTCGGATCAGGTAATTTGAGGATACGTCGAAAAGTATCGACCTCCTCCGCATATTGATTTGGGATGTCAGCCAGAGCCACATCCCTATAGTAGGGCGGATCAAGGTCAATTTGAGGATGTTCCTGATCATCAGAGGCCATTCTCTGGGGCTTGGGAGACCTGTGTCTACGTCTAGGGGACTGATCCTCCCCTGACGATGAGGGCAAATATGTGGACCTAGACTTATGTTTAGACTTGTCAGAGTGCTTTTTAGGTCTAGAATATGAAGGGCGATCATGATCGGAATCAGATCCCGAACCTGAGATTGGAGCATGGCTAACCTTGTGAGAGGACGTCTTGGGGCGAACAGACTGTGTATGTTCGGAAGAGCTAGGACGAACGTCCGAACCTTGCTCGGCCTGAAGGCGAGGAGGAAGAGAAGGGCCATATTCAATATCCATGGGTTCGGAAGCACTGACAGAGGTCTGAGGTTCGGTGCGAACAGCCGAAGAGGCGATCTTATCAGCCAGCCCTTGTTGAGATTTTAGGAAATCTTCACGCATAGATTTAAGGGCATCATAGATGTTGGCTTGAAAAGCACCCAATTTCTGATCAAATTTGTGGTCCAAAGACTTCTCTACAGAAGAATGGACTTTATGGTGTAAGGCTGTACTGGGCGTGGGAGGAACAGTACGCCCTGGGGTAGTAAGAGGCAAAGGATCGAAAGATAAGGGTCTGGGACGTGGAGGTGAAGTAAACAAATGATCGGCCGCAGCCTCAAGCTCGGCTTGCGATCCAGAAAACGATTCAAAAGAATCGGCAAGAACCTCGTCCCGATCTTTGTCCGAAGCCTGTGAAGTGGGATGTTTTTTCTTGTATCGTCTTCTATTAGCAATTTTAGTGGACTGTTCGTCTGTAAAAGACGCACAGATTTCACAAGTACCAGCTTTAGTAACACACAGATCATCGCCCTTCCCTGCATCTCTGCAGGAGGGACAGTAGCCATGACTGTCGAACGGCTGACAGAAATGGTTGCATTTGCTGGATCTGGGTTTATCTTTAGAAGACTGGTGGGCGGTGGCCATGTTTTAATGCAATAAAATATAAAATACTCCGAACCGTAGATTCGAGCAGAACTAGTGTAGTGGCGAGCACACAACACGTGAAAGTAAGAAGACGTTAAAAAACTGACAAAATATAGCACCGGAAGTGCTGAAAATTGGGTATAAGATTCTATACTGCTAAATAAGGGAAAAGCCGAATTATGGACGAATGACAAACAATATATCCAGAGATATAATAGAAAACAACTTTAAAAACTTAGCAGAGCATCCAATATGGCGGCGACCAACGAAAAGGAGGCTGATACACAGGAAGTGATGACGTCACGACAACCTATGAGGCCGAACCAACTGCATGCTTGTTTTTCTCGAGCGTTGGTCGTCGGGGCCTCGCGGCAACCAGTAAAGCATTCAGTCCCACATGGTAAGCTATTGTAGCGCAATAAAATGTAGCTTTTATAAGCTACAAGCTTACCATGTGGGACTTAATGCTGATCTCGGGTTGCCACACCCGGGGCCAACGTCTTAGAAAAAAAGACAGTTCTTGTTAGCCACCGGATATACTGGTAGTTGTCGTCACGTGATAACTTCTGACCAATCGTCCTACTTTCTCGTTGAAATTTTTTAAACCTACCCCTCAGCTGTAAACAGCGGGGAGGCAGGGTGGGACTCTTCTAAGTCCCACATGGTAAGCTTGTAGCTTATAAAAGCTACATTTAAGTAATTAAAATTTTCAATTTTATTACGCTACAATAGCTTACCATGTGGGACTTAATGCTGAATTCAACCGCCCGGTGGCGGGATTACAGCTGAGACTGGAAGGAATGTCATTTTTTCTAAGATTTTGAGTTAATATGTATAGAATAGTGCCAGAAATACCAGTCTGAGTCCCATTTACAGTGCCCCGATCCCGAAGGCCGGGCCTGTAACGAGCCAAAAACCTAAGTAAATGAGAGACAGTGCTAAAAACTGTCTAGATGTTTTATTGAAGGACGGGAGTGCAGCAGTGCTCACTCCGAGGTCTAAGGGTCCAAAAGGGGCCCTTCACGTGTGACTAACCAACCCAGAGGTTGGGAATCTCATAAAATTTTTACAACCTGAATATGAGATTAATGACAACTAAATAAGTCCTTAATAGAAAATACTTGATAATTAAAGGATAAAATGACCTTACCCGTAACATCTTGAAGGTAGAGGAATACCTAGATCCTGGGAAAGACTCCTGAAGACTTGGTTGTAGCGGATGTGCCCCCCCCCCTTTTTTCTTTCCGAGGACAACTGGTCTGAGGGGAAGGATCTAGGACTTGTTGTGCAGCCACTACGGGTCCCAGGTACAAATTGTTGTCGGTGTCCGACCAAGTAAGGTCTTTTAGGTAAAAATTTGTAAATGTGTTGTGAGCTTTCCAGTGACAGGCTTGCATGATTTGGTCCACCGATACCCCACCGTAAAAGGCCTTAGAGGCCGCGAAGGCCCGGATGTCATGCGCTTTGACTTGGACCAAGTCCAAGGCTTGTTGATCTGCTTGTTTGTAACAAAGTAAAATGGTTTGTTTCAACCATGAAGAGAGTGTAGCGGGTCTGATGTCTGAGGTATGTCCTTTCTTAAAGGAGATGAAAAGGAGAGAACGAGACCCTCTCAGGTCTTTAGTTCGATCCAAATAAAACCTCAGGGCCCGTACGGGACACAGCGTCCTGTCTTCTTTAAACTGTCTATCCACAATGGTAGTCAGAGCAGGGATAGTCACCGGAGACACACTTTGAGAACCTTCTCTTGCTAGTTGGTTTTTGGCTATGAAATCAGAAGAAGGGAACAAGGCAACCTTTTCCCATTGGCCTAAATTAGCTACTTTGTTAGCGACCCAGGCATGGATTTCGCTGCGGCGCTTGCCGGAGGCCAAGGCTAGCAAGAAAGCAGTTTTTAAAGTGAGATGTTTGAGGTCTGAATCTTTCATGGGCTCAAAAGGTGCTTTGGTGAGCTCGTTAAGGACAACAGAAAGGTTCCACTTGGGTAAGTTTCTGGAACTTTTAGGACGATCCCTGTGAAAACTGGAGAGTAACCTATGAAGGTCTGCATTGTGTGCAATATGTTGGGCCGTTGGGCCCAAAGTGTCAACGATTGCAGTCCTGTAACCATCAATGGTCGAGGGGCGCCTGTTTAGGTCTTGGTACAGGTACATGAAGAAATCTGAGATTTGTTTCACAGATGGAGTGGAGAAATCCACCGAATTTTCTCTGCACCATTTTTCAAAAAGGGCCCACTTTGACTTGTAGATGGTCCTTGTTGATGACCGCTGAGGGGCAGCAATTCTCTCTGCCACCTCCACAGAGAAGCCTTGTTCTTGGAGTTGTCCGCTCCTAGACACCAGGCGTGGAGGTTCAGGTGCTGGGGGTTGTTGTGGAACACCAGCTTGTGGGACTGTTTGAGTAGGGTTGTTGACACTGGGAGTTGCAGTGGGATCTCTGTTGAGAGCTGCACTAGGTCCCAAAACCAGGGCATCCCTGGCCAGCCTGGGGCTATTACGATGATCAGGCACTGGCATTGCCTGATCTTTTAGATCACCTTGTGAAGGAGAGCCGTAGGAGGGTACGCATATGCTGTGAGGTTGGTCCAGTTTATGTTCAGCGCATCTATGTCCCAGGCCCTTGGGTCTGGGATAGGAGACACGTATAGAGGGAGCTTGTGGTTCAGGTGAGTGGCAAACAAGTCTACATGAGGGGTGAACCACTTCTGGCAGATCTGTTTGAAGACCTGTGGGTGCAGAGACCATTCGGTTGACTGCACTTGGTTGGACCTGGATAGCAGGTCGACCATCACATTCAGGCACCCTGGAATGTGCCTGGCTTTCAATGTTATGTGATAGTGATGGCACCAGGTCATGATCTTCCACAGGAGAGCACACATCTCTGCCGAGTGTGTTCCTCCTTGTTTGTTGATGTAGGCTACCACTGTTGAGTTGTCCGTCGCGACCAACACTGTTTGATTCTGGCACTGGTCCTTGAAGTCTCGAAGGGCCAGGGAGACCGCCTTCAATTCTAGGACATTTATGTGAAGCCTTTTTTCCCGATCTGACCACAGACCCTTGGTAAAGTTTTGGTCTAAGTGAGCGCCCCAACCTTCGTTTGAGGCGTCGGTAAAGAGTTGGATACTGTGGTCTTTGGGATGAAGGTCTGCACCTTTCATCACCTTGGAGGGATTTTGCCACCAATCTAGGTGGGCTGCAATGGCTTCTGTCCAGGGAAGGAGGTTGTCCAGCGACTGAGGATATCTCCAGTGCTCCTTGAGATGAAACTGAAAGGGCCTCATGTGAAGGCGTCCCTCCGGGACCATTTTCTCCGTTGAGGCTAGCAACCCAATTAGAGACATCAAACATCTTGCAGTCAAAACACGTTTTGACTTGAGTCGTAGGATCAAATCCTGAAGTTTGAGCCATCTCTCTTGAGTGGGTTTTACAAGGGCTGAATCGAGGTGGTATTCGTAGCCCACGAACGAAAACACCTGTGTAGGTTTCAGTTCTGATTTTTCCTGATTTATTATCCATCCCAAGGACTGAGTCAGATCTACTACTGCCTGAGTGTTCACTTGTGCTTCCTCCTGAGACTGGGACCTGATCAGCCAGTCGTCCAGGTATTGGTGAATTCTGAGTCCTCTTGAGAGGGCCATTAGTTTCACTTCCTTTACGATCATTGTAAAGACCTGGGGGGCTGTAGCTAGTCCGAACGGGAGGGAGGTGAATTGGAACACCTGAGCCTTGTAGCAAAACCTTAGGTATTTCCTTGAGCTTGGGTGGATGGGGATATGCAGGTAGGCGTCCGACAGATCTATCGACGATACCCACTCCCCTGGAATCAGGGAGGTCCTGATGGACTCTGGAGTTTCCATTTTGAACTTTTCTACGTGTAGAAAAGTATTGAGCCTGCTTAAGTCTATGACTGGCCTCCACCTTTGGTGAGGCTTGGGTACTAGGAACAGGCGACTGTAAAACCCGAGAGATTTTACATTGTCTACCCTTTCGATAGCGTTCTTTGACAGGAGAGACTGGATACAAGTAGCCAAGGCTTGGTCTTTTGGTTGGGCCTTGTACTCTGACAGAATCAGAGGAAATCTGATCAAGTTTGGCTTTGAACGGAATGGCAGAACGTAGCCATTGGTGATAATGTTTAACACGTTTTGAGAACATTTGTTTGTGAGCCAGTCTCTCCTGAAAGAACGGAGGCGACCTCCTACTGGTGGACTGAGTGAGGCTTTGGAGGAGTCATTGGGGAGGGGGGTTTCCACGCCCCCTTCCTCTATTGTGGGGTCGAAAACGACCCCTGGAGCCTCTGAAGTTGGATTTTCCTCTTCCCGAAGGAAAGGACTGGTTACTGCTTTGAGAGGTATTGCCCCCATAGGGGCGTTTCCTGTAGGAGCCTCTTTTCCTGTGGGGACCACGAAAGGGCTTATTCTGGTAGGGTGCAAAACCCTGAGAATCTTTTGAGGTGCCTTTTTTGAGAAGGAAGTCCTCACCTTCCTTCACTAATTGAGACTCGAACAAGGAAGAGTCCCAAAAGGACGAGTTCCTGAGTTCTTGACGTCTCGTTTCTCCTAATTGTGGATGTAATAGAGTCATCTCGGCTTCTCACCTGAGCAAGCCGGTATTAGCCATAGAGTATAATTCCCTCTGCAAAATATGGGCTAGAGATTTGCTGAGACAAGTGAGGGCCCTGTGTTGAACAAGTACTGTCTTGTTCCAAAAATCTAAGTAGTCAGCTACTTCCTCATATCCGCGCTTTGCCGCTTTCTCAGGATTGGCACCTTTCTGAATCTGAGATTTAATCTTCTTGACGGTAGACTTAATGCTATGTTGGCATTTTTCCAATGAAGCATTGCAAGAAGATGAGGTTTTGGCAAATGCAGCGGTGAAGTTGAGGGTAGAGATGTTTTGTCTAGCCTGAAGTTCTAGCTCCTTGAGAACTGGCAGGGGAACTCTGGCTACTGGGGGCCCAGAAGGTCTAGGAGTAATACAGATCTTAGCAAAGTCTGTATTCAACTCCTGAATTCTGTCCTGAAAAGTTGGTTGTCCCACCTTGTACCACTTGGAAGTTGAGGGAGGAGGCTTGACATATTTTCCCTCAGATAAGTTGGCAGCCTTAAAGTCATGTTGGAATTTATCAAAGGCGTCCTTGATAACTGAGCTAAGTGGAAGAATAGAGGAGGGACCTCTAGGTCTGAGCTCTTGACGGCCTTTTTCATCATCCAGACCCAACACTGAGGTGGAAGACCTGGGCATAGATTCCCTGGGGTCAGGGAGAGACAAAATACGCCTGAAGGTATCCACTTCCTCAGAGTATTGTGAGGGCATGTCAGACAAAGCTACTGCTCTATAATAAGGGGGGTCTGGATCATGTTGTGGGAGATCAGAAGCTACTCCTGAGGGCTGAGCCCTAGAGGGCTTAGAAGACCTGTGTCTGGCTACAGGGGAGTGATCCTCCTCTGAGGAAAATGACACATATCTAGATCTTGATTTATGTTTGCTCTTGTCAGAGTGCTTTTTGGATCTAGAAGAAGGGATCCGAGGTTCATCGGAATCCTCATTTAGTTGGTCCGAGGCAGAGCTCGGGTCAACTGGCTGCTTATGGCTTTGCTTTTTGTGAGAGTACGAAACCTCTTCGGGATGACCTTCAGAGGGGGCAACGTACTGATCCGAGGAAGGTTGAGTAGATACTAGACGAGGAGGAAGAGCTGGACCGTAGTCAACATCCATATCCTCGCTTGGAATGTTAGTACCAGATCTCGGAGGGGGCAAATCCAGAGGGGCAGCAGAAGTACTGGACAAGCCAGGTTTTGAAGCAAGAGTCGAGGACTGTGTCTCGACTTTCTGTTTTACAGCCAACTCCTCTCGGAGTGACTGAAAAGCTTCCAACATGGATGCCTGGAAGGAACCCATTTGCTGCTGTAAGTGTATATTTAAGGAATCACCGAGTGATTTCTCTAAATTTTTCTGGATTTTATTTTGCAAAGCTGTACCAGGGGTGGGTGGGACGGTTTTTGCTGGCGTTTTCAAAGACAGGGAACTGAAGGCAAGAGGTTGTGGACGGGGGGGTGAGGTAAAAAGGCTATCAGCAGCACACTCGAGGTCTACATTCGACCCAGTGAAAGAGTCCCCGTCGCCTTCACCCAAAAGATCTAGTTCATCTTTGGAACTAGTTGTCGCTTTCTGCTTTTTCAAATACCGTTTCCGGTTTTGGATTTTCTGTAGTTGCTCATCTGTAAAAGACGTGCAAATTTCGCAAGGGGTTTCAAAGGTGACACAGGGGTCATCTCCCTTGCAAGCCTCCCTACAGGTAGGGCAGAAATTATGTGTATCAAAACTAAAGCAGAAATGGCGGCATTTCTGCGCTCACGGTTTGTCTTTATTTGCTTGATGTGTAGACATTTTGTACGCAATAAAAGACGTAGAATGTATTAGCCTGAACCGAGGAAAACTCAAAACACGCGACTGCAATAAAAATACTTATCCTGTGAAAATGAAACTTTTACAGAATGATCTATAATATATATTACAAGAAATATGCAAATATTAGCCTCCAACAATAAGTAAAGTCTGAGAAATAAATGAAAATGTCTGTATATTTACAAACTGCTACCAGTCAATCGTGGCCAACGAGAAAGTAGGACGATTGGTCAGAAGTTATCACGTGACGACAACTACCAGTATATCCGGTGGCTAACAAGAACTGTCTTTTTTTCTAAGACGTTGGCCCCGGGTGTGGCAACCCGAGATCAGCATTAAGTCCCACATGGTAAGCTATTGTAGCGTAATAAAATATGTAGATTTCGACATTTTTCGTATAGATTTGTTCCTAGATATCAATAAGCGACATATTTTATATTTATTTTAGTATTTTTTTCATATTTAACCCTTTTCTTACGTCTTCTGGCAATATTTGAAGTTTTGAAGTGACAGATCGGGGAAAATAGAGGAATGCGCATGCGTGGATGGTAGGTTGGCTGGAACAAGCTTTTCAGACTGGTACCCTGAATAATATTTTTCAATGAAAGCGACTCCCCGAGAAGTGGGTGTGCAACCTGGTCATAAAAATCAAAATAAAATTGAAATTTTAACAAGCATTTTAGACTTGTACCCTAAGTTATATTCCCTTGATTTGAAAAAAGTTTGGCAATATATTGGCCAAAATTGCAAATTTAAGAAGTAAATTAAATTTTTATAAGTTAATACCCTATCCAATGGACAATTGCTTATCCGGTCGGCGCGGACCGGCCCGCCAAACGTCAGAAAAAGACGTCCTGTGTCTACACCGGCTAGGCCGGCCCAGTACTGTGCACTCGCCAGATGGCGTGTCGTACTTCCTTCCTGTCTAGACAGAGTGACGTCATAGCATCTTTTTTGTTGTCTAAACCTATTAGACCCCTAGTAAGCTGATAGCGGGGTCGGTGGGAGGGTCTTGTGTGTCCATTGGATAGGGTATTAACTTATAAAAATTTAATTTACTTCTTAAATTTGCAATTTTATTGCGTTAATACATCCTATCCAATGGACAATTGCTGAATAACTACCGCTTGGTAGGCGGCTAAGTTACTAGGGACTAGGTTAACTCATGTTGAATAATGAACAATTTCTTTTAAGCCTGGGAAGACCTTGTGGTCGGTAACCCTCTAGGCTATGGTCGAATATCATCATCCGGTTACCAGAGGTTGAACTGTCAGTCGACCTTGCCCCCCCCCCCCTTTTTTTAAAGCAGACCTGCTCTGAGGTAGGGGAAGAGAGGGATGAGTTCAGTCCCATAGAGGTAATCCTCCCAGTGGAAGTACGTCCAGAATTTTTTTTTTTTTATTTTTTTTGCTTGAATATAAGTGCAATATATACAGAGGTGTAGTACTATTTACATATATACAGGTCTCCTCTAATTCCTAGCCTGTTGGTGGATCTGCTGGGCAGCCACCACAGGACCAAGGTGATAGAGCTCTGAGTCTGCCCAAGCCACATCCTTCAGATAAAATTGGGTGAAGGTGTTATGAGATTTCCAGTGGCAGGCTGATAAGATCTGCTCTAAGGAGACTCCAGACTGGAAAGCCTTAGAGGCGGCAAAGGCCCTCACATCATGAGCTTTGACTTGATGCAGGGTGTGGGCCTGCTGATCAGAGAGCTCATAGCATAGGATCACAGTTTGTTTGATCCATGAGGAGATAGTGGCAGGGGAGATGTCTTTGTCAAAACCTTTCTTGAAGGAGACAAAAACTAACTCTTTGTGCTGCCTGAGGTCTGAAGTCCTGTCCAAATAGTAGCGCAAGGCTCTGACCGGACAAAGGGATCTGTCAGACTTGAGGGATTTATCCAGAGTAGGGGCCAGTGCTGGTATGACCACTGGGGCTACACTCTCCGGACCCTCTTTGGCCAGCTGGTTCTTGGAAAGAAAGCTGGGGGATGGAAACAAAGACACCTTAGTCCAGTCGGACTGGTGTCTGATGTTCCTGTGCTGCCATGCATGGATCTCACTCCTTCTTTTGCCGGAGCCTAGGCCTAAAAGGAAGACAGTTTTGAAGGTAAGGTGCTTCAAAGATGCTTCCCTGAGAGGCTCAAAAGGGGGCTTTGTCAGTTGGTGTAGTACCAAGGAAAGGTTCCAGGAAGGAATCCCTCTCCGCCCTTTGGGTCTATCTCGATGGAAACTTTCCAAGAGACGAGTGAGATTTTCATCTTTGCTGATATTGACTGTTGTGCTACCCAGTTTATCAGCAATGGCAGACCTGTATCCATCAATGGTGCTGGGCTGTAACTTCTTGTCCTCAAAGAGGTGCATTAGGAAGTCAGCCACTGAATTTACAGGTGGTGACCTGAAGTCCACCTGATTAGCGTCGCACCACTTTGTAAAAATGGTCCACTTTGCCTCATAGATTGATCTAGTTGATCCTCTTTGAGGAGCCTCAATTCTTGCTGCCACTGCCTTAGAGAAGCCCTGTTCTTTGATTTTTGAGGCTCTAGGAGCCAAGCATGGAGATTTAGGTTTGTCAGATTTCTGTGAGGGATCTGATTGAAGGGCTGTGTTAGCAGTCTGGGCAGGTTGGGTAGGCTGAGAGGGACCTGACTGGACATGGTCACTAAGTCCCAAAACCAAGGCATGTTGGGCCAACCCGGGGCAATCAGAATGAGTCTCTTGCACGGGGAGTCCAGTAGCTTCTCCACCACTTTGCCCAATATGGCCGTCGGTGGGAAGGCGTATGCATCCAGATCGTCCCATGGCAGGGTCAGTGCATCCACTGCTACTGCCAGGGAGTCCGGTACTGGAGAGACAAACTGAGGTAGTTTGTGGTTGAATCTCGTGGCAAATAGGTCTATCTGAGGCCGGTGCCACTGATTGCATAAATCTTGAAAAACTTCCGGAAGGAGGGACCACTCTGTTTGGATGGTCTGACCCAGCCTGGATAGCTTGTCTGCTATCACATTTAGGTGGCCTGGGATATGTCGGGCTTTTAGAGTCACTTGCCTTTGGGAACACCAAGTCAAGATTCTCCATAGAAGGGCACACAGTGGACCCGACCTCATGCCTCCTTCTTTGTTTATGTAGGCCACTACTGTTGTATTGTCTGTGGCCACTAGGACTATTTTGTCGGTGCAGAGATCTTGGAACTCTTTTAAAGCCAAAAAGACTGCTTTTAGTTCCAAGTAATTTATATGCAGTTTGCTTTCCGGAACCGACCAGGAACCCCTTGCAGTGAGCTCGTTTAAATGAGCGCCCCAACCTTCTTTTGATGCGTCTGTAAACATTTGCAGAGCATGCTTTATGGGGTGTAATGGTTGACCTTGAAGCACATTGCTTTCGTTGAGCCACCACTGTAAGTGCGGGTGCAGGGATCTGGGCAGAGGGATGATCTTCTCCAAGGATTCCGGTACCCTCCAATTGTTTTTGAGATGCCACTGTATGGGTCTCATGTGTAGCCGGCCTAGATGAACCTGTTTCTCTGTGGCCGTTAGTAGACCTATTAAGGACATGAACTGCCGGACCGGACAGGCCGGTAGACTCAGCAGTGAGTTTATTTTGTCCTGAAGGCTTTGCCACCGGTCCGGGGTCGGTCTGACCCGGCCGGATCTGAGGTCGAATTGGTAACCTACAAAGTTGAAGACCTGTTTTGGCTCCAGTTCCGACTTTTCCAAGTTCACTAACCAACCTAGTTCTTGACATATTCTGACTAGAGTTTGTGTGTTTTGCAAGCAAATTGAGTGGGATTTGGCCCTTACCAACCAGTCGTCGAGGTATTGGTGGATCCTTATACCCTTGTGACCGGCCATCAACTTCACCTCCTTGGCTACCACTATGAACTCCAAGGGAGCTGTGGACAGGCCAAAGGGAAGAGCCTTGAATTGGTATGTCTGACCTTGGACATGGAACCTGAGGTATTTCCTGGACTGTTCCTGTATCGGAATGTGGAAGTAGGCATCCTTGAAGTCTACAGAAGTTACCCACTCCCCCCTTTGGAGGGATGTCCGGATGGTTTCCGGTGTTTCCATTCTGAATTTCTCCGTCTTGAGAAAGAGATTCAATTTGCTTAGGTCTAAAATGGGCCTCCATTTGTTGTTCGGTTTGGGAACCAAAAAGAGACGGTTGAAAAAACCTAGAGATGTTTGATTGTGGACCCGTTCTACAGCATTTTTGTCGATAAGCTGCTGCAATGCTTCTAACAGGTAGCTGTTCCTGTGAAGATTGGCATAGCTGCTTACGACTGTGGGAAACCTTGACAGTTTTGGCCGGTTTTGAAAGGGAAGGGTGTAGCCCTGTTTCAGGATTTGAACTACCTTGGGACCGGCACCCATTTGTGACCACATTGTCCAGAAGTTTTGAAGTCTTGCCCCTACAGGAAGATTTAAGGCAGCATTTTTGACACTTTCTACAAGTTGGACACAAGACAATTGAGTGACACAAGAAACACTTTTCACAGATTTTAATGACCAATTCCTTGGATAACACTCTGCCTGTCCGGGACTTAACTCTTTCTTTTGCGAGTGCCCGGACGCAGAAGGAACATGAGAAACAACAGGCTGTTTTACATTTAAAGTTTCTAGTGTCTGTGGGCCCCGGGCCAGCAGTCTTACATTGGCTTGTGTTACAGAGTAATTGTCATTTATATGACTGCTGGCCCTTGGCCGGTCGGGATGAGTAGGTGGAAGCCCGGCCTCTGCCTCTCTTGGAGTTTCTCTTGCCAATGGTCTTCCATGCTGGCTTATCCGACCTGGAATCTTTGTAGCTTGTTTTCTTGTCATGCCTTTCATACGGATGGTACCGACCCTTATTGTGAGAAGAGGTTGAGTGACCCTTAGACTCAAACTGGGCTATGTCTTCCTCAGCCCGTTTGACCACAGCTTCAGGAAAGAGGGTGGCAATGTGCAGAGGTGCGGATCTCAAGGCTGTCAAAGTGTCCGGTTTGATTCCGGTCCTGAGATGGCTGAGGTACGCATCCCTGCGTACAAGGGTAAGGTTTCCCATGGACACGAAAACAAAGTCTGATAAGTGCTCCATGGCTTTTGCTGCAGCCTGAGATATGCTGGAATTAAAGTCTATGAGATAATTCAGTTCATCAGCTGCTGCAGTGAAGTTAGCGGAACCCTTGCCTTTATTTTCTGATCTAACAACCTTTAACTGATCTTTCATCTGCTGTTGCACTTTAAACAGGCACCTATTAAAACTTGCAGTCTGGTTGCATATGACGGATGCCTCCCTAGCTGACCTCTCCCACCTACGTAAGGTCTCCTGTGAGATTCTACGAGAAGCTGGTGGGGTAGAAGAAAGTCCTGTATACTTCGCTATCCGGCCATAGCTGCTGTTGAGCTTTGAAGCGTCGGTAGACCAGTGAGAAACTTGAGACGGATTGGTTGTCGGTTCTGTATGTAGCCCGTACCATCTAGATTGCGACTTAGCCGGCCTGAGGAAGACATCTTTGGCTAAACCACCGGGCTCAGATCCACGGGTAGGGTAACCCTCCACTAGTGTGAGGTTTAACTTGGCCAGTTTGCGGCACAACCAATCTTCCGTTGGCATTTTTACTGAAACTTTGCCTGGAGGAACAGTCTTTGGACCTGCGAAAGGGTTATCCTCAGAGGTACTGGTAGGGTTGTCCATTTCAGGGATGTTGGACCAAGCCATAAAGAAACGTATGCCCTGCATGGTGTCTCTGTAGTTTTGTTCCTCCGACACTGGTTGATCTTGTTCGGTGAGAGACTGATCCGGATCCTCAGAGATTTCCCCTTCTTCTTCGGCGTACAAGTCAAGAGGAGGTTGATCTGACAAGCTAGCAGCCTCTGAGGACAGGCTAGATACACTATCCCGTCTGGTCTGATGTAGAGCCGGTGAACCTGTGTCAGTCGGATCAGAGGACAATGACCGGTCGGTAGCAAGAGGTCGGTGAGTGACTTGAGGGTCGGTACCATAATCCACAGTGCTAGGTCGGTGGGATTTAGTTTGACTGGCAGGCTGATGCGAGGTCGCAGAGGAGCCCTGTCCAGTAAACTTAACAGTGGAAGTCGGTCGGCTGCTCTTAGTTTGACTGGCCGGCTGATGCTTGGTAGCAGAGAAGCCCGTACCAGTAAACTGATTTGACGATGTCTGTGAGCTGGTAACTGCTTTACTGGTCGGCTGATGCTTTTCAGCAGAGAAGCCAGATCCAGGAAGCGATGTTGAAGGTCTGATGAAAGGTTCAGTGATATTCTGTGTCTGTGGTGGTGAGTGGGACGGAGCCACTTTGACATCTGAAGTAAAAGAGGGTTCAAAACTCTTGGCCAAAATGAGAGCTTCTAAACGACTAAAGCGTTCGGACCATTTGTTGTCTAGATCATTAAAACGATCATCAGTGGTCGGTTGACTGGTAGAAGCCGTACTAGAGGGAGATTTTACCTTCTTAGTGTCCTTCTTGCTTTCTTTCTTAGGCTTTTTATCTGGTGGAGGGGCGGAAACAGAAGCCTTAACAGTTCCTTGATTATCTACAGCCCCAATAACGGCCACGCTGGCCGGATCCACAAGCTCTTCATCTTTAGAAGGAGTTGAATCAGCTGCTTTAGCTTCGCGTTTTTCCTTCTTGATTTTATAAGCAGGAGTTGCAAGTTGAAGGCGTTGATCAGATGTGAAAGTGATGCAAATAGGACACTTATCTGCAGAAGTGGGGTTTTCAACACAAAAATCTTGTCCCTTACCCTTCTCTCTGCATCGTGCACAATGTGTATGTGTGTCAAAAAGGGCCATGGCGTGCCCACATTTCCCTCTACGCTGGCCAGGAGAAGCCATGATGGTGATACAAAATAATTATGTAGAAAGAATATCACTAAAATAAAATGTCCGCTATACAAATCAAATTATCTGGCAGAATAAAAATTTCCTTGTGCACAGCCACGCGCCAAACGAAAAAGATGCTATGACGTCACTCTGTCTAGACAGGAAGGAAGTACGACACGCCATCTGGCGAGTGCACAGTACTGGGCCGGCCTAGCCGGTGTAGACACAGGACGTCTTTTTCTGACGTTTGGCGGGCCGGTCCGCGCCGACCGGATAAGCAATTGTCCATTGGATAGGATGTATTAACGCAATAAAATACTACTTTTAAAAATTAGTATGCACAGCAATGAACAGGAAATGCAAAATATAATGTTCAATTAAAAAAATTTTCCTCTGTGAATTGTGTATGGATTTTTATGAAATAAACAGATGACACTAAATAGGTGTGATAAACTGAGATGAAAGATAAATTTATCACTCGTGCTACCTTTATTGGGCAATATCAGTAGGCACTTTTGGATTAACCTGAACAGTTATTAAGCTTTGTCACAATTCTGTGATGGAATCAGTTTTCATATCACACATAGAGAACTTACACCACAGTGCTTGAGATATGATTTATGCTTGACAAAATGGAATGTCCTTGTGGGTTAGCAGGTTTGACATCTAATGATAGGCTGTCACCTCTGTGTAGGTATGACTCCCCAGAATGACAATGCAGAGTACCTGTCATAATATGACCCTGGCTGTTGCTGTTGCATGAGACATAAAAATCACAACTTTGACCTTTGACAAAATTAAATCCACATAATAAAGAAGTCCATATTTAAATATCCCTAACTCTATATCATTTTATTGTGTTATAGTATATTAATTATATCATATTTATTACAATAACTGGCGTGACTTTTTAAAAAATATTTGAAGAACATGAACACCTGTTGTGATCCACAATCTTGCTGGAACTCTGTTTAAAATAATTTTTGTGATTGTTTTATTGAAGCTAGAAATATAATATCTATACCAATTTAAAGGTAAATTTCTAGAGGTTATGTTCCTTTTGATTTGAGGAAAATTGGTCCAATATTAAGATAATTGTTTTAAAAATTACTATGCACAGCAAATAATAATAAATAATATTCTTCTCTGTGACTTGTGGATGAAATTTAATGCAATAAAAATGACATCAAACACTAAATATGTGTGATTAACTGAGAGAAAAGGCAGGCTTTATCACTTGTGCTACCTTTAGTGGGAATAGTTTAGTGCTTCAGATATGATTTCTTATGCTTGACAAAACAGAATGTCCTTGTGGGTTAGCAAGTTTGACATCTGATGATAGGCTGTCACCTCTGTGTAGGTATGACTCCCCAAAATGACAATGCAGAGTACCTTTCATAATATGACCCTGGCTGTTGCTGTTGCATGAGACATAAAAATCACAACTTTGACCTTTGACAAAATTAAATCCACATAATAAAGAAGTCCATATTTAAATGTCCCTAACTCTATATCATTTTATTGTGTTATAGTATATTAATTATATCATATTTCTTGCAATAACTGGTGTGACTTTTTTTTTAAATATTTGAAGAACACGAACACCTGTTGTGATCCACAATCTTGCTGGAACTGTGTTTAAAATAGTTTTGGTGATTGTTTTATTGAAGCTAGAAATATAATATCTATACCAATTTAATGGCAAATTTCTAGAGGTTATGTTCCTTTTGATTTGAGGAAAATTGGTCCAATATTAAGGTAAATGATTTAAAAATTACTATGCACAGCAAATAATAATAAATAATATTCTTCTCTGTGACTTGTGTATGAAATTTAATGCAATAAAAATGACATCAAACACTAAATATGTGTGATTAACTGAGAGGAAAGGCAGGCTTTATCACTTGTGCTACCTTTAGTGGGAATAGTTTACTGCTTGAGATATGATTTCTTATGCTTGACAAAATAGAATGTCCTTGTGGGTTAGCAAGTTTGACATCTAATGATATAGGCTGTCACCTCTGTGTAGGTATGACTCCCCAAAATGACAATGCAGAGTACCTGTCATAATATGACCCTGGTTGTTGCTGTTACACGAGACATAAAAATCACAACTTTGACAAAATTAAATCCATATAATAAAGAAGTCCATATTTAAATATCCCTAACTCGATATCATTTTATTGTGTTATAGTATATTAATTATATCATATTTATTGCAATAACTGGTGTGACTTTTTAAAAATATTTGAAGAACACGAACACCTGGTGTGATCCACAATCTTGCTGGAACTCTGTTTAAAATAATTTTTGTGATTGTTTTATTGAAGCTAGCAATCTAATATCTATACCAATTTAAAGGCAAATCTCTAGAGGTTATGTTCCTTTTGATTTGAGGAAAATTGGTCCAATATTAAGATAATTGTTTTAAAAATTACTATGCACAGCAAATAATAATAAATAATATTTTTCTCTGTGACTTGTGTATGAAATTTAATGCAATAAAAATGACATCAAACACTAAATATGTGTGATTAACTGAGAGGAAAGGCAGGCTTTATCACTTGTGCTACATTTAGTGGGAATAGTTTACTGCTTGAGATATGATTTCTTATGCTTGACAAAATAGAATGTCCTTGTGGGTTAGCAAGTTTGGCATCTAATGATATAGGCGGTCACCTCTGTGTAGGTATGACTCCCCAAAATGACAATGCAGAGTACCTGTCATAATATGACCCTGGTTGTTGCTGTTGCATGAGACATAAAAATCACAACTTTGACCTTTGACAAAATTAAATCCACATAATAAAGAAGTCCATATTTAAATATCCCTAACTCTATATCATTTTATTGTGTTATAGTATATTATATCATATTTATTGCAATAACTGGCGTGACTTTTTTTTAAATATTTGAAGAACACGAACACCTGGTGTGATCCACAATCTTGCTGGAACTCTGTTTAAAGTAATTTTTGTGATTGTTTTACTGAAGCTAGAAATATAATATCTATACCAATTTAAAGGCAAATTTCTAGAGGTTATGTTCCTTTTGATTTGAGGAAAATTGGTCCAATATTAAGATAATTGTTTTAAAAATTACTATGCACAGCAAATAATAATAAATAATATTCTTCTCTGTGACTTGTGGATGAAATTTAATGCAATAAAAATGACATCAAACACTAAATATATGTGATTAACTGAGAGGAAAGGCAGGCTTTATCACTTGTGCTACCTTTAGTGGGAATAGTTTAGTGCTTCAGATATGATTTCTTATGCTTGACAAAATAGAATGTCCTTGTGGGTTAGCAAGTTTGGCGTCTAATGATATAGGCTGTCACCTCTGTGTAGGTATGACTCCCCAAAATGACAATGCAGAGTACCTGTCATAATATGACCCTGGCTGTTGCTGTTGCATGAGACATAAAAATCACAACTTTGACCTTTGACAAAATTAAATCCACATAATAAAGAAGTCCATATTTAAATATCCCTAACTCTATATCATTTTATTGTGTTATAGTATATTATATCATATTTATTGCAATAACTGGCGTGACTTTTTTTTAAATATTTGAAGAACACGAACACCTGGTGTGATCCACAATCTTGCTGGAACTGTGTTTAAAGTAATTTTTGTGATTGTTTTATTGAAGCTAGAAATATAATATCTATACCAATTTAAAGGCAAATTTCTAGAGGTTATGTTCCTTTTGATTTGAGGAAAATTGGTCCAATATTAAGATAATTGTTTTAAAAATTACTATGCACAGCAAATAATAATAAATAGTATTCTTCTCTGTGACTTGTGGATGGAATTTAATGCAATAAAAATGACATCAAACACTAAATATGTGTGATTAACTGAGCGGAAAGGCAGGCTTTATCACTTGTGCTACCTTTAGTGGGAATAGTTTAGTGCTTCAGATATGATTTCTTATGCTTGACAAAATAGAATGTCCTTGTGGGTTAGCAAGTTTGGCATCTAATGATATAGGCTGTCACCTCTGTGTAGGTATGACTCCCCAAAATGACAATGCAGAGTACCTGTCATAATATGACCCTGGCTGTTGCTGTTGCATGAGACATAAAAATCACAACTTTGACCTTTGACAAAATTAAATCCACATAATAAAGAAGACCATATTTAAATATCCGTAACTCTATATCATTTTATTGTGTTATAGTATATTATATCATATTTATTGCAATAACTGGCGTGACTTTTTTTTAAATATTTGAAGAACACGAACACATGGTGTGATCCACAATCTTGCTGGAACTGTGTTTAAAGTAATTTTTGTGATTGTTTTATTGAAGCTAGAAATATAATATCTATACCAATTTAAAGGCAAATTTCTAGAGGTTATGTTCCTTTTGATTTGAGGAAAATTGGTCCAATATTAAGATAATTGTTTTAAAAACTACTATGCACAGCAAATAATAATAAATAATATTCTTCTCTGTGACTTGTGTATGAAATTTAATGCAATAAAAATGACATCAAACACTAAATATGTGTGATTAACTGAGAGAAAAGGCAGGCTTTATCACTTGTGCTACATTTAGTGGGAATAGGTTAGTGCTTCAGATATGATTTCTTATGCTTGACAAAATAGAATGTCCTTGTGGGTTAGCAAGTTTGGCATCTAATGATATAGGCTGTCACCTCTGTGTAGGTATGACTCCCCAAAATGACAATGCAGAGTACCTGTCATAATATGACCCTGGCTGTTGCTGTTGCATGAGACATAAAAATCACAACTTTGACCTTTGACAAAATTAAATCCACATAATAAAGAAGACCATATTTAAATATCCGTAACTCTATATCATTTTATTGTGTTATAGTATATTATATCATATTTATTGCAATAACTGGCGTGACTTTTTTTTAAATATTTGAAGAACACGAACACATGGTGTGATCCACAATCTTGCTGGAACTGTGTTTAAAGTAATTTTTGTGATTGTTTTATTGAAGCTAGAAATATAATATCTATACCAATTTAAAGGCAAATTTCTAGAGGTTATGTTCCTTTTGATTTGAGGAAAATTGGTCCAATATTAAGATAATTGTTTTAAAAACTACTATGCACAGCAAATAATAATAAATAATATTCTTCTCTGTGACTTGTGTATGAAATTTAATGCAATAAAAATGACATCAAACACTAAATATGTGTGATTAACTGAGAGAAAAGGCAGGCTTTATCACTTGTGCTACATTTAGTGGGAATAGGTTAGTGCTTCAGATATGATTTCTTATGCTTGACAAAATAGAATGTCCTTGTGGGTTAGCAAGTTTGGCATCTAATGATATAGGCTGTCACCTCTGTGTAGGTATGACTCCCCAAAATGACAATGCAGAGTACCTGTCATAATATGACCCTGGCTGTTGCTGTTGCATGAGACATAAAAATCACAACTTTGACATTTGACAAAATTAAATCCACATAATAAAGACGTCCATATTTAAATATCCCTAACTCTATATCATTTTATTGTGTTATAGTATATTAATTATATCATACTTATTGCAATAACTGGTGTGACTTTTTAAAAAATATTTGAAGAACACAAACACCTGGTGTGATCCACAATCTTGCTGGAACTGTGTTTAAAGTAATTTTTGTGATTGTTTTATTGAAGCTAGCAATATAATATCTATACCAATTTAAAGGCAAATTTCTAGAGGTTATGTTCCTTTTGATTTGAGGAAAATTGGTCCAACATTAAGATAATTGTTTTAAAAATTACTATGCACAGCAAATAATAATAAATAATATTCTTCTCTGTGACTTGTGGATGGAATTTAATGCAATAAAAATGACATCAAACACTAAATATGTGTGATTAACTGAGAGGAAAGGCAAGCTTTATCACTTGTGCTACCTTTAGTGGGAATAGTTTAGTGCTTCAGATATGATTTCTTATGCTTGACAAAATAGAATGTCCTTGTGGGTTAGCAAGTTTGGCATCTAATGATATAGGCTGTCACCTCTGTGTAGGTATGACTCCCCAAAATGACAATGCAGAGTACCTGTCATAATATGACCCTGGCTGTTGCTGTTGCATGAGACATAAAAATCACAACTTCGACCTTTGACAAAATTAAATCCACATAATAAAGAAGTCCATATTTAAATATCCCTAACTCTATATCATTTTATTGTGTTATAGTATATTATATCATATTTATTGCAATAACTGGTGTGACTTTTTTTTAAATATTTGAAGAACACGAACACCTGGTGTGATCCACAATCTTGCTGGAACTGTGTTTAAAGTAATTTTTGTGATTGTTTTATTGAAGCTAGAAATATAATATCTAGGGCTGCGAACGAGTACTCGAGCCTCGGTGTATGAGGCGATCTTGGCTTGTACTCGAGTCCATCTTAAGTACTCGGTTACTCACGACGTATTGTATTATCGCCCACGTAATGAAACGTTTGTGTAAAATATGCTGCATTTCAGCATTTCCGTCACATAACATCAATTAAAGTTGTTGTTTTCGCTTGAAAACCTATAATTTACTCCATAATCTATAATATCTGGTTAATTAGGGGACGTTTTTCTTCAAAAGTTTCGTTTCCGGAATCGACTATTTGTTTACAGAAGACTTCTAATGGTGGGAACTAAATCTCGCGGTTACTCGAATTCGGGCCGGTTTTCAGAGGGCGAGTACTCGATGCCGTTTTTTTGTACCCGTCACAGCCCTAAATTAATATCTATACCAATTTAAAGGCAAATTTCTAGAGGTTATGTTCCTTTTGATTTGAGGAAAATTGGTCCAAGATGGCCAACCCTAGATAAAAAGTAGCTGAATAACATATTTTAACAAAATGCTCTAAATGCAACACTTTTCAAGTTATAAGTGATTTACTCAACAGTGATAACCTAAAAGTAGCTATTACTCAGCTATGCCATGAGCTACAGGTCTGAAATTTTACTATGTTATAGCTGACCCAAAAGTAGCTGAATAACATATTTATACTAAATTCTCTAAATGCAATAGTTTTCAAGTTATAAGCGATTTACTCAACAGTGATAACCTAAAAGTAGCTATTACTCAGCTATGCCATGAGCTACAGGTCTGAAATTTCACTATGTTATAGCCGGCCCAAAAGTAGCTGAATAACATATTTATACGAAATTCTCTAAATGCAATAGTTTTTAAGTTACAAGTGATTTTACTCATAATGGAAGTTACTGAAAAGCCCAAAAGTAGCTATTACTCACTTAGCTATTGAGACAGACACCCAACTTACTCACCATATTGTAGCTATGAAAAAAGTAGCTGAACAACATATTTTCACAAAATGCTGTAAATGCAACACTTTTGAAGTTATAAGTGATTTAGTGCATGATTTCATGAATTTTAATGCATTAAAAATTATTAAAAAAATTTATTAAAAAAAAAGTAAGACAGATCCAGGTCTCATACTCACACAAGAGAATCTACCTCTGGCCTAGTACATATATGCAAGATATGAGAGAAATCCCTGCAATAGTCACTGAGAAAATTGTGATAAAAAGTTGAAATTTTCACACTTTTGGTGGGGGTACCCCCCTTGTAATGTCTCTAGCAAACAGACGAACCGACAGATTTGCATGCCTTGAACAATTTTTCATCCTCGATAGATAAGGTATCTTTTAAAAAAAACAGCATGTCTCTAGGCCTTGTAGTTTTGGAGAAGAAGTTGTTCACGCGGACGCGGACGCCCACGCTGCAGAGTGATGACATAAAAATTGGTAATAGAGAATACAAAACATAATTCCTATGACAAGCTTTTAAATGTTACTCAGGAATCAACCACTTACCATAAATTTTATTAATAAAAAACCACCATATTATGTTAAGGTAATCTTCAAACTTAAACTGCAAGATTAAATATCAAATAACTTTCTTATATGTCCCTTCTAGTGCTGTGATGATGTTTGTAGAGGTTTGATAGTTCAGTCGAAAACTTCCTTGAGACAAAAGTCTGCCACAGACATTTCAAATTCAGACTCCGCAAAATAGTTAGAAGTACAAATATGGCACAAATTATAAAAATAGCATCAGATGCCTGTACCCCACAGCCTGGGGAAATAGGTGTCAAAAACATGAGATATAGAAGTAGTGAAACAGTACAAAGATCGGGATACTTTCAGAGCAATGTCAGTTATATAAAAGTCCAAATAATGTTTAAGTACAGAAAATAATGTCCAAGACAAAGAAATAGTATCAGATGCCCATACCCCACAGCCTGGGGAAAAAGTTTTCAACACGGTCACCATGAGATACAAAAGTAGTGGAACAGTACAGATCCTTTCAGAGCAGTGTCAGTTACAAAGGGTCCAAATAACGTTTAAGTAGAGAAAATAAGATCTAACAGAAAGAAAATGTATGTAAAGATAAAGTATTAAAACAAAACAATTCAACAGCAAGATGACTGCATTAATCAGTAAACTAAAGATTAAAGATTATGAAACTGTAAAAGCTATTAATTGGAGGATAGTTGTCAATAGAAATACCACAAATATGTAAACATACACATAATAATCAGTTGCAGCAGCAATTCATATATCTTTGTCATAAGATAAGCATGTCTCAAAAAATGGCAGGTGAACACACTTTGGCAGGGTCAAAGTTAAAGGTCACACCATGATGCACACCTACACCCCCAACCAATGTCCCTACAAAGTGTCCCTATCAAGTATCAACATTCTACACCTTACAGTTTCTGAGATATAGCCTTGACAAGGTTTTATAGGTCAAGGTCACTACGGCAAGGTTAAAGGTTAAATCACTGTCACACCATGATGTTGCACACCTACAACCCCCAACCAATGCCCCCACCAAGAATCAACTTCCTACACCTTACAGTTTCAAGGATATTGCCCGGACAAAACTTTAAAGGTCAAGGCTAATACTGCAAGGTCAAATCAAGGTCACACCATGACATCGCACACCTACACCCCCAACCAATGTCCCTACAAAAGTATCAACTTCCTACACATTACAGTTTCCGAGATATAGCCCTGACAAGATTTTTTTGGTCAAGGTCAATACAGCAAGGTCAAAGGTCAAATCAAAGTCACACCAGGACGTTGCACACCTAAATCCCCTAACCAATGCATGTACCAAGTATCAACTTCCTACACCTTATGGTTTCTGAGATACATCCCAGACAGACTTCTTCCCACCGCCCGCCTGCCCATCCGGACACCATGGGTGAAAACAAAAAGTTAAATTAGAATTAGAATAATATATATTTCCATACTGTTAACTATGAATTTATCGTAGGTTTTTTCATTCAGTTTTAAGAGTATTAGTCAGCTGATTAAACTTTAAAGTTTGTTTATCTACAGAGATACCAAACATTGAACCCCAAATTCTTATGAATTTCACAGCGGTACTGTCTTCAAATTTAATATAATCTTTACTTCTACAGAATTTATCCAAAAAAATGCCAAAATCCCAGACGAGTCTAAGTGACCTGCTTTATACTGTATCACTAAAATCAAAGAGAATCATTTGAGACTTACATTTCTCTAAATGTGTAGTAAGGTTGTCTTGTGTTGTAGATATCCCAGTCTGAACATTTTCTTTAACAATATTGACTGCCATTTTGATTTCAGCAGAACATTCCCTCATGAAGGTCACCACATTTTCCATGAGATCCCTGAAAAAATTTGGGTAAATAACAGGAAAATTCAAGAAAATAATAACAAAGCAAATTTGGAGGAAAGATACAGGACCATTTCTCTTTCCTTCAAAGAACGAAATTAAAATACATGCGATAAATTGTTAGATCTGCTTAAATACACAAAAACTAACATTGCTATCATTTAATGTTTGCAGAAACATTATTTTAAATAAACCAACAACACTCTGTAAAGTTCTGGGACCTGTAATTATTTAACTAGTATAAAAATAATAGCATAATATTCTTTGTTGTGTTGTATTTTATGTAAAAACACCAATTATTTATTTGTTAACTTAATACTGCTTGTACTCTTTCACACAAGCATGCACATTTACATATAGCTTGGAAACATAGTTGTTCAGTATACCTTTCATCTCTTTCTTTGGCTTTCGCCTTATTGTTTTGCATCAGCTGATGGTAGGACACTTTTCCAGGTTGAGGGTTCAGATTGCTGACTTTTGACTGAGAATCCTTGTTGAACAAGGATGCCTTGTGGTTGTTATACAACCCATAAAACTTCTTTCCTAAAGACTTAAGACAAAAATATATGAAGATGAAAAATACCCAGAAACTTAAACCACACTTAAGACATCAGTTTTAGTAAAGCCAAATCAATGCAGAGTTATTTTCTAAATATCATCTTTCAGGCTAAGGTGATGTTACATTTTTAAATATTATCTTCTTCTTTTTTTTTTTTTTTTCAGCAAGAAATATTAACACCTATTTAGGTGTGGTCAAAGCTACACATTTGCTCACATCACTTGATTGGCTTGAATACTGTGATCCTACATCATTTTCCACTTGAGAGAAGGCCAGCTGAGACAGACTTTGGCTGTTTGATTCTGGTGCTGGGTCGCATGGTTCTGTCTTGTATCTTCTGTATAATATTACAGATAACTACATGTAAGCTAAATAAGTAATATGCAATAGCCACTTCAGTAGATTTTAATCAATGGAAGTCATGGTTAACTTAACAATTTATAAGCTATGAAGTTACAGCATTTTCAAATATTTAAATCTAACCAGAGCTCTACTTTAACAGAATTTACAATTGCTCCACTTTCCAAGTTACTCAGTAATCAAATATTTTATTCTGCCAAAACGGACAATAATTTCATGTTAAAATACCATCACACAGACCCTTATTTTACAACAAAAATATATGATTTAATAACATGATGAACTTTACCGTGTATGTGAAGAAAATAGATCCCTAATGCTGACTTGATTGCTTGAAAACATTTGCTTCTTCCGTTTCTGTTTTAATTAAAAAACATTGAATTATTTGTGGCATACACTAATTCAGAACAAAAAAGATTTTGAAAGAAAATAAAGCAATTGAAAATGAGATTTAAAATTACTATATTTAATATTATATTACTAAATATTACACCAGAAAAAGTTCATGATATAATGCACTTTTTTTTGTATCCCAAAAGTAACATTAGTAGACTGCACAGTGACAATTTAAGTTGTGTTTTAACAAAGAAAATACCCAGTATATCATTCCAACACAAAAAAAATGTTTCTCAAATGGGAGTAACTCGACTTCATGTGTCCTGGTGCATTCCACAACAAAAATGTCAAAGAATTTACAAAATATTATTTTGTATTTTGTCTATGTGGTTGTAAATGAATTGTTAGAACCATCAATTGGTAACTTGCCACTTCTGCCTTTTACTTTTCAGATATATATATATATTTTTTTAATCAAAGCTTATGCCTTTATGGTGAAATGTTAAAAATCTGCTTTATAGTACAGATGGCAATTGACCAGAATTAATTATAGTGATGATCCAGATCACTGCCTGGATCCAACAATTTTATAAAGTGTTTTTTTTTTCATTGAATTTATAAGCAATATAAGTGTTCTTGTTTTAACATAAATGTCAAAAGTTATGCATCACAAGGCTGCTGACCTAGTATTCAGGTTATCTGTGGATAATATTAGAAAATTTAAAAGAAAAATCTTTTCACATAACAATGACAAAGGCTTTTTATTCCAAGATCCCGAAAAAGATGCATTTCAGTACATCCCCAAATATGCCCACTAGCAGGAAGTGAAGGTCTTAAAAACAAACCATAGTAGTTTTGTTAGCTACAAATGTCTAAAAATCTACAAAACTACGGGATAAATGTTTATAATTCCCTCACTAATTATATAAAGTACACATGTCCACTCGATGATATGAAATGTGTCTCTGTGCATCTCTTGGGAGAACTTAATAGAGAAACAAATGTCGACAGTTCTAATCTACAAACATGATTGTAACTTGTAGGTAGCCTTGCCACAGGCATTTATATGTATAATATAGACACAACTGTTTGATTGCATTGTAAGTATTTCATAATAGAAATAAACTACTTATGCTTGGACTTAATCAGCAATTCAATCACAAAACTAGCCTCTGAATACAGAGGCAGATACAGGATTTTCGGAAAGGGGAGAGGGGGGCGTGGCTTGTTGCGGGTATGGAAATTTCATACATGGACATTTTGTAACAAGACATACCATATATAAACTGATGGTCGAGTAAACTGAAAAAAGCCTCTAGGCTCTAGCACACACACACACAAAAAAAAAAAAAAAATAGCATCGGAGATGCCCGTACCCCACAGCCTGGGGAAATAATTTTCAACACCTTGAGATATAGAAGTAGTGAAACAGTACAACGATCGAGATACTTTCAGGGCATTGACAGTTATATAAAGGTCCAAACAATGTTTATGTAGAGAAAAATGATGTCTAAGAGAAAGAAAATGTATGTAAAGATATAGTTCATAAAACAAGACAATTTAATAGCTAGATGACAGCATTAATCAGTACACTAAAAATTATGAAGCTGTAAAATTTATTAATTAGAGAATAGCTGTCAATGGAAAAAGCACAATTATGTGAAAGTGCAGATAATAATCAGTTGCAGCAATCCATACATCTTTGTCATAAGAGAAAGATGTCTCAAATATGGCAGGTGAACACACTTTGGCAGAGGCAAAGTTAAAGGTCACACCATGATGCACACCTACACCCCTAACAAATGTCCCAACCAAGTGTCAACCTTCTACACCTTATGGAATCAAAGAAATAAACCCTGACAAGATTTTAAAACTCATGGTCAAGATGACCAGGTCAAAGCTCAAATCAAAGCCACACCATGACGTTGCACACCTACAACCCCCAACCAATGTCCCTACCAAGTATCAACTTCCTACACCTTACAGCTTCCAAGATATAGCCCAGACAAGATTTTATAGGTCAAGGTCACTACAGCAAGGTCAAAGGTCAAATTAAGGTCACACCATGACGTTGCACACCTACATCCCTTAACCAATGCCCCTACCAAGTATCAACTTCCTACACCTCACGGTTTCCGAAATATAGCCCGGACAAAATTTTATAGGTCAAGGTCACTACAGCAAGGTCAAAGGTCAAATCAAGGTCACACCATGACGTTGCACACCTACACCCCCTAACCAATGTCCCTACCAAGCATCAACTTCCTACACATTATGGTTTCCAAGATATAGCCCGGACAAGATTTTATTGGTCAAGGTCACTACGGCAAGGTCAAAGGTCAAATCAAGGTCACACCATGGCATTGCACACCAATGTCCCTAGTCCCTACCAAGTATCAACTTCCTACACCTTAATTACAGTTGCCGAGATATAGCCCAGACAAGATTTTTTAGGTCATCACTACAATAAGGTCAAAGGTCAAATCAAGGTCACACTATGACGTTGCACACCTACTGCCCCTAACCAATGTCCCTACCAAGTATCAACTTCCTACACCTTACGGTTTCCAAGATATAGCCTGGATAAGATTTTATAGGTCAAGGTCACTACAGCAAGGTCAAAGGTCAAATCAAGGTCACAACATGACTTTGCACAGCTACACCCCCTAACCAATGTCCCTACCAAATATCAACTTCCTACACCTTACGGTTTCTGAGATACAGCCCGGACAAACTTTTCCCGCCGCCCACCCGCCCATCCGGACACCATGGGTGAAAACAATACCCCTACACCTTACTCCTTAAGAGCTGTGGGGTAAAAAGTTAAATTAGAATTAGAATAATATATATTTCCATACTGTTAACTAAGAATTTATTTTTAAAAAAACAGTGGAAAATAATTCAGTATAAAAGCCCTCCAACTAAATGATACAGAACACATTTACACAAGCACTGCCAAGTAGTGTAAACCACGTAACATAGGTTTGGGCATTTTTCCAACACCCCAGGGTTTTTCCTACTAGTGTTATTTGTTAATTCTCTAGTTTTCTACTGTGGCTTTTTCTTCAGAGTTTTTTCTACTATGGCTTTTTCTATACTCAATTGTCAAGACACACACAGCAGTTCACTATTGAGAACAAAATAACATTAAATCATAAGATAAATTTCAATGGGGCTTCCCATAATTAACAATTGTATAACTGTAAAAAATTTTGGAGAGAAGCATACTTTAATCTGAATCTGAAATTGTATTATCTCTGAACAGATTATTTCATCTTTTCCTTTAAACGCACAAATTAACTGAGTGAATTTAATGAACCTTTTTTTCAGAATTTACTTTATTTATTTTTATTTTTTTTTTTTCAATTTACTGTAGCAAATTCTAAAACATAGAAGTGCAGTAATAAATTATTAATTGGGGTAAGTAATGCCAGTTTTGTAAAGTGTACATCTCTTGTTTAAACATGTACTGGTAAACTGATTAGGTTTTCAAAGTAATCAACAAAACATGCAATCCCCAGTTTAGACATGGTTACCTCGGCTCCACTTTACTTGTGTGTAGAGCGGTGGCACAATCCCACATAAAACTGGAGATTTGCTTCAAATACAAATACCTACAAATGTATTCACCCAAGTATTGCAACAACTACTTTATTATATTCCCCTTCAACATGCAAACATAACTGAGTGAAAATAAGTCTTTTGTACAAATTGCTAATTTTATGTAGGGGTCGTGCCACGGCTCTACCTGAAAGTAAAGCAGAGCCGAGGTAACTAAGTCTATCCCCAGTTTGAGGATGAGACCTAACTTATGGGGGTGTTCCACTTTAGCCTACCTGTCGGTAACTAGGTATTTTTCGAGGGTCAACACACACCAACCGTACTTGAAGGTGAAAGCAAACAGGCCTGTCATAAACATAACCGACCTGACTTGGACACTTGCTGTCAAGACGAGAAATCTCCCAGTCTTCAACCATAGAGTTGGTAACGCCTCAGCAGGACAAGCCGGGAACACATACAGACAAGCCGTAAACCCATAGCTGACAAGGCGGTTATACAACAGACAAGCCGGGAACTGTGTAGGACAAGCCGGTTTCATTTTTATGACGCACGGCTTGTCTGCTGATGAAATCTGAGACTATATAAGGCAAGTCGGTTTGCACAATGCATCATTTGGAATCTGGTGTCTGACGGATTAAATCTAGCAGCATTTCAAAAGTAGGAGTTGTTTGTTTTTTTTGTGTTTTTGGGGGGGGGGGGGGTTTGTTGTTTTTTTGTTTTTTTTTTTACAATTATTCTAGGGCAGTGATGAGTTGAATTTGGCTGACTTTATACTTTAGGATTTTGTTTTTTACAAAGACGCTGCTTATTATATGACAATGAGTCCAAAGAAGGGCAGAAGAGTGAGGAAGATAGAAGTTCCTACTGACAGTGTTCCTGAATTTGTGTTGGGGGACACAGAGGCAGATATTTAACGAGGGAGGAGAGGGAGGCCAGAGAAAGGGAGGAGGCAAGTCCCAGGCCCGAGGAGCCTTTGCTTCAGCACACAACATCACCAGAGGTTCGACTAACACAGATAGTATGGAGATCAGCATACGGTCAACAGACACCATGCTACAGCCGCAACAAGTCACGAGCCTCACCACAGCTTCAGGGCGCTCTTCGGTTGACCAGCAGGTCATGGACCAGTTCACACAGATAAGAACAATGGTTACAATGCTGTCATCATTCCTCGGACAAAAGCAGGAGACAACAACATGTGCAGCCTTCTGCAACTACCTGTCCTCGGAGGTGGAGGGCTTAGAGGAGAAAGACTTTCAGACATTTAAAAACAAGGCTGTAAAGCTCCTCAGCAATATTCAAAGCAGGGCAGAAGAATGCGGTCGTCAGCCCCAACAACAGACACTTTCACGAAGCTCAAGTGCAACTTCAACATATGTGCCACGGAAATTTTAATAACCACAGCAGCCAGCACCAGCTGCAAGGGAATACATCTTTTTTTTTTTTTTTTTTTTTAAGGTTTATTCCCCCTTTTAGATGCGTTCAAGGAGAGCAGAGCAGAGGAAAGAGGTTGCAACCTCGCAATGCCCAATGGGAATACATCTTAACCATTCCAGAGACTCAGATGCCTTCAAGTCAGGTCATCCCACCTGCTCAGCAGAGCCAAGTGGCAAGCAAAGGATAGAAGCAGCAGACCAGATGGTAGCCGACTTTCTTTTTAGTCATTGATGACCAACAAGCTGGGCCTTCATGACCACTTACTTTCACAGTGACACTGACGAAGTACTTCGACCCTCCATCAGTTGCCTCAGCTACAGGCGACAAAAGCCAACACAACATATCAGAACTTTCAAGCTTCTTCCGAAATCTTCAGTCTGTGGTGAGCTACCAACAGATTGACACACCTCAGCCATTTTCACAAGCCAACACACCAGCACCAGCCGCCTCTCCTCCAACCACCACCGCCTCACCACAGGAACATCAGCAGCCACCAGCCCAGCCTCCACCTCCTCCGCAGTCAGCCGACGCCAAACAGCAGTCACAGTAGAACCACTGCCAAGCCTAAAATCGGTCCTTTTCAGGACCACTGCTGTCAAACATTTAAAGGTCCTTTTCAGGACCACCAGAAACTTCCAAAAACAATTAATAAGCTACTGTTGAAAAAAATCCCCAAAAAGAAGCATTTCACTGCCCCACACAAAACACTTTGGCCCCAAACACACATAAAAAAATGAGTGACTGAATGAGTGTGTGTGCGATTGTATAAAAGTTTGAGTTTAAAAAAAACTTCAAACTTTTAAAAAATGAGCTTAAAATAGTTTAAAAAGAAAATTCTTTTAACAACTTTGGAAAAAAAAAAAGAAAATATGTAAACTTTAACAAGTTTAGAAAAAAAAATTATATTAATGTATATATATAAAAACAAAAACAAAAAATTTACTTAAAACAAGGTCTGACATTTGGTTTGACCTTTGTATTAGACGTTGTGACCTTTGACCCTTTGATAAACTTTTTAGTTTCCCCTAAGAGATTTGGCAGATTTTCAACTTTAAAAAATATGTTGCTAATTAGCAAGAAAAACACCTGTTTGAACTAGAGGATCGCTCGCAAAAAAAAAAGATAATGTTTTTGCATAGCAAAAACAAAGCGTCCCGAAAAGGATATAAAGGTGAGCGCTAAAGTATTAAGAAAATGCTTCGTTTCTAGCCTTATACTGTTGTGGCAACCAAAGTCAGCGCAGTCTGCTCTATCTAGCACGGTTTTCACGATATAAGCATTTTTGTGTTTTGCAAAAAATAAAAAAATTAAAAATGTCCGCTATATTTGGCGAGACAAAAATATTTTGAAAATTGGCATGGCTACTCTGCAGAGATACCCAGCAGGTACAAAATTTTGTTGAGTTCGCTCCATATAGCACAGTTTTCGAGATATAAGCATTTTTGTGTTTCGCAAAAACTTTGAAAATTCAAAATGGCCACCATTTTTGGGGAGACAAAAATTTTTGTCAAGACCACTGCCGTGGTGTGTATCTCCCGCCGAGCATTAAAGCAGAAGAAATAGCTTTTCCGAGATATTCACAATTTTTCATTTTCGTGTGTGAAAGGTCTTCCAAAAGTAGGTGAATGAGTTATTTGAGAAAAATTGGCTATCTGCAATACTTTTACAGATAATTCGCATTTACTCATTTTGAGTAGGTGAGTAATTAGCTATGGGTCTGAAACTTCACCATGTGAAAGCTCTCCCACAAGTAGATGAATGAGTATTTGATAAAAATTGGGTATCCGCAATACTTTTACAGATAATTAGCATTTACTCATTTTGAGTAGGTGAATAAATAGCTATGGGTCTGAAACTTCACAGAGTGAAAGCTCTCCCAAAAGTAGGTGAATGAGTTATTTGAGAAAAATTGGCTATCTACAATACTTTTAGAGATAATTCGCATTTACTCATTTTGAGTAGGTGAATAATTAGCTATGGGTCTGAAACTTCACCAAGTGAAAGCTCTGCCAAAAGTAGGTGAATGAGTTATTTGAGAAAAATTGGCTATCTGCAATACTTTTAGAGATAATTCGCATTTACTCATTTTGAGTAGGTGAGTAATTAGCTATGGGTCTGAAACTTCACCAAGTGAAAGCTCTCCCAAAAGTAGGTGAATGAGTTATTTGAGAAAAATTGGCTATCTGCAATACTTTTAGAGATAATTCGCATTTACTCATTTTGAGTAGACGAGTAATTAGCTATGGGTCTGAAACTTCACCAAGTGAAAGCTCTCCCACAAGTAGATGAATGAGTATTTGATAAAAATTGGGTATCCGCAATACTTTTACAGATAATTAGCATTTACTCATTTTGAGTAGGTGAATAAATAGCTATGGGTCTGAAACTTCACAGAGTGAAAGCTCTTCCAAAAGTAGGTGAATGAGTTATTTGAGAAAAATTGGCTATCTGCAATACTTTTAGAGATACTTCGCATTTACTCATTTTGAGTAGGTGAATAATTAGCTATGGGTCTGAAACTTCACCAAGTGAAAGCTCTGCCAAAAGTAGGTGAATGAGTTATTTGAGAAAAATTGGCTATCTGCAATACTTTTAGAGATAATTCGCATTTACTCATTTTGAGTAGACGAGTAATTAGCTATGGGTCTGAAACTTCACCAAGTGAAAGCTCTCCCAAAAGTAGGTGAATGAGTTATTTGAGAAAAATTGGCTATCTGCAATACTTTTAGAGATAATTCGCATTTACTCATTTTGAGTAGACGAGTAATTAGCTATGGGTCTGAAACTTCACCAAGTGAAAGCTCTCCCAAAAGTAGGTGAATGATTAATTTGAGAAAAATTGGCTATCTGCAATACTTTTAGAGATAATTCGCATTTACTCATTTTGAGTAGGTGAGTAATTAGCTATGGGTCTGAAACTTCACGAAGTGAAAGCTCTCCCAAAAGTAGGTGAATGAGTTATTTGAGAAAAATTGGCTATCTGCAATACTTTTACAGATAATTCGCATTTACTCATTTTGAGTAGGTGAGTAATTAGCTATGGGTCTGAAACTTCACCAAGTGAAAGCTCTCCCAAAAGTAGGTGAATGATTAATTTGACAAAAATTGGCTATCTGCAATACTTTATGAGATAATTCGCATTTACTCATTTTGAGTAGGTGAGTAATTAGCTATGGGTCTGAAACTTCACCAAGTGAAAGCTCTCCCAAAAGTAGGTGAATGAGTTATTTGAGAAAAATTGGCTATCTGCAATACTTTTAGAGATAATTCGCATTTACTCATTTTGAGTAGGTGAGTAATTAGCTATGGGTCTGAAACTTCACAGAGTGAAAGCTCTCCCAAAAGTAGGTGAATGAGTTATTTGATAAAAATTGGCTATCTGCAATACTTTTAGAGATAATTCGCATTTACTCATTTTGAGTAGGTGAGTAATTAGCTATGGGTCTGAAACTTCACCAAGTGAAAGCTCTCCCAAAAGTAGGTGAATGATTAATTTGACAAAAATTGGCTATCTGCAATACTTTATGAGATAATTCGCATTTACTCATTTTGAGTAGGTGAGTAATTAGCTATGGGTCTGAAACTTCACCAAGTGAAAGCTCTCCCAAAAGTAGGTGAATGAGTTATTTGAGAAAAATTGGCTATCTGCAATACTTTTAAAGATAATTCGCATTTACTCATTTTGAGTAGGTGAGTAATTAGCTATGGGTCTGAAACTTCACCAAGTGAAAGCTCTCCCACAAGTAGATGAATGAGTTATTTGAGAAAAATTGGGTATCCGCAATACTTTGACAGATAATTAGCATTTACTCATTTTGAGTAGGTAAATAATTAGCTATGGGTCTGAAACTTCACCATGTGAAAGCTCTCCCAAAAGTAGGTGAATGAGTTATTTGAGAAAAATTGGCTATCTGCAATACTTTTAGAAATAATTCGCATTTACTCATTTTGAGTAGGTGAATAATTGGCTATGGGTCTGAAACTTCACCATGTGAAAGCTCTTCCAAAAGTAGGTGAATGAGTTATTTGAGAAAAATTGGCCATCTGCAATACTTTTAGAGGTAATTCGCATTTACTCTTTTTGAGTAGGTGAGCAATTAGCTATGGGTCTGAAACTTCACCAAGTGAAAGCTCTTTGGGATAGCTGCTCTGCAGAGATACCCTGAAGATAAAAAATTTCGTCGAAATCGCTCTATGTAGCACGGTTTTCGAAATATAAGCATTTTTGTGTTTTGCAATTTTTGCGCAAAAATTCGAAAATTCAAAATGGCTGCCATTTTTGGCAAGATAAAATTTTTTTGAAAATTGGCATGGCTACTCTGCAGAGATACCCTGTGGGTCAAAAATTTCGTCGAAATCGCTCTATCTAGCAGGGTTTTTGAGATATAAGCATTTTTATGTTTTGCAATTTTTGCGAAAAATTCGAAAATTCAAAATGGCCGCCATTTTTGGCGAGACAAATTTTTTTTGAAAATTGGCATGGCTACTCTGCAGATATACCCTGTGGGTCAAAAATTTCGTCGAAATCGCTCTATCTAGCAGGGTTTTCGAGATATAACCATTTTTATGTTTTGCAATTTTTGCGAAAAATTCGAAAATTCAAAATGGCCGCCATTTTTGGCGAGACAAAATTTTTTTGAAAATTGGCATGGCTACTCTGCAGATATACCCTGTGGGTCAAAAATTTCGTCGAAATCGCTCTATCTAGCAGGGTTTTCGAGATATAACCATTTTTATGTTTTGCAATTTTTGCGAAAAATTCGAAAATTCAAAATGGCCGCCATTTTTGGCGAGACAAAATTTTTTTGAAAATTGGCATGGCTACTCTGCAGATATACCCTGTGGGTCAAAAATTTCGTCAAAATCGCTCTATCTAGCAGGGTTTTCGAGATATAACCATTTTTATGTTTTGCAATTTTTGCGAAAAATTCGAAAATTCAAAATGGCCGCCATTTTTGGCAAGACAAATTTTTTTTGAAAATTGGCATGGCTACTCTGCAGAGATACCCTGTGGGTCAAAAATTTCGTCGAAATCGCTCTATCTAGTACGGTTTTCGAGATATAAGCATTTTTGTGTTTTGCAATTTTGCGAAAAATTTGAAAATTCAAAATGGCCGCCATTTTTTGCGAGAAATTTTTTGTTTGAAAATTGGCATGGCTACTCTGCAGAGATACCCTGTGGGTCAAAAATTTCGTCGAAATCGCTCTATCTAGCACGGTTTTCGAGATATAAGCATTTTTGTGTTTTGCAATTTTGCGAAAAATTTGAAAATTCAAAATGGCCGCCATTTTTTGCGAGAAATTTTTTGTTTGAAAATTGGCATGGCTACTCTGCAGAGATACCCTGCGGGTCAAAAATTTCGTCGGAATCGCTCTATCTAGCAGGGTTTTTGAGATATAAGCATTTTTATGTTTTGCAATTTTTGCGAAAAATTCGAAAATTCAAAATGGCCGCCATTTTTGGCGAGACAAAATTTTTTTGAAAATTGGCATGGCTACTCTGCAGATATACCCTGTGGGTCAAAAATTTCGTCGAAATCGCTCTATCTAGCAGGGTTTTCGAGATATAACCATTTTTATGTTTTGCAACTTTTGCGAAAAATTCGAAAATTCAAAATGGCCGCCATTTTTGGCGAGAGAAAATTTTTTTCAAAATTGGGATAACTACTCTGCAGAGATACCCTGAGGGTCAAAAATTTCGTCGAAATCGCTCTATCTAGCACGGTTTTCGAGATATAAGCATTTTTGTGTTTTGCAATTTTTGCGAAAATTTCGAAAATTCAAAATGGCCGCCATTTTGGGCGAGACAAAAATTTTTTGAAAATTGGGAAAACTACTCCGCAGAGATACCCTGCGGGTCAAAAATTTCGTCGAAATCGCTCTATCTAGCACGGTTTTCGAGATATAAGCATTTTTGTGTTTTGCAATTTTTGCGAAAATTTCGAAAATTCAAAATGGCCGCCATTTTGGGCGAGACAAAAATTTTTTGAAAATTGGGAAAAGTACTCCGCAGAGATATCCTGCGGGTCAAAAATTTTGTCGAAATTGCTCTATCTAGCACGGTTTTTGAGATATAAGCATTTTTGTGTTTTGCAATTTTTGCGAAAATTTCGAAAATTCAAAATGGCCGCCATTTTGGGCGAGACAAAAATTTTTTGAAAATTGGGAAAACTACTCCGCAGAGATACCCTGCGGGTCAAAAATTTCGTCGAAATCGCTCTATCTAGCACGATTTTCGAGATATAAGCATTTTTGTGTTTTCCTTATTTGGAAAATTCGTAATGATTAATTAATCATTAATTACTCGGCCATTTCTTGACCAATCAATGCCAAAATCTAATGATTTCCAGATTTTAATAGAATGAATGTATTTGCCAAGTTTCAGGTGAATTGATAAAATTCCTTTCAAGTTATCATCCGGACAAGCTTCCCCATCGAAAAAAGACATTTTTGGTCATGTGACCTCTCTGATTGGTTGAAATGTCACTGCAGCATATTCAAAAAAATTCCCCAGGGCTACTGCCTAAACCTGCGAAATTTGAAAAGAATCCGCCTAACGGTTACAGAGTTATAAGGAAAACAAAATGCGGAGCCGGCAGAGCCGCCGGAGCCGGCGGAGCCAGAAGCTCTCCCATACACAAACAAGCGTCCCTTGCGGGACGCTTAATAAAGTACTTGGAATAACTGGGTAGTCCTGAAAAGGACTGATAGATGCGAGCTTCTGCCCCCAGGGTTGTTGGCTGACACATCTCAGATCATGTCCTCCTGCCCACCCAACACCCCCATGTGATTGAAGTAGTCTTTCAGTAGTTCTCAACTTCTCATTGACGTTTGTCCTCACTCAAAGGATTCCTGTAGTTCTCATTAGGCACATACACCACCTGTTCATTTTGTAGGGCTGCTACATCATTTGCTGGGTTTGGTGCCTTGTCTGCCCCACCTTGGTGTGTCCTCAGCATGTTGTGCAACACCACACACATAAACACAATGTCTGACAACCTTCAGCCTTTACTCCATGGTGCCCAATAGTACCCTGAAACAGCTCACTAAGATTCCATAGGCATTTTCAACCACCCTCCTGCCTCTGGAGATCCTGTAGTTGGCTATTCTTCTTTCTTCCCTTATGAGTTGTCTTGAATGTCTTCTGCTGTAGGGTTTCACCATCCATGGCATCAGGGCAAAGGCGTCGTCACCCAGGAGAAAGTAGTGCAAATCTGGCCCTCCCTCCCCGAATGGTTCAGGTGCTGGGATCCCTAAGCTACCATTCTCGATATTCTCCCTCAAAAGACTTCTTTTGAAAATTTGTGCATCTGAGCACGAACCACTTGACCCCCAGTCTATCCACATGAATCTGTATTCTGCATCATCCAGGGCCAGGAGCACTAGGGAAAAGAAGCCCTTGAAGTTGTAATAGTCACTGCCTGATTTCTTTGGCTTCTTCATGACAATATGCTTCCTGTCTAGTGACCCTACAGTGTGGGGGACATTCCATCTTGTTCTGGACTTCTCCTCCACTCTTTTCTACTCCTCAGGGCTACCAGGGCACAGCGTGCGAAATTCGGGGTGGCCCCGTGGCCCCCCTTTTTAAGTTAGGGCCACCACAACTTGACTTTCATGGGCCCCAATGGGCCACCACATTGACTACAACATGCCTCCTGTGGTAATACAATCCAGTGTGCTGTCATTTATTTTTAACTGGTTTTCTTTCCCCATGGCTAAGCCTTTAATTATGCATTGTGTTTTGCATATTCCAGATTGAGTTCACCCTTAATTAGCAGTTATATACTCTTTCACAGACAGGCCAACATACATCCCCCCCTCCCTTTACCAACTCTGCAGTGTTCAGCCAGTGAATATAAAATGAAAAGATCCCCTCATTCCTCTTGCCCCTCCCCATAACACACACACAAGGCCTGCCACTCACTCTCACACAGAGTTCATGTTAGCCTGGCCTTCCAGGCTGTCTCAACCATAATGCAAACGTGAAATTTTTTGGCCATAATGCACACTGTATCAGAGGCCTTTCTAGTCTGGGAGACAGTTCTCCTCAGCAAGCTAGGCTAAGTAAATGTATGAGAGCATTATGAAAAATGCTTATAATGCAATCACACAGATGTGTCTATATTATACATATAAACGCCTGTGGCAAGGCTAAGTTCATGTGTTCCACCTCTTTAATCTTTATGTACTTCCAGCCTGTAGCTTTTCCACTGGTGTGTTGCATGTGATAGAAAATTTCTGAAAAGAACGAATTTATTTTTGATAAAACTCTCTCATAATATCTTAACTCACCACTAGTTTAGTTCCCTCAGATAAAAAAGTTGTAGGCCTTTAATGTGTGGAGGACATAAAGTGTATTTTATAGTCTATTTTTGACATTCATATTGAATAGTTGCATTATACTGAAGACAGCTTTGAAGGCCTGGGCCGGGATTCACAAAAGGTCTTAAGTTTAGGTTTTTTTTTTGCTTAGACAAATCTTAAAGTTATGACAATTTTTTGCTTAAGACCTTTTGTGAATCCCGGCCCAGGCTAACAGTAACAATTAATGAATATGGCAAGAATACTAATATTAAATCGTATGTTTTGCTGAGAATATCAACAGAAAGAAGGAAAAGAAAACCCCCAGTGCACATAAAAACCCTAGATCTTAGAATTCTATATGAGTTGAGAAAAAAACATGCACTGCCAAACTTGTGACTTGTGAATTCAATGCACAGTGAGGGTAGATTCTAGTGTATCAGTGGGGAGGAGAAAGTCAGTATATTCTATTGATTATTTTCGTTCATGGCTTGGTTGGCCGTTTCTGAGAAGATATACACCCATACATACACCTCCCCCCCCACACACATAAACACATGTGAGTTGTGGCCAGATAGACAGACAAAAATACATGCTTATCTTGTAAACCAATTGTACTTGGCTTGGTTGGCTGTTTCTGACAAGAGATACACCAATACACACACATACATGTGTGAGTTGTGACCAGATATACGGAAATATACACTTATCTTTAGGGGTACATACACAAGTGTACTTGAGGTGGGAAAGAATAAAGGGTTTTGTGTGGCTGGCTGTGTGAATGGCTGATTTTGATTTTAATGTTTGTCTTGTAGAAATACATTGGGGATTGCTGTTACATAAAATTCTCTATTTTTAAACAAAGTAACAAGTCTGTGCCTAACTACAGAGGCTGGCTCTGCTTTTTTTCAGCAAATCTGACACATGAAATCATTATGAACCCACTTGAAAATTTAAAAAAGCTTCTGTCTGGAGAAATACAGCCCCACATTCTGGTAAAAAAGTCATTCAGTCCTCATATAATACCTTAGGCAAAAGGACTTGATGAAAGTCTACCTTAAACAGAAACTTCAGAAAGCCATTTCCTCATAAAACTTGCAAAATGTTTTGTGTAACTGTGTTCCCACACTTTGTTCTTCACATCATTAATATTTATGTAACTGAAAGAAAGCTGAATTAATAAGAAATGGTTTAACATTAAACAGGATAGCCTTAACTTGGGATATTTAATTGTCAATGTGAAAGTGTTAATTTGGCTGGTTTTGGCCTTTTTTTTCTGAAAGAAATGAAAGACTTCCTTGGCACCTTTTTTTCTGTATATGTCATGACCTTGAAAATAACCTTCAAAATTCATACATTTTAGTAAAAATATAATCTTAACATTCCTTTCCAGCCTGAATTATTAATAATTGATAGTATAGCATGGAGAAATTTCTAATCAAGTACAGTAAAAAAAAAGAATATAGAGTAACTACTGAAGGTGACTTTGATGACAATATGCCTTCCATCAGTAGGTTGGGCCATCAAGTTTTAATAGGGGCCACTGAACTTCAGAACCTAGTGGCCCTATGGGGCCACCACTGCTTTACAACGAATTTCTCACACTGCCAGGGCAGTTTAAATATTCATCCTGGAATTCAGCAAAGATGGCTAGGCAGACCTGGGGGACAAATTTGCAGATGGTGGTGTGGCCAACCAACCAGTGATACTGCAAGGAGGTGTAGATCCCGACTCTGGATCCCGACTCCAGGATTTAATCAGTCCATTCAGGGTGAGTCTGGAAAATGCTCCAGTGGTTTACGGCTTATCGCAGCAGTTTCCCATCTTGTTGTGAAGAAAATGATCCTGACCCCAAGTTAGGTCGGGATCTGGATCCAGACAAGATGGTATGTGCTATACATCCTGTTGGGGGGATGAAATCTACCCAGCATTTTCGCACGTTTTTTTTTTTTTTTTGGTCTTCGTCCCCGATTCCACAACTTTTGCCACTGACCCCAGAGTCGTAGAGTCGGTTACTTGGTCAGTTCCAGTAGAACACCCCCATTAGTACACGCACAAAAGAGTCTAACCCCTTTGATATTGGGCGAGTTTGACAATTAAAAAAAAGGTTTAATGACCCTCAATTTAAAGATACGTATATTAACCTAGCAGAGCTATTTTTGTGATTGAATCGCCGATAAAGACTGCGCAAACGTTTTGTTAAAACTCACGAATTATCAAGACGTAAGTGTACGTACACATGTATGTGGCTCACGACATCCGACGGCCGATTTGCGATAGCGAATTTTGTTTCAACCTTCCTATTATTCTGACGACATTAATCTAAATTCACTTGTCATCCGATTTTTTCGGTCCCAGATCGAAAAAATCGCTGTCGCACATCGGGCGTCGGATGTCGCAAATCGGAGTCGGACACATGTAAACAACCAAACATAAATGAGAAGGAGGGAAAAATTCGCTGTCGCAAATCGGCCGTCGGATGTCGTAAGCCGCATACATGTGTACGCACGCTAAGGGTATAGGTTATTTCTACTGGGCGATAATACCCAAATTTGTATAAACGACACAATTTAAGACATATGGTTATCAACCGAAAACTTGTCACCATATATATGTTGTATTTAGCACTCTTTGGAGTTTTCTTTTTATTCTTCTTATGTGATTCTTTTATACCTAGCAACACAACGTGTGGATGTTCTCCAGGCGCAAAAAGCAGACGACACCCCTTGGTTTCCGGTTATTACCAAACCTCAAAAGGACGTCTTGCAGAAGACCGTTCTGGCAGAAACTACAGAAAAAATGACAAGAAATGGAACATAAACAGCGAATTAATAAAGTATGTTAATTGGAATTACAAGATAGTTGTAAGATTGTCATTTGAATATAACATTAAACTATAATGCAACTTATCGCACAACTTGTCAATGTAGATCCAGAATGGAAAAAAAATTTCAATTGGGTGGTTGGGGTAGAACTAAAAGTACAGAAGATAGAATGATATTATGCTATTGTATTGAAGCAAATAGGCAAAATAAAAAAAATCATAATAAGCGATCTTGTAGGAAGACCTGGTGTAGCATCAACAATTTATATGGCAGAGACATCAGGGTAATTATCATGCTAGTAATTTGATGTGCATGTGCTTCGACCATTTAAAAAAAAAAACAAAAAAAAAAAACAATTGTCATAGTGGTGGTGGACCAATTCACGCCTGTGTACCCATTCACGCTCACCTGTAAATTTATCCAAAATAATAATATTTACACAATAAATTACGAATGTATATGGTCATTTTGATAATTATATATTATGTTGTAAACATCTTCTCTATGAAAAATTATAAAATCTTTAAGAAAATTCAGGGTGGGCGTGAATAGATACATGGGCGTGAATTGGTCCACCACCACTGTGTAGTTCGAATAACCATTTTTATATCTTTTTGTCTGAGTTTCACAAATAATGTAACATTTTGAATTGTATTATGGATGTCCTCAATGGGTCTTGCAGTAGTTATTAAATCTTGCTCTCACCACTGTTGTCTCTCGAATCAACAACATTTAATACCAATGGCCCACTAATAACTATTGCTTTTTAAAAGGAGGTAAAAACCCAAATGTAACTCATGTCAGGTAATATGAAACCCATCTAATATCTTATCAGTTACTACTTAAACAGGTTTGGTTCCATTGGACATTAATATTTTTTTTTTTTTTTGTTTGTTTTTGTTTTTTTGCACGGACATAATTCAATATAGGCTTTTCACAAATTGTTTTATTGTATTATAGATAACATGTACAATCATCTAATAAAGTTATAAAAGTTTTCTACTATACCTTCAACCTCACCTGGCAGCAGAATTTAAGCTGTCCATGACATTTTATTTGCAAGTTCATGTTATTTTGATACATAATCCTGACTAATTAGTATGCAGAGCGTTCCTCCATCCATTCAACTTTCTACTGTATGAAAGTATACAATACATTGAAACTAACACCAATTTTTAGGCATTTATGAATATTTTATTTTTCTGTTTCTGTATCACACGAAGTTTCTGAAAAAGATTTAACATCAGTTCTCAATGTTTTATCATCCTGCTGTTAAGTTTAGATTTTAAGTATGTTGGTGTCCTATAAGTAATCTGATTACACTTTTACTTGCACATTTCCACATGAGTATTTGGACTTTTCCCTCCGATCAGACTTGTAGAAAATAACATAAGGGAGATTTAAAACAAAACTTGACCTCTGTTGTCGTATCATATACAAATCTCTTCATGTTTTATTTCAATGTTGTTTCGTTCAGATGGTTTATAAGTTTTCATTAAACTTTAAATACAATATTTAGATACAGTGTATGCTTAACACAGAACACAGTCTCACAATATTCAACTTTGTAACTGAGCTGCAGCTAGGAGAGCTCCAGGATGCAAATGGTATTTCCAGCCAGTAAAAGCTACTCTAGTCAGTTTTAAAAGTGGCTGAATTGTAGAAATCACCAATGACAAACATCTATTGTGAAAAATGTACTTTCTGTACACTTCAATAATCACTGTCGAATTTAGGCCTCATGAAAAATCGGAGTTTTAGTAACAGCAAACTTTTCACGGAAGCTTCCGACGGGATTCGTTATTTTGATTGACAGCCACGAAGTTCTATTTTAATTGGCCAGGCAATTGGGTCATTGACAACTACCTTAATAGACATAGTTTACATTGGATACCAACATATTTACAATATTTTCTTCATGAATTTCATATAATATCAATAAATGTGACTGCATTAATTGCATACAATGGCTAAAACAGAGATTATAGGAAGCTGGGTGAGTGTTTTGGGTGTTTTAATTTACGTAATATTATCAATTTTCCATCAATACTGTACAATGTCGGCTTCATTACTGTAGTAATCGTATGCTACTTAATCAAAAATACCAATAAACTATATGATAAAGCATATCTATGTTAATTTCTCCACAACTATAAAATACTTCAGACATTATTTATGCCGAATTATGAGAAAAATAACAACTAAACTGCTGAAAAATATTTGTTTTATTAATTTAATTATGAATTTCAAAGGTTATATGTCGCAGGATTACCATCGACCCAGTTTTCATGCTATCTCTTGCATGGCCATTTCAGAAACTTTAAAATTTTATAATTTTAACACAATAATAAACAAAAAAGGCTTAATTGTTAAACTCTATACAAAATAACCTTTCCAATGGTGTTTTAATTGTAAAAATTGGTTATGCATTCACAGATTTGCAAGCAATTGAAGATTAACAAAATTTCACATTGCATGGAAAACTATTTATTGGCACAAAAGGTGTGGTTTGAACCCAAGTAAGGGCTATAACAGTTTGATATGTGATATATATCCAATTACCTGATTTAACTTCAGAAATGACAAATGTATCATTTTAGAGACATAATAGCAGATTTTGACAGTTTTCTTTAAAAGAAATTTCGTTTTATATTGGCTAAGATATTGTTAAATATATGTTGCAAAAACACAAAAACTAGTGCTAGCATGAAAACTGGATCATCGACCACACTATATGTGCCAGACACGATGCAGAATATCTCAACCCATGTACATGCAACTATAGCATTGCTGAATTGTTGGGATACATACCAAATCATCACACCTGCGCTTTTTCCTGAGTTCCTAGATTATTAAAATGTGTCGCATTGATTGATATATTCAATTATGATTTTCAAATTAATATAATTTCTTTAATATGGGATTCAAAATAAAATCTATTAATTTACAGAACTTGCATCAGATACCTACTACACTAAATAATTACAAGTAATTAACAGTAATTTATTGTCACCCATTTCTAATGCAGAAAAATTAGTTTTTACACAACTGATTAATTTGTCATAAATAATTTTTTTTTACATTCATTTAAAACCTTAAATACCACCCCAGTCCATTATATTTAATACAATAAACACATGTTGGGATATGTCTCTTATAATTTTTTCGTAAATTTTGACTAATTAAATGGTGTCTTATAAAGGCTCTGTCAATATTCAGTAAACGGGCGGACCAGAAATAAACGGAAATGAAAGAAAGCATGGTTTTCTGTGAAAGTTGTGTTTAAACCCTTGAATATAACATTTGGCGATGAGGATAAAATGCCTTTGTATGGGAAATTGGATGAATATCACCCAGAGGGTGAGGAGAAATGGGAAGAATATATTGAAAGGTTGGAACATTTCTTTGTCGCAAATGACGTGGGGGGTGACAAGAAAAGTCAGTGTTGCTCAGTGTTTGTGGCGCCAAATCATATAAACTGATGTCAAATTGTTGGGATACAATTAAATTAAACCAGGCGAAAAGACATTTGAGGAATTAGTGACTTTGCTAAAGAACCATTATAACCCAATACCTTCGGAAATAGCTCAAAGTTTTAGGTTCCATAACAGACAGCAAGGACCAGATGAATCAGTCGCAGAGTACTTAAACCAATTGAAAGCACTGTCAGAGCACTGCAATTTTGACAATCAATTAAATAGAATGCTGCATGACAGATTGGTGTGCGGCATCGGAGACAAGACTATATTCAGTTAAGATTAATTTCAGAGACACAATTAACATTTGAAAATGCCTTTAAAATGGATTGTAGGTTGGAAGAAGCAAACAAGAATGTTAAAGAACTCCAAGCTAGTGCTTCAAATTTTCACAGCCCCACAGTGTCAGTAAATACCTTGCCAGACAATAAGGATAAACCTTGCTGGAGATGTGGATTTTCTAGGCGTAGCCCAGATGTGTGTGCTTTCAAAAACAAAGAATGTTTTACATGCGGAAAAATTGGTCATACAAAACAAAAATACCGTAGCAATCAGAAGAGCACCAATTGGGCAAAATCGGTCCCTAAAAGCAAGAGTGAAAGAGCGGCCACACTTGAAGACACGAATACGCCCACACATGTTATCAATACATTGGAGCATGATCTATATACAGTCAAATCAGGATTGAGTGTATTAGTTGTAAATACAAGTGGCCCTAATATTTTTGGTAGGGATTGGTTAACATCATTGAAACTGAACTGGCAACAGTTATTTGCCATTCACACACTGTCTGCCAGCGCAACACCTGAAGGATTATCAACGATCCTTACTGACTTTCAAGACATGTTTCAGGATAAATTGGGGAAAATGAAAAGTGTGATGGCAAAAATTGTTGTTCATGAAAACTGCCAACCCAAGTACTTTAAAGCCAGACCAGTACCTCATGCTTTAAGAGAGGGAATTGAAAAGGAGCTGGAGAAAAGCGTACGGGAGGGTACCTTGGTTCCGGTGCAGTTTTCAGACTGGGCTGCTCCCATCGTGCCCTTAGTGAAAGTTCTTGACTATCAATACACATAAAGGACTGTATCAGCCCACACACCAAGTGAGTGTGTGCCTCTTCCGGGCCTGGGATATTTCAAAGAACGATGGAGGAATTGTTGGCAGGAATTCTCTTTGTGATTGTCTGGGTTGATGACATTCTCATATCGGGACGAAATGATGTGGAACATTATGCAGCATTACGAGAAGTTCTAAAGAGAATTCAAATGGCTGAAATAAGGTTCAACAAGAACAAGTGTCTTTTCATGGCAGACAAAGTTACCTTCTGTGGCCAGAGGATTAGTAAGGCTGGCATACAACCTGTGAAGGACAAGGTTGAAGAAATTAAATGAGTGGAAGCACCGGACAATGTTTCAAAGTTGCGTAGTTACCTCGGAATGATTAACTACTACAGAGATTATCTACCAAGAGTTTCTCAGGAGCTAAAACCGCTCTATGAACTGCTAAAGAAAGGACAAGTATGGAAATGGGGACCCACAGAAAATGATGCATTTCTGAAGTCCAAGCAGATGTTGTCTACTTCAGCTCTACTGGTGCATTATGATAGCAACAAACCACTGATATTGGCATGTGATGCTTCACCCTACGGAATTGGGGCGGTGCTGTCACACCAAATGCAGGATGGGACTGAACGGCCAATTGCCTTTGCCTCAAGGACACTCACTGATGCTGAGAAAAACTACTCTTAATTGGATAAAGAGGCCTTGGCCATCATTTTTGGTGTACGCAAATTCCACCAATACATCTTTGGAAGGCATGTGGTAATACTGAGAGATCATAAACCCTTATTAGGAATATTGGGAGAAGATAGGCCAGTGCCAAAAGTGGTACCCCCGAGAATGTTACGTTGGATCCTCACGTTGAGTGGATATGAATATACATTGAAATACAGAGTAGGGGATCTCATGGCACATGCGGATGCAATGAGCAGACTACCTTCTTCATCAGCACCCAATTCGCGCATTCCAGAGCTGGGGGAGATAGTCATGTTACTTGAAACGTTAGACGCCAGTGCAGTGGGAGTAAAGGATATCATTAAGTGGACTTGTGTGGATCCGGTGGTTTCAAAAGTGTATGACTTTTGTGTGAATAGCTGGCCGTTACAGCAGGAAGATGAGTTTCTTGGTGACTTGAAGTGTTATTATCACTGTTGTCATGAACTCTGTGTGGAAAATGGGTGTGTTTTGAGAGGAAAAGAGTTGTCATACCACCGCAAGGGAGACAAAGTATTTTGAAAGAACTACATAACTCACATCCTGGCATCTGTAAAATGAAGGCCATTGCCACAATTTGCCAGAAGTTATGTCTATTGGCCTAGCATTGACAAGGAACTGGAACAACAAGTAAAATACTGTAGTCATTGCCAATTAATTGAACAGTAATACTCCTCCTAAGGCTCCATTACACCCTTGGGAATTTCCAGTGAGACCTTGGCAAAGGCTACATGTCGATTACGCAGGACCAATACAAGGCAAGTATTTCCTGATCACGGTGGATGCTTATTCAAAGTGGATAGATGTTGCGGTAGTGAATACACCTACCTCAGGTGTGAATTTACAAGGCGTAATGGGATCAAGCATGTAACTAGTGTACCATGGTTTCCCCTCTACAAATGGCCAGGCCGAAAGAGCAGTACAAACTTTCAAAAGGTGCCTCAAAGGATATACAGAGGGCAATATTGAAACTAAAGTCGCACGATTTTTATTCTTCCAACACTCCACACCACACATTACTACAGGCCAAACCCCAGCGGAGTTACTACTGAACACGAAATTGAGAACGCGCCTTACACAGTTGAAACCAATCTTGCATGAGACCGTTCACAAGAAACAAATGTACTCCAAGGAGTATTATGACAGACACAGCTAACAAAGACAAATTGAATGTCAAGATTATGTGTTGACATGTGATTTTACTCAATCAGCCAATAAATGGTCCCCTGGACTGATTAGTCACCAAACTGGACCACTCTCTTACAAGGTCACCTTGGCAGAGGGCAATGGGACAGTTAAACACCATAGGGATCAAATAATACGTGCAAGCAGTCCATAGAAATTGACAACAATGGACGAGTCCAAAACAGCTATGACCACTAATGTACCTGCAGAGCTGTCAGATACTACCGACAGAACTCACGTTCAAGAACCAGTGGTGGAGTTGCGACAGTCTTCTAGACAGATAAAACCGCCTGATAGGGCCTGTTTGGATTTGTGAATAGTGCAAGACATCAGACTTTCATCTGTAGAGGGCTTAAGTTAGAAGAGATAAAAAATTTTAAAAATGTATATCTCAGTTCAAAAGAACATTACTGCAGATAAGAAATGTGTGAGCCTAGCGCCGTATTATTATCTTTTAAAAGTTAGTTAAGTAACAGACTCTTATGGTAAAAAAAAAAATAATGGAGACAATTTAAAGACTGAAATAATATAGTAAATGTATTTACCTGTGAACCTTTATTTGTAATTTTGTTTTTGGTTGTTCTTATGTTTTTATACTTGGGTTGGGAGGGATGTTATAAATGGACGTTTAGTCCATTCCGATATTCGGTAAACGGGCAGACCAGAAATAAATGGAAATGAAAGAAAGCATGGTTTTCTGTGAAAGTTGTGTTTAAACCCTTGAATATAACAATTGTCATGATACAATTGGTTTTAATTGCAGATTTAAATTTAATACATATGCCAGAGTTTGTACTTTACATGTAAATGTGGTTAATGCATGTGTTAATAAAATAACACCTGACAATATATTCTCTTTATTTTAGTATAATACTGGGTACCATGGTCATTTTCGCAGTAAATCAAGAAGTGATTTTCTGAATGAATATCGTCACCTTGCAAAACCAGTGCCTCCAAAGAAATATCTGAATCGTTCACAGGTACTAATAAATATGGGTATTTATTATTTCTTTACTCTTAATTTTGCACATTTTATTGCAAAGTTTTTTTTTGTTCGAAAATACAATTTAAAAGCCTTACATACATGTTAAACATGGTATCAATTAATGATTACTGATGCATTTTATAACATAAATATTTTACTATTTATCACAATGGAAAATGAGTAAACATTCATATTAAATTTGTATTTCAGTCCCTAAATTGATTGCAGAAACAATCATCCAATAAACTGACAAATTTGTAGTAGATAACTTTCTTTGAAATTAACTAAATCAGGGTACAACTTGATTGATAATTAATGCTGCTTGTAAATCACAATTTTATTTTTATTTTGTCTTTTCAGCAACCTGTATCAAAACATGTATTTTCACTGCATGACAACAGAAACTCATTTCCCACAGATGCTCTGTATTTTGAACAGGTAAATTAATCATGCATATATATTAAAAATCAGTCTTTAGATCTGAAAATTATTTTACATTTTAATATACATCAGTAGGCAGGTCTAAAACAGCACAAGTATACAATAAATAGGCTTACCACCCTTACAGTGTTTAAGTATGAATTGTCAGTGAAGCATGTTTACGTTATCTATACAGTGTATCAGTAATGATAAACACTATTGCACAAAAGTTTAATTTAAAATCAACATGTTTTTCAAACATTGTATTTGGGTATTCCTACAGCCTTTTCTTTACTCGATAAACCATCATTAAAATAGCAACTAAAAGAAAGAGTTTAATGATATTTATATATTTCAGCATACACATTATATTGTTTAAACTTTTCTTGCAGGGTCTTGGAAAAAGGCGCTTTGAGCAGCGTCGGTTCGGCTTCAAACAAGATTTGTTAACATGGAAACCATTGCAGGAAGAATTAAGCAGAGCTGGACCAAGATCTTCAGTGTATAAGGTAGATTTTCGGGGCATACCCAGAGAGCCACTGAAACAGCAGATTGTAAAGAGACCAAAGACATCATTTGACAGTGACTTTAAGAAAGACACAACATCATATCGCTATGCACATGGTGATGACAACCCAAATAAAGAAATTCTTAATGCTATGTGTAATGATGGTTTGGATACTACACTATCTCGCAGGAAAACTGGATCAAGTATCAGTGGGCGTGAAAGTGTTGCAAGCTGCATGTCATGGTATATTCCAAGACCACCAACAAAGCCAACAGTACCAGTTGCTACACAAACTGTACCTATCCATAAAATGACTCCTGCAGCCACTGAAATTGTACCCCCTGCTGCCATGGCAACTGCTCCAGCTGCGTTGGAATCTGCAGCCACAAACAACACAGTTATATCACAGTCACAGACTTCCTGTAAACAAGTGGCAATGTAGTAATTTTGTCCTCACTTTGATCTAGGGTGTAAAAATATACAAGGATGTGCTGAAGCTAATAAGAATTTTCTCATCACAAAGAATTACTATTGACTGTAGTTAGCCAACTATAAAAGCTTCACATATCTTACCCATCAATTGCTGTCACTTCAGTGTGAAAAAATAACCTTAATTAATATTACATAGATTTTGGCATGAGCAAATTGTTGAGGGTTTTGTTTTACATTCATTTAATATTGTGCAGTTTAACAAAATATACTTAGTCTAGTAATTCTAAATCTTTTTCATATTTGATTTAATGCTTCTTCACACCAGGTATCATTTAGAAGTTATAAACCCTTTACTTAAGCTGATATTACAAAAGTAACTAGCAATGAGGGTCTTGGGTTATTTTAAGTATCAACTAGTAACAGAGGTCAGATATTTTTATGTACAAATCCATGTTAAGAGGCAGTCAATAAATGTCTAAAAAGTCACTTGTGAATATTGCACACTGCAAGTTGTTTATATTTACAATATATTAATTAATGAAATGTTTTCATTGACATTAACTTCTCCAATCTGGACATGACATAATGTAACAAACATTAAAAACGCATGACAATTTTGTTGCAAATACATTTGTACATCACTTTAACATTTCAATAATTTCTATAGTTTGTCACATACTGTAGTTCCTAGTCATGTGTGTTTTATACATATTTCAGAATCTTTTCAATAAACCTTCCACCATTTTACTGTTAATTAATATTCAGTGAATAAAATCTACATGTTTCATTGTGTTATATGTGCTAGACATTTTTAACTGCTCATCTGAGATTAACATATTTTCAAAAGTTGTAAACTTAGATTATTTTTCCAGCTATTGATTTCAAAATGAACACTTAAAATGTAACATACTACAGAGGAATTGGTCGAAATCTAAAACTGGGAGATTAACAGAACATGTTCTTTTTTCTGTTGTACTCTTCCATTTCCTAATCTCCACATTATCTGCAAAATGAGACTATTTAAGATTTACGAATTGAAATAATTTCCTTGTTACTGATGCTGTTATATATAAAACAGCAAATAAAAAACCTGCTATACAAAAAATGGATGTGTTATTTGTAACATAATTGTAACTGATCTTTTGAAAAGACATAATATCGAAATATATAAAACTTGAAATTACAATTTTTGGATGGATGAAAAACATGAAATTGATAAAGGTGCTGTATTGAAATACTTTTTGATATTTGCTATATATTTTGTTGAAAAATGTAACTTGAGTTCTGGTACATATATATGATGTAATACTAGTATCAGCAATTATTAGAAAAACCTAATAAATTTAGCTACACAGTAAATGTGTATTTATTAAAGATGTTTTTTTTTCATATTGTCCAAAAATAGTTTTTTTTGTCAATTCATTATAATTTTATAATGTTAACTGTCAGATTGTTAATAATTTTGTTTATGTTTTTATGTTAAGTAGATTAAAATGGTACTATGTATACAAAAGTGCATGTTTATGTTAACAGACAAAAGAGAATGGATATTCTATCAATAAAAAGGAATAACACAAACTGTTTTACTCAAATATAACAGACAGCCAAAGGAATCAATATTTGCGTCAAACCAGTCCTGAAAACATTCTGAATTTCCACAAGAATTTAAAAACAAACTTCCATGATATTTCTATGACTAAAAATATCTGTTTTCCATACGAAATTACCACTGTATAATTTCTTACACTCTTCAGTTGTTTTTGTATACAATTATTAATTTTATTGTATTAAGACCTCATATCAGCCCACTCATTTTTCAAGATTGAGAATCAATTTAGAAAATTTGAAATTATTCAAACATTAAAGAAGTAGTGCTTATTACCCAACATTTGCCCTAAATTGCTCCATCTCTTATGGTTTTCGAGATAAACAACATTTTCCATGTACAACAAAATTCAAGCTGGCAGCCGGAAAATCAGAAAAGTCTAAATTTTTCAGGAGCCAGTTTCACAAAGGATCTTAGACTTAGCCTGGACTTAGGCTAAGTTAGGGATTTAAATCTCAGCCTTTTGTCTTTGCTAAGTCCTTGATTTAAATTGATTTCACAAAGGGTAACTTAGCTAAGTCCAAGTTTATCATGTAACCACAGCGATTTTCTGTGTCGTGACCCTTTATATCTAGTCAAAATATTTTAATGGTGACACATATCATTTGTTTAACTCATTTTATCTTTGAAAAAATGCTGTGTTTTTCAATGAAAAGCCATGTAACCACATAAAAATGTTGAAACACTAATTTAGTGAGATGCTTTATGTATTTACTCTTTATTTTCAACTATTTCAAATTTTGAAATGAGAAAAATATATGGCAGCCATATTTAAGTCTTTGTTTACAAAAGTTAAGCCCCGAGTATACTTGGCCAAAGCCTAGACCTACAAGCTTTGTGAAACCCTGCAAGTCTAAGACCACAGACTCAGCCTCATTTTAAGACAAAAGTCTTAACTTTAAGTCTAAGTCTTGGTTAAGTCCTTTTAGGAAACTGATCCCAGAGGTCCTGGAGGAATAGTCCTTGGTACCCTGGGGGTCCAAAATTTACCCAGAATTGCTCTATCTCTTACGATTTTTGAGATACAAAATATTTTCTATTTCCACCAAAATTCAAGATGGTAGCCGAAAACCAGCAAAGTCTAAAATTTTCAGAGGTCCTAGATGAGTAGTTCATAGTACCATAGGGTTCAAATTGCCCAAAATCCTTCTTTATATCTGTTACGATTTTTGAGATAAACAACACTTTCATTTTCCGCCAAAATAGAAGATGGTGGCAAAAATTCTGAGAAGTCATAAGTTATCAGAGGTCCTAGAGGAGTAGTCCTTAGTACCCTTAGGATAACATATTTGATAAAAACCTTTAAACTGAATACTTTTGGAGTTACAAGTGATTTACTCATTAGCAAAATAGCAAAGTAGCTATTACTCAGTTGTGGATCTAAAGCTCAAAATTTGCCATGACACAGAAAATGAAAAGCAACTGAAAGCATATTTGGTAAAGAATGTGTTAATTGAATTGTTTCAAAGTTACATACAACTTACTCATTGGCAACATGTCAAACTAGGTATTACTCAGTTGGATGTGGAGCTACAGCTCTGAAAATTTGCCACAACACAAAATATCAACAAGCAATCAGTGCCTGTGAACAAGTTCTGCGTCAGCTGACTTCGCGTTTTGAGTTCAGAGTACAAGTAAAAGTATAAAGGGACATAAACTTGAAAATTTTAAGTACTTAAATATAGCTTTTATAAGCTACAAGCTTACCATGTGAAACTGAATGCTATCTCAGGAGGCTGCAGCCATCTGGCCAACATCCACACAAAATAGACGTTTAGTACCAGCCGGTGCTTCAACAGGAAGGTGAATCCCATAGTGAAATACTGCTTAACCCTCCTTCGAGTTGTAATTTTGCCTGTTACCCCTCAACTGTAATACAGTGGGGAGGCAGGGTGGGACTCTCTTCAGTTCCACATGGTAAGCTTGTAGCTATAAGCTACATTTAAGTACAGTACAACCTCTATTATCTGACCCTCTTGGGGGTAACAATTAGGTCGGATAACAGAATGGTCGGATAATAAAAGGGCAAAAAAAACAGGTTTAAATGGATTGGGGAGAGTGGTTTGAGGTCGGATAATTGAAAATTCGGATAATAGGTTAGATAATAGAGGTTACACTGTACTTAAAATTTTTAATTTTATTGCACTACAATAGCTTACCATGTGTAACTGAAAGCTGAATACAACTGCTAGGCAGAGGGGTTACACCTGAGACTGGAGGTATTTGTCAATTTTTCTTAGATTTTGTATTAATTTTAGACTAATGTTTTACAAATGCCAGTCTTGAGTCCCGCTTACAGTGCCCCGGTTTGGGGAACTGGGCCTGTAAGAAGCCAAAAACCAGAATACATGAATGAATGAATGAATGACAGTACTGATACTGCCTGGATCTTGAAGGAGTATGTGCAGCCATGCTCACTTATACGGTATACAGCCCCAAGGGCTTCACCAGGAATGAAAACAAGCCCTGGGCTTGAAAGTCTCGTTAACCTGCCACCCATGATAAGATTATGGGATTACCTGAATAATTACCTAATACATTATACATGTTAAATACTGTTAAATCAAATAAGGATAAAATACCTTACCAAACATCCTGAGGAGGTAGTCATATACCTAGACCCTGGGATTTAGACTCCTGAAGACTTGGCTGCAGCTGATGTGCCCCCTCCCTTCTTTTCTTTCTGAGGATGACTAGTTGGAGCGGAAGGGTCTAGGACTGGTTGAGCCCTTACTACTGGACCCAGATACATATTGTTGTCGTTATCTGACCAAGTAGGGTCTTTTAGGTAAAAATTTGTAAATGTGTTGTGAGCTTTCCAGTGACAAGCTTGCATGATTTGGTCAACCAAAACCCCACCATAAACGGCCTTAGAAACCGCAAAGGTCCTAATGTCATGCGCTTTAACTTAGACCAAGTCCAAGGACTGATGATCTGCTTGTTTGTAATAAAGTAGGATAGTTTGTTTTCACCAAGAAGAGAGAGTAGCGGGTCTGATGTCTGAGGTATGCCCTTTCTTGAAGGAAATAAAAAGTAGGGATCGAAACCCTCTCAGGTCTTTGGTTCAATCCAAATAGTACCTCAGGGCCAGTACCCGACACAGGGTCCTGTCGTGTCTGAATTGTCTATCCACGATTGTAGTCAAAGCAGGGAGAGTCACCGGAGACACACTTTGAGAACCTTCTCTTGCTAGTTGTTTTTTTTGGCAATGAAATCTGAAGAGGAGAACAAAGCTACCTTTTCCCATTGGCCTAATTAAATACTTTGTTTGCAACCCAGGCATGGATTTCACTACGGCACTTGTTGGAGGCCAAGGCTAGCAAGAAAGCAGTTTCGAGGGTAAGATGTTTGAGGTCTGTCTTTCATAGGCTCAAAGAGTGCTATTGTGAGCTCATTAAGTACAACAGATAGGTTCCACTTTGGAAGATTTCTGGAACTTATGGGATGATCCCTGTGAAAGCTAGAAAGTAACCTGTTAAGGTCAGAGCTTTGAGAAATATGGAGCCTCAATAGTTGACAGGTGCCTGTTTAGATCTTGGTACTGGGACATGAAAAAGTCTGAGACTTGTTTCACAGAGGGAGTGGAGAAAACCACTGAATTTTCTCTGCACCATTTCTCAAATAGGGCCACTTTGATTGTAGATGGTACTTGTTGATGACCTTTGAGGGGCAGTTATTCTCTGTCCCACTTCCACAGAGAATCCTTGTTCTTGGAGCTGTCCACTCCTAGACACCAGGTGTGGAGGTTCAGATGTTGTGGATTGTTGTGAAACACTTGGTTGTGGGACTGTTTGAGAAGGGTTGTTGACAATGGTAACTGGAGTGGGATCTCTGTTGCGAGCTGCACTAGGTCTCAAAACCAGGGCATCCCTGGCCAGCCTGGTGCTATTAGAATGATGATGCAACTGCTTTGCCTGATTTTTTAGATCACCCTGAGAAGGAGAACCGTGGGAGGGTAAGCATAAGCAGTGGGACCTGACCAGTTTATATTCAGAGCATCTATATCCCAAGCACGTTGGTCTAAGACTGGAGATACATACAATGGGACGTAAAGGAAAGGCAAGCTTTTGTAATGATGAGTATATAATGCAAATTTGAGAACTTTATCTGTTATACCTTTTACCGTACACGAGTAATGTAACAAAACTCCTTGATCACATCCAATGGCTTTGGCGGCCATCTTGTTTTTCAAAATGAGGCCAAAAATATTCCCAGACAAGCTTTTGTGCTGATGGACATATCCTGCAAATTTGACAACTCTACCAATAATACAATAGCCTCTAGAGGGTAATTGGAAAATATCTACACATTGCCACGGCAGCAATGTACTCATGCATAAACCATAGTATCCACCAGATGCTATCCGGTGGATACATTACAGAGTACTGATTACCTAATTTCATCTCTGGATGGCAATGTTTCTTTTGACTAAAACTCAAATATCTAAACTTTAAAACTTCATGAACCTAACAAAAACCTTAACAAAAACTGGCTCTTGCTTGGTTTACTTTGTACTTACACCTCAGGAGACTGGTAAACATTTTGTGTGGTGTTATATAAATTCCATGACTTAAAATTCTGTGGTTTTTCTATGACCAGTTCAATTTACCAGGTATTGCAGCTTCTGTGGAAAGCCGAACATATATGTCAAATTAAGGTGCTCTTTCAAAAATCTTAAGTAGATTCCTTCATTCTACAGAAGTTAACCTCCTACTTGGAAAAGGTAGTAAGTGCAATTTTGAGTCCCTACAATATGTCAGAGAAAAAATAGGACAAAATGAAACTGATGTTCTTTCCCTACTCTGATATTTATCTCAGCCAAGGAGGTTATGTCTTTAGCTGTGATCATTTGTCTGTGTTTGTAATTACTCAAACACAAATGAATGTATCTTTTATAAAAGTTTTTAGGTGGGAAGGGCCTGACTAAAGGAAGAAGTTACTAAAAATTTGGAAAAGATTTGGTTCATACACTTGAGACAAAAAAAATCTCGAATGTTCAGTTCCCTTTTCAGTGATTCTGGGTATATGGATGATTACTAAAAAATTAATGAACAGATCTTTACATGGTCATGCTATCCGATTTTGAGGATTAAAATAAAAACGCAGTATTTGGATAGAATTGTAATATGGCTGCCTTGGTGGAGGTATGCATTCTAGTTTTACATTAAAATAATTTGAAAATCTTACATCAGTGAATTTCTACAAGTCATCCTAATACTTTATTCTGATGGTTAAAACAGTTTTTCTGGATGGAAAAATACCAACAAATATCGGCACATAACACTTCAAAGAGACATAAAAATCCCATGCCTTTTTGCATCACAAAAGTCTGAAAGTTATTAGTAACATGATAAATAATACAACATTTATTTATTACTTGTTCTGTTCAAGTGTCCAAATAAGAAGCTTAAATGCCTCTCGTGTATTGACTCCCTGTCCGTCTTATTGACTTATGGTACTTATTCAAAGCTTATTGTAGGATAACACTTTTTACTGATAAACACTTAACTGGCACTTAAACATACATAATTTGGAGAATTACGTCACAGTTGTATCTTTAGATTACCACTGCCAATAAATTTAGATTTTTATGTCAAGTCCATGAGTTTGTTTTCAGCTAAAATTTGGTGATTAAAAACTCAAAATATGGAATTTTTACAGCAAATAAACTTGATATTAGAAATGGTTGTTTTGATAGGTTGAATTTGATTGAACAAATAAATTGCACTTGTAGCTTACAAGGGCTTTATCAAGTATTTATCTCCTACTTGAACACATGCTTTAAAACTACCTCTTGGTTTCACATCTTTTTTGGCTGCTTAAAACAACTCAAAAGTATGCCAGAACTATTCTCTGCTCAAAACTATTTATTATTTAAATGGTTTGAAAGAGTAGATATTACTCTAATCCAACTTATCTTTAAAATACAGTATGAATATTCCAATAAAAGTCTCTAAACTCTGAAGTAATTTTTTTTCATGGTAATCCCATTCAGACCCAATAACACTTTTGTTGGTGCACCAGATATATGTTGATTTTAAACTGGTCAACTGAACAGACAGAATAGTAGGAAAAACACCTACATAGTGTCATTTTTATCATCCAAAACATTCCTGAACTGATTCTTATCATTTTCAAATCCTATTTATTTCCAGATCTTGTAAAAGTATGGGAAAATCCACAATGGTAGTCATGTAATCTGATTATGAACAGATGCATTTCTGTATGTTTGACAACAGAAGAAAATCAACTTAATTTTGGGCAGTTTTAAAAAACAGATTCATATCTGACTGGAATAATAACATGTCTGACATGATGACATGTAGAGGCCTTTCTAAAGCTATACATTTTTTAAAAAAATGTTTGAAAACTTAGATACACACAAGTGTGAACACTACCATATCACATAAAATCTGCCCAAAATCCTGTGAATTTTTGGAACAATTTTCAAAATCAGAGTGGCTTATTGTGTGGATCAGGAAAGTAATTGTTCAAGACCATATGGTATAACAAGAGGAGAGTGCCCGTGAACGGGCACTGTGTCAGCTGACTGAATGTTTTTGATTTGTGATGGTGATAATGAGAGGAAAGCATAATTATCAGGGAAAGGGCTGTACAGAAATACAGTAAATGGTAACTGAACAGCATGTTCGAAAGATATTCCGAAGGTGACAGAAGAAAAGGACAAAAAAGTTGTGCCCTGCAAATGGTATTATGAAATAAAGTAACAAGGTAATTGTTTAAGTGTAAAAAGTAGGTTAAAAATATTTAAAGAAATACTATAAATGCAATATCCTCGTTCGACCATGAAGAAGGGGTCCAAAGGTCAAATCTGACCATACCAAAAGATTCCCAGCCAAAGAATTTAGGATGGTTTACCATCCCAAACCTCTCGGACCAATAATAAGTGAGTCATAGGCACTTTTTAAGTTTGGCTATCCTTGTTTGACCTTGACGGAGGGGTCCAAGGTCAAATCCGACCACACAAAAAAATTCCCAGCCCATGATTTCCTGTAGCTTGTTTACCATCCCAAACCTGTAGGACCAATAATAAGCGAGTTCTAAGCAATTGTAAGTTTGGCTATCCTCAATTGACCTTGAAGGAGGGGTCCCAGGTCAAATCTGACCACACCAAAAGAATCCCAGCCCATGATTTCCTATATGTTGGTTTACCATCCCAAACCTCCAAGACCAATAATACGCGAGTTATAAGCACTTTAAGTTTGGCTATCTTCGTTTGACCTGGAAGGAGGGGTCTAAGGTGAAATCTGACCACACCAAAAGATTCCCAGCCCATGATTTTCTATAGGTTGGTTTTCCATTCCAAACCTCTAGGACCAATAATAAGCGAGTTATAAGCACTTTTAAGTTTGGCTATCCTCATTTGACCTTGAAGGCGGGGTCCAAGGTGAAATCCGACCACACCAAAAAATTCCCAGCTCATGATTTTCTATAGGTTGGTTTTCATTCCAAACCTCTAGGACCAATAATAAGCGAGTTATAAGCACTTTTATGTTTGGCTATCCTCATTTGACCTTGAAGGAGGGTTCCAAGGTCAAATCGGACCATATTAACAGATTCCCAGCCCATGATTTCCTACAGGTTGGATACAATGATTTACTCAACAGTGAGAACCTGAAAGAAGCTATTGCTCAGCTATGCCATGACATAGAGGTCTGCAATTTCACTATGTTATAGCTGACCAAAACGTCTGTGAAAAACATATTTAACAAAATACTCTAAATGTAATAGTTTTCAAGTTACTACTGATTTACTCAAGAGTGAGAACCTCAAAGTAACTATTACTCAGCTATGCAATGAGCTACATGTCTGAATTTTTGCTCTGTTATAGCTGACCTAAAAGTAGGTGAACAATATATTTTAACAAAATACTCCAAATGCAATATTTTTCAAGTTATAGCCAATTTACTCAACAGTCAGTGCCTGAGAATAGCTATTGCTCAGTTGTGCCATGAGCTACAGGTCTGTAATTTCACTATGTTATAGCTGACCCAAAAGTAGCTGAATAATATATTTGACCAAATTTCTGTAAAGGCAATAGTTTTGAAGTTACAACTGATTTACTCAACAGTGAGAACTTCAAAGTAGCTATTACTCAGCTATGCAATGAGCCACAGGTCTGGAACTTCACTATGTTATAGCTGACCCCAAAATAGGTGAATAACATATTGTAACAAAATACTCTAAATGCAATAGTTTCCAAGTTATAAGTGATTTACTCAACAGTGATAACCTAAAAGTAGCTATTACTCAGCTATGCCATGAGCTACAGGTCTGAAATTTTACTATGTTATAGCTGACCCAAAAGTAGCTGAATAACATATTTATACTAAATTCTCTAAATGCAATAGTTTTCAAATTATAAGTGATTTGCTCAACATTGAGAACTTCAAAGTAGCTATTACTCAGCTATGCAGTCACAGGTCTGGAACTTCACTATGTTATAGCTGACCCCAAAATAGGTGAATAACATATTGAAACAAAATACTCTAAATGCAATAATTTCCAAGTTATAAGCGATTTACTCAACAGTGATAACCTCAAAGTAGCTATTACTCAGCTATGCCATGAGCTACAGGTCTGAAATTTTACTATGTTATAGCTGACCCAAAAGTAGGTGAACAACATATTTAAGCAAAATACTGTACATGCAATAGTTTTCAAGTTACAACTGATTTACTCAATAGTGATGACCTAAAAGTAGCTATTACTCAGCTATGCCATGAGCTACAGGTCTGAAATTTTACTATGTTATAGCTGACCCAAAAGTAGCTGAATAACATATTTATACTAAATTCTCTAAATGCAATAGTTTTGCAATTACAACTGATTTACTCAATAGTGAGAACCTCAAAGTAGTTATTACTCAGCTATGCAATGAGCTACAGGTCTGAAATTTTACTATGTTATAGTTGACCCAAAAGTAGGTGAACAACATATTTAAGCAAAATACTGTAAATGCAATAGTTTTGAAGTTACAACTGATTTACTCAATAGTGATGACCTAAAAGTAGCTATTACTCAGCTATGCCATGAGCTACAGGTCTGAAATTTTACTATGTTATAGCTGACCCAAAAGTAGCTGAATAACATATTTATACGAAATTCTGTAAATGCAATAGTTTTCCAATTACAACTGATTTACTCAATAGTGAGAACTTCAAAGTAGCTATTACTCAGCTGTGCCATGACCTACAGATCTGAAATTTCACTATGTTATAGCTGGCCCAAAAGTAGCTGAATAACATATTTATACGAAATTCTCTAAATGCAATAGTTTTGCAATTACAACTGATTTACTCAATAGTGAGAACCTCAAAGTAGTTATTACTCAGCTATGCAATGAGCTACAGGTCTGAAATTTACTATGTTATAGCTGACCCAAAAGTAGGTGAACAACATATTTAAGCAAAATACTGTAAATGCAATAGTTTTCAAGTTACAACTGATTTACTCAATAGTGATGACCTAAAAGTAGCTATTACTCAGCTATGCCATGAGCTACAGGTCTGAAATTTTACTATGTTATAGCTGACCCAAAAGTAGCTGAATAACATATTTATACGAAATACTCTAAATGCAATAGTTTTCCAATTACAACTGATTTACTCAATAGTGAGAACTTTAAAGTAGCTATTACTCAGCTATGCCATGACCTACAGATCTGAAATTTCACTATGTTATAGCTGGCCCAAAAGTAGCTGAATAACATATTTATACGAAATTCTCTAAATGCAATAGGTTTTAAGTTACAAGTGATTTACTCAATAGTGAGAACTTCAAAGTAGCTATTACTCAGCTATGCAATGAGCCACAGATCTGAAACTTCACTATGTTATAGCTGATCCCAAAATAGGTGAATAACATATTGAAACAAAATACTGTAAATGCAATAGTTTCCAAGTTATAAGCGATTTACTCAACAGTGATAACCTAAAAGTAGCTATTACTCAGCTATGCCATGAACTACAGGTCTGAAATTTTACTATGTTATAGCTGGCCCAAAAGTAGCTGAATAACATATACAAACAAATTACTGTGAATGCAATAGTTTTCAAGTTATAAGTGATTTACTCAACAGTGATAACCTGAAAGTAGCTATTACTCAGCTATGCCATGAGCTACAGGTCTGAAATTTTACTATGTTATAGCTTACCCAAAAGTAGCTGAATAACATATACAAACAAATTACTGTAAATGCAATAGTTTTCAAGTTATAAGTGATTTACTCAACAGTGATAACCTAAAAGTAGCTATTACTCAGCTATGCCATGAGCTACAGGTCTGAAATTTTACTATGTTATAGCTGACCCAAAAGTAGCTGAATAACATATTTATACTAAATTCTCTAAATGCAATAGTTTTCAAATTATAAGTGATTTGCTCAACATTGAGAACTTCAAAGTAGCTATTACTCAGCTATGCAATGAGTCACAGGTCTGGAACTTCACTATGTTATAGCTGACCCCAAAATAGGTGAATAACATATTGAAACAAAATACTCTAAATGCAATAATTTCCAAGTTATAAGCGATTTACTCAACAGTGATAACCTCAAAGTAGCTATTACTCAGCTATGCCATGAGCTACAGGTCTGAAATTTTACTATGTTATAGCTGACCCAAAAGTAGGTGAACAACATATTTAAGCAAAATACTGTACATGCAATAGTTTTCAAGTTACAACTGATTTACTCAATAGTGATGACCTAAAAGTAGCTATTACTCAGCTATGCCATGAGCTACAGGTCTGAAATTTTACTATGTTATAGCTGACCCAAAAGTAGCTGAATAACATATTTATACTAAATTCTCTAAATGCAATAGTTTTGAAATTACAACTGATTTACTCAATAGTGAGAACCTCAAAGTAGTTATTACTCAGCTATGCAATGAGCTACAGGTCTGAAATTTTACTATGTTATAGCTGACCCAAAAGTAGGTGAACAACATATTTAAGCAAAATACTGTAAATGCAATAGTTTTGAAGTTACAACTGATTTACTCAATAGTGATGACCTAAAAGTAGCTATTACTCAGCTATGCCATGAGCTACAGGTCTGAAATTTTACTATGTTATAGCTGACCCAAAAGTAGCTGAATAACATATTTATACGAAATTCTGTAAATGCAATAGTTTTCCAATTACAACTGATTTACTCAATAGTGAGAACTTCAAAGTAGCTATTACTCAGCTGTGCCATGACCTACAGATCTGAAATTTCACTATGTTATAGCTGGCCCAAAAGTAGCTGAATAACATATTTATACGAAATTCTCTAAATGCAATAGTTTTGCAATTACAACTGATTTACTCAATAGTGAGAACCTCAAAGTAGTTATTACTCAGCTATGCAATGAGCTACAGGTCTGAAATTTACTATGTTATAGCTGACCCAAAAGTAGGTGAACAACACATTTAAGCAAAATACTGTAAATGCAATAGTTTTCAAGTTACAACTGATTTACTCAATAGTGATGACCTAAAAGTAGCTATTACTCAGCTATGCCATGAGCTACAGGTCTGAAATTTTACTATGTTATAGCTGACCCAAAAGTAGCTGAATAACATATTTATACGAAATACTCTAAATGCAATAGTTTTCCAATTACAACTGATTTACTCAATAGTGAGAACTTTAAAGTAGCTATTACTCAGCTATGCCATGACCTACAGATCTGAAATTTCACTATGTTATAGCTGGCCCAAAAGTAGCTGAATAACATATTTATACGAAATTCTCTAAATGCAATAGGTTTTAAGTTACAAGTGATTTACTCAATAGTGAGAACTTCAAAGTAGCTATTACTCAGCTATGCAATGAGCCACAGATCTGAAACTTCACTATGTTATAGCTGATCCCAAAATAGGTGAATAACATATTGAAACAAAATACTGTAAATGCAATAGTTTCCAAGTTATAAGCGATTTACTCAACAGTGATAACCTAAAAGTAGCTATTACTCAGCTATGTCATGAGCTACAGGTCTGAAATTTTACTATGTTATAGCTGACCCAAAAGTAGCTGAATAACATATTTATACGAAATTCTCTAAATGCAATAGTTTTGAAGTTATAAGCGATTTACTCAACAGTGATAACCTAAAAGTAGCTATTACTCAGCTATGCCATGAGCTACAGGTCTAAAATTTTACTATGTTATAGCTGACCCAAAAGTAGCTGAATAACATATTTATACGAAATTCTCTAAATGCAATAGTTTTTAAGTTACAAGTGATTTTACTCATGATGGAAGTTACTGAAAAGCCCAAAAGTAGCTATTACTCACTTAGCTATTGAGACAGGCACCCAACTTACTCACCATATTGTAGCTATGAAAAAAGTAGCTGAATAACATATTTTAACAAAATGCTCTAAATGCAACACTTTTCAAGTTATAAATGATTTTGTGCATGATTTCATGAATTTTAATGCATTAAAAATTATTAAAAAAATTTATTAAAAAAAAAGTAAGACAGATCCAGGTCTCATACTCACACAAGATAATCTACCTGTGGCCTAGTACATATATGCAAGATATGAGAGAAATCCCTGCAATAGTCACTGAGAAAATTGTGATTAAGTGTTGAAATTTTCACACTTTTGGTGGGGGTACCCCCCTTGTAATGTCTCTAGCAAACAGACGAACAGACAGATTTGCATGCCTTGAACAATTTTTCATCCTCGATAGATAAGGTATCTTTTAAAAAAAACAGCACGTCTCTAGGCCTTGTAGTTTTGGAGGAGAAGTTGTTCACGCGGACGCGTACGCGTACGCCCACGCCGCAGAGTGACGACATAATGTCAGCTGACTGACAAGTCAGCTGACATAAAAACACAGAAGAAAAAGGCTAATTTTAAAATTGGGTATATCAGGGTGCCCCAACAGATAGGTGTGAGCAATGTTTTAAGTAAATCTGGATAAGTTCAAGATCTTGCAGTGAAATAATTTTCCCATCTTGGTATGGATACATAATTATGTCACTACTCCAAATTGTTATTCAAACATCACTGTAGCTCAAACCCACTATCATACGGTAACAAGACCACTGCTGCGGTGTGTATCTCCCGCCGAGCATTAAAGGGGAAGAAATACCTGTTCTGAGATATTCACAATTTTTCATTTTCCGCTAAAATCCAAGATGGCCGCCAAAAGTGGCGAAAACTGAAATTTTTCCCCTAGGCACAGAATACTGTTGTACTACCCTGCCGGTCAAAAATTCGCTTGAAATCGCTCTACCTCGTACCATTTTGAAGATATTTTCAATGTTTTATTTTCCGCAAAATTCCCAGATGGCCACCAAAAGTGGCGAAAACTGAAATTTTTCCCTTTGCATAGGATACTCTTGTACTACCCTGTGGGTCAAAAACTTGCTCGAAATCGCTCGATCTCTTACGGTTTTCGAGATATTCACACTTTTTCATTTTCCGCAAAAATCCAAGATGGACGCCAAAAGTGGCGAAAATTGAAATTTTTCCCCTTGGCATAAGATACTCTTCTGCTACCCTGTGGGTCAAAAGTTTGCTCGAAATCGCTCTATCTCTTACGGTTTTCGAGATATTCACACTTTTTCATTTTCCGCTAATATCCAAGATAGACGCCAAAAGTGGCGAAAATTGAAATTTTTCCCCTTGGCATAAGATACTCTTCTACTACCCTGTGGGTCAAAAGTTCATTCGAAATCGCTCTATCTCTTACGGTTTTCGAGATATTCACACTTTTTCATTTTCCGATAAAATTCAAGATGGCCGCCAAAAGTGGCGAAAATTGAAATTTTTCCCCTTGGCATAAGATACTCTTGTACTCCCCTGTGAATCAAAAATTCACTCAAAATTGCTCTATCTCTTACGATTTGCGAGATATTTGTGATTTTTCACATTTTTACTAAAAGTAGCAATAAAGTAGCCATTACTCACTTGTACATTGAGCAACAGTGGTGAAATTTAAATATGTTACAGTTCACAAAAAAGTAGATTAACATATTTGAGAGAAATTGTGTAGCTGCAATACTTTTGAAGATATAAGCCTTTTACTCATTATAGTTATCATTAAAAATTGACAAAGTAGCTATTACTCACTTAGCTATGGAGATACACTACTGACCATGTTGTAGCTGTGGAGAAAGTAGCTGAACAACATATTGGAACAAAATACTCTGAATGCAATAGTTTGAGTTATAAGTCATATAATTATATTAGGTAAAAGTGCTATTACTCACTCAAAAGTAGGCCAAAGTTCACCAAACCCCCAAACTATTGAAGAGCGTAAAAATTCATTAGGACAAGTAAATTACAAAAAATGTGTAACTGTAGTTGTTTTAGAGAAAACTGTGTGATACACGCACGCACAGAGGTGGTGCAAATTATAATCTCCCGCTGGCGAGCCGCATGCATTTATCTCCTGCCGTATAAATTAGATGTACTAAAGATAGTGGAATATAAATTTTCTTGTGAGATGGCGGCACATGTAGAAGTGACAACATGCAAGAGGCATTTTAATGTTTGATTGCAATACTTTTAAAGACAAAAGGCATTTACTCATTTTAGTAGCTATTACTCTGCCATCCAAAGAGCTACAGTTCTGCATTTTTATTATAGGAATAAAAGACATATTCGAGTGCTTTATGATGGTTTTAAACTATCGAGCGGCTGAATATTAAAGCCACGAAGCCCGAAGGGCTGAGTGCTTTAATACAGCCGATCGATAGTTTAAAACCATCATAAAGCACGAGAATTTGTCTTTTATTCCTATTCTAAAATGGTTATATTAATAATTTGGTCAAAATAAGAAGTATAACTTACGCAAAGTTCAAAACAAATCCAACACCATGTTGGCTGTTCCACTAACTAAACATGCATAGTGATGGATGTGTAAACAGCCTTTTGGTTTAAATATTGTTAGGAAATACCCACAGAATTCCGTGATTTCATAAATATTTATGAGCAGTCGATCTTTAAATGAAATATTGATAAAATCCCCTACAGAATTAGTTGACTTAGTATTTGCTGCATATAATTAAGTTTTATTTCACCGCGAGTTGTTTGTTTACGTTTGTACGCGAAGGGACGATGTACGAGATTTCAACAGCATGCTTTATTTACCGTTCTATATTCGCAGTTCAAGCATTGCGCAAAAGACGTGTCCACGTTCACTGCGCAGCCTACCATTTTAGAATATGTAGTAGATCAACCCAAAGTAGGTGAAGGACATATTTAGAAGAAATTGCCTATCTGTAACACTTTTAGAGATAAAAGACATTTACTCATTTTAGTGGCTATTACTCTGCCATCCAAAGAGCTACAGTTCAGCAACTTCACTATGTGGTAGATCGCCCAAAAGTAGGTGAAGGGCTTACTTAGAAGAAATTGTCTCTGTCCAATACTTTTAAAGATAAGACATTTATTCATTTTAGTACCTGTTACTCAGATATGCAAAGAGCTACAGTTGTGAACCTTCACTATGTGGTAGATCACCCAAAAGTAGGTGAACGACTTATTTAGAAGTAGTTGCCTACCTGTAATACTTTTAGAGATAAAAGACATTTACTCATTTTAGTAGCTATGAGTGTGCTATACAAAAAGCTATAAATCTGCAACTTCATTATGTGGCAGATCAGGTAAAAGTAGGTGAATGACTTATTTAGAAGAATTTGCCTACCTGTAATACTTTTAGAGATAAAAGACATTTGCTCATTTTAGTAGCTATTACTCAGCTATCCAAAGAGCTACAGTTATGCAACTTCACTATATGGTAGATCACCCAAAAGTAGGTGAATGACTTATTTAGAAGAAATTGTGTGTATGCAATACTTTTACAGATAAAAGGCATTTACTCATTTTAGTAGCTATGACTGAGCTATGCAAAGAACTAATTATCTGAAACTTCACTATGTGGTAGATGAGCCAAAAGTAGGTGAATGACTTATTTAGAAGAAATTGCCTACCTGTAACACTTTTAGAGATAAAAGATATTTGCTCATTTTAGTAGCTTTTACTCAGCTATCCAAAGAGCTATAGTTCTGCAACTTCACTATGTGGTAGATCACCCAAAAGTAGGTGAATGACTTATTTAGAAGAAATTGCCTATCTGTAATACTTTTAAAGATAAAGGGTATTGACTCATTTTAGTAGCTATTACTCAGTTATGCAAAGAGCTACAGTTGTGCAACTTCACTATGTGGTAGATCACTCAAAAGTAGGTGAATGACTTTTTTAGCAGAAATTGCCTGTCTGCAATACTTTTAGAGATAAAAGACATTTACTCATTATAGTAGCTATGAGTGTGCTATGCAAAAAGCTATAGATCTGAAACTTCACTATGTGGTAGATCACCCAAAAGTAGGTGAATGACTTATTTAGAAGAAATTGCCTACCTATAATACTTTTAGAGATAAAAGACATTTACTCATTTTAGTAGCTATTACTCAGCTATCTACTCACTTAGCTATTGACCTAAATCTGCAAAAGCAACAAAAATATAAAGGGCACAGGAAAGTAAGCTTATCAAAAACTAGATGAATAACAAATGAAAAGATTAGCCTAACTTTAATACTTGTGAAGGTATTTGACATTTATTTCCATCATAATTTTGCTACAAATAAGAAAATAGCTATTGCTCACTTATGACATGCAATGGAACCCCAAACGATATGCCATGTTATAGTTAAGGAAAAAGTAGCTGAACAAATTATTTTAGGAAAATACTGTAACTGCAGTAGTTTTTGAGTTACAATGGATTTACTCAACAGTCAGAATTTCAAAGTAGCTATTACTCAGCTATCCAATGTGCAGCAGGTCTGCAACTTTACTATCTCATAGCTCATCAAAAACTAGACGAATAACATATTTGAAAATAATTCCCTAACTTTAATACTTTTGAAGATATTTGACATTTACTTATGTCATTATTTTGCTACAAAAAAGAAAATAGCTATTACTCACTTATGGCATGCAACAGAACCCCAAACTATATGCCATCTTATAGTTAAGGACAAAGTAGCTGAACAACATATTTTAGGAAAATACTCTAACTGCAATAGTTTGGGAGTTACAATGGATTTACTCAACAGTCAGAATTTCAAAGTCGCTATTACTCAGCTATCCAATGTGCAACAGGTCTGAAACTTTACTATATGATAGCTTACCAAAAACTAGATGAATAACATATTGAAAAGATTTCCCTAACTTTAATACTTTTGAAGATATTCAACATTTACTTATGTCATTATTTTGCTACAAATAAGAAAATAGCTATTACTCACTTATGGCATGCAATGGGACGCCAAACTATGTACCATCTTATAACTAAGGACAAAGAAGCTGAACAACATATTTGAAGAAAAACCTGTAAGTTCAATAGTTTTTGAGTGATGAGTCCTTTACTCAAAGTAGCTAAGATTGCTATTACTCACTTATCTTCAGGCCTAAGTCCATAAAACCAAAATAATTTTCAAGGGTGTAAAAATTCATTGGGACAATTAATTTACAAGAAATCTGTAGCTGTAGTAGTTTTGGACAAATCTGCGTGACACACTAACGCACGCACCCCTGCACGCACGCACACACAGGCATCATTTCATAATCTCCCTCCCGGGCTAAAGCCCGGCGGGAGATAAAAATAAACAGGGTTAAAAACCTCAATACTTCAAGTCACAATACCTCAAGTCATATATAGCATTCATTCATAAATAAATTTGTATTTTATTTTAAAGCCTGTCACATTAAGTTAACAGGCATACACTTGTGTTGGTGTATGATAAAATATTTGCCAAATTGCCATTTGATAATACTAGAGCAAAGAGAAATGAACTTTTAATTTAAAGTTAATTCAATAATTAAGTCAATAAAATCTGCATTTTTTGTCATGATCTTAGTATTTTATTATAAAGCTTTTCCTTTGGTTAACATTTTAAGTTCAAAAGGATATATCTACTATTTTGTAGTATTGTCGAAGTCTTTGATTGTAGGATTAAATGCAACATTCAGACAAATGCCAACTCTTCCATCAGGCATGCAAAACATAAAACCCTTATTCCAGTAGTTTAGTTGTTGAAACACATTTTCATAAACAAAGAATATTGTTAGGAAAGAGCAGCTTGTCTGATGTGCTGTGGCATGCTTCATGGATGGCATCTGTATTTTGATAAAGTCCTAAAATATATCACAAAAATGTGATCATACAGAGCACATGCCCTTCAAGTTATCAGTCTGTCACGAGATACTTATTGCACCAGACTAATTGTCTCAGATCCCCATCACAATGTGCTCATCTTTCATACCAATTAACTTTCTAACAGAAATTTGTTTAACAAATACATATGTCATTTACACTGCATCTCTGTCTTTGGGAGGATTTGGTTTAATCTTCCTTTTCTGAGGTCTAAAAATACAAATAGATGCAAACAAGTACAACTAGAAAAATGTTTTTGCTAACAAAAACTAAGCGTCCCAAAAAGGTTCACTGCAATATAATATACAGTAGAAAAAGGTTTTTGAAAATAAAAACATGCAGTGCTGAGAGAAGAAGTGAAAGTTAAGCAGACAGTGTGGAAGTTCATGCATTAACATGAAAGAAAAATTTAAGCTTTATTTTGTTTTCTATGGTCATAAATTGCGAAAAGTTAATTGAATAAGTGCTCTGGCTAAGAATGCATAAAGCATCAATACTTATAATAGGTCGAAGTTACACCATAAAACTACTTAATTAAAGAGTAACAGTGCTTTATAAATGCCATATATCTATTTACATTTTAGAAAAAGGCATAGTAAAATGTGAGCCCTTAGAAAGGCAAGAAGTTTATGACACAATGCTTTGAACACATCTATCTGGTAAATCTGACCAGCTATCTAGACTCTTCACATAAGGTTTCCCAATACCTCTGAATACATTGTAAATCTCTAAAAGCAAGAATAAACTAGAGGATTGCTCGCAAAAAAAAAAGATAATGTTTTTGCATAGCAAAAACAAAGCGTCCCGAAAAGGATATAAAGGTGAGTGCTAAAGTATTAAGAAAATGCTTTGTTTCTAGCCTTATACTGTTGTGGCAACCAAAGTCAGCGCAGTCTGCTCTATCTAGCACGGTTTTCAAGATATAAGCATTTTTGTGTTTTGCAAAAAATAAAAAAATTAAAAATGTCCGCTATATTTGGCGAGACAAAAATATTTTGAAAATTGGCATGGCTACTCTGCAGAGATACCCAGCAGGTCCAAAATTTTTTTGAGTTCACTCCATATAGCACGGTTTTCGAGATATAAGCATTTTTGTGTTTTGCAAAAACTTTGAAAATTCAAAATGGCCACCATTTTTGGGGAGACAAAAATTTTTGTCAAGACCACTGCCGTGGTGTGTATCTCCCGCCGAGCATTAAAGCAGAAGAAATAGCTTTTCCGAGATATTCACAATTTTTCATTTTCGTGTGTGAAAGGTCTTCCAAAAGTAGGTGAATGAGTTATTTGAGAAAAATTGGCTATCTGCAATACTATTAAGAGATAATTCACATTTACTCATTTTGAGTAGGTGAATAATTATCTATGGGTCTGAAACTTCACCAAGTGAAAGCTCTCCCAAAAGTAGGTGAATGAGTTATTTGAGAAAAATTGGCTATCTGCAATACTTTTACAGATAATTCGCATTTACTCATTTTGAGTAGGTGAGTAATTAGCTATGGGTCTGAAACTTCACCATGTGAAAGCTCTCCCACAAGTAGATGAATGAGTATTTGATAAAAATTGGGTATCCGCAATACTTTTACAGATAATTAGCATTTACTCATTTTGAGTAGGTGAATAAATAGCTATGGGTCTGAAACTTCACAGAGTGAAAGCTCTCCCAAAAGTAGGTGAATGAGTTATTTGAGAAAAATTGGCTATCTGCAATACTTTTAGACATAATTCACATTTACTCATTTTGAGTAGGTGAATAATTAGCTATGGGTCTGAAACTTCACCAAGTGAAAGCTCTGCCAAAAGTAGGTGAATGTAAAAATTGGCTATCTGCAATACTTTTAGAGATAATTCGCATTTACTCATTTTGAGTAGGTGAGTAATTTGCTATGGGTCTGAAACTTCACCAAGTGAAAGCTCTCCCAAAAGTAGGTGAATGAGTTATTTGAGAAAAATTGGCTATCTGCACTACTTTTAGAGATAATTCGCATTTACTCATTTTGGGTAGATGAGTAATTAGCTATGGGTCTGAAACTTCACCAAGTGAAAGCTCTCCCAAAAGTAGGTGAATGATTAATTTGAGAAAAATTGGCTATCTGCAATACTTTTAGAGATAATTCACATTTACTCATTTTGAGTAGGTGAGTAATTAGCTATGGGTCTGAAACTTCACCAAGTGAAAGCTCTCCCAAAAGTAGGTGAATGAGTTATTTGAGAAAAATTGGCTATCTGCAATACTTTTACAGATAATTCGCATTTACTGATTTTGAGTAGGTGAGTAATTAGCTATGGGTCTGAAACTTCACCAAGTGAAAGCTCTCCCAAAAGTAGGTGAATGATTAATTTGAGAAAAACTGGCTATCTGCAATACTTTTAGAGATAATTCGCATTTACTCATTTTGAGTAGGTGAGTAATTAGCTTTGGGTCTGAAACTTCACCAAGTGAAAGCTCTCCCAAAAGTAGGTGAATGAGTTATTTGAGAAAAATTGGCTATCTGCAATACTTTTAGAGATAATTCGCATTTACTCATTTTGAGTAGGTGAGTAATTAGCTATGGGTCTGAAACTTCACCAAGTGAAAGCTCTCCCAAAAGTAGGTGAATGAGTTATTTGAGAAAAATTGGCTATCTGCAATACTTTTAGAGATAATTCGACATTTACTCATTTTGAGTAGGTGAGTAATTAGCTATGGGTCTGAAACTTCATCAAGTGAAAGCTCTGCCAAAAGTAGGTGAATGAGTTATTTGAGAAAAATTGGCTATCTGCAATACTTTTAGAGATAATTCGCATTTACTCATTTTGAGTAGGTGAGTAATTAGCTATGGGTCTGAAACTTCACAGAGTGAAAGCTCTCCCAAAAGTAGGTGAATGAGTTATTTGAGAAAAATTGCTATCTGCAATACTTTTAGAGATAATTGGCATTTACTCATTTTGAGTAGGTGAGTAATTAGCTATGGGTCTGAAACTTCACCAAGTGAAAGCTCTCCCAAAAGTAGGTGAATGATTAATTTGACAAAAATTGGCTATCTGCAATACTTTTAGAGATAATTCGCATTTACTCATTTTGAGTTGGTGAGTAATTAGCTATGGGTCTGAAACTTCACCAAGTGAAAGCTCTCCCAAAAGTAGGTGAATGAGTTATTTGAGAAAAATTGGCTATCTGCAATACTTTTAGAGATAATTCGCATTTACTCATTTTGAGTAGGTGAGTAATTAGCTATGGGTCTGAAACTTCACCAAGTGAAAGCTCTCCCAAAGTAGGTGAATGAGTTATTTGAGAAAAATTGGCTATCTGCAATACTTTTAGAGATAATTCGCATTTACTCATTTTGAGTAGACGAGTAATTAGCTATGGGTCTGAAACTTCACCAAGTGAAAGCTCTCCCAAAAGTAGGTGAATGAGTTATTTGAGAAAAATTGGCTATCTGCAATACTTTTAGAGATAATTCGCATTTACTCATTTTGAGTAGGTGAGTAATTAGCTATGGGTCTGAAACTTCACCAAGTGAAAGCTCTCCCAAAAGTAGGTGAATAAGTTAGTTGAGAAAAATTGGCTATCTGCAATACTTTTAGAGATAATTCGCATTTACTCATTTTGAGTAGGTGAGTAATTAGCTATGGGTCTGAAACTTCACCAAGTGAAAGCTCTCCCAAAAGTAGGTGAATGAGTTATTTGAGAAAAATTGGCTATCTGCAATACTTCTAGAGATAATTCGCATTTACTCATTTTGAGTAGGTGAGTAATTAGCTATGGGTCTGAAACTTCACCATGTGAAAGCTCTCCCACAAGTAGATGAATGAGTTATTTGAGAAAAATTGGGTATCCGCAATACTTTGACAGATAATTAGCATTTACTCATTTTGAGTAGGTAAATAATTAGCTATGGGTCTGAAACTTCACCATGTGAAAGCTCTCCCAAAAGTAGGTGAATGAGTTATTTGAGAAAAATTGGCTATCTGCAATACTTTTAGAGATAATTCGCATTTACTCATTTTGAGTAGGTGAGTAATTGGCTATGGGTCTGAAACTTCACCATGTGAAAGCTCTTCCAAAAGTAGGTGAATGAGTTATTTGAGAAAAATTGGCCATCTGCAATACTTTTAGAGGTAATTCGCATTTACTCTTTTTGAGTAGGTGAGCAATTAGCTATGGGTCTGAAACTTCACCAAGTGAAAGCTCTTTGGGATAGCTGCTCTGCAGAGATACCCTGAAGATAAAAAATTTCGTCGAAATCGCTCTATGTAGCACGGTTTTCGAAATATTAGCTTTTTTGTGTTTTGCAATTTTTGCGCAAAAATTCGGAAATTCAAAATGGCCGCCATTTTTGGCAAGACAAAATTTTTTTGAAAATTGGCATGGCTACTCTGCAGAGATACCCAGTGGGTCAAAAATTTCGTCGAAATCGCTCTATCTAGCACGGTTTTCGAGATATAAGCATTTTTGTGTTTTGCAATTTTGCGAAAAATTCGAAAATTCAAAATGGCCGCCATTTTTTGCGAGAAATTTTTTGTTTGAAAATTGGCATGGCTACTCTGCAGAGATACCCTGTGGGTCAAAAATTTCGTCGAAATCGCTCTATCTAGCAGGGTTTTTGAGATATTAAGCATTTTTATGTTTTGCAATTTTTGCGAAAAATTCGAAAATTCAAAATGGCCGCCATTTTTGGCGAGACAAAATTTTTTTGAAAATTGGCATGGCTACTCTGCAGATATACCCTGTGGGTCAAAAATTTCGTCGAAATCGCTCTATCTAGCAGGGTTTTCGAGATATAAGCATTTCTATGTTTTGCAATTTTTGCGAAAAATTCGAAAATTCAAAATGGCCGCCATTTTTGGCGAGAAAATTTTTTTTTCAAAATTGGGATAACTACTCTGCAGAGATACCCTGCGGGTCAAAAATTTCGTCGAAATCGCTCTATCTAGCACGGTTTTCGAGATATAAGCATTTTTGTGTTTTGCAATTTTTGCGAAAATTCAAAATGGCCGCCATTTTTGGCGAGACAAAATTTTTTTTGAAAATTGGGAAAAGTACTCCGCAGAAATATCCTGCGGATCAAAAATTTTGTCGAAATTGCTCTATCTAGCACGGTTTTTGAGATATAAGCATTTTTGTGTTTTGCAATTTTTGCGAAAATTTCGAAAATTCAAAATGGCCGCCATTTTGGGCGAGACAAAAATTTTTTGAAAACTGGGAAAACTACTCCGCAGAGATACCCTGCGGGTCAAAAATTTCGTCGAAATCGCTCTATCTAGCACGGTTTTCGAGATATAAGCATTTTTGTGTTTTCCTTATTTGGAAAATTCGTAATGATTAATTAATCATTAATTACTCGGCCATTTCTTGACCAATCAATGCCAAAATCTAATGATTTCCAGATTTTAATAGAATGAATGTATTTGCCAAGTTTCAGGTGAATTGATAAAATTCCTTTCAAGTTATCATCCGGACAAGCTTCCCCATCGAAAAAAGACATTTTTGGTCATGTGACCTCTCTGATTGGTTGAAATGTCACTGCAGCATATTCAAAAAAATTCCCCAAGGCTACTGCCTAAACCTGCCAAATTTGAAAAGAATCCGCCTAACGGTTACAGAGTTATAAGGAAAACAAAATGCGGAGCCGGCGGAGCCGCCGGAGCCGGCGGAGCCAGAAGCTCTCCCATACACAAACAAGCGTCCCTTGCGGGACGCTTAAATAGATATAAGGCAAAAACACAAAATCGGCTATTTGATGAATCCAGTTTGATCCATAAAAGGGGTGGGGGGGGGGTAAATCTGACCAGCTATCTAGACTCTTCACATAAAGTTTCCCAATACCTCTCAAAACATTCTAAAACTCTAAAAGAATAAAAGAGATAAAAGGCAAAAAACACAAAATCGGCTATTTTATGACCCCAGTTTGACCCATAAGGGGGGATCCGGGGGTAAATCTGACCAGCTATCTAGACTCTCCACATATGGTTTCCCAATACCTCTTAATACATTCTAAAGCTCTAAAAGCAAGAATAAAGGAGATAAAAGGCCAAAACACATAATCGGCTATTTTATAACCCCAGTTTGACCCATAAGGGGGGATCCGGGGGTAAATCTGACCAGCTACCTAGACTCTTCACACAAGGTTTCCCAATACCTCTTAATACATTCTAAACTCTAAAAGCAAGAATAAAGGAGATATAAGGCAAAAACACAAAATCAGCTATTTTATGACCCCCAGTTTGACCCATAAGGGGGGTTCCGGTGGTAAATCTGACCAGCTATCTAGACTCTTCACATATGGTTTTCCAATACCTCTTAATACATTCTAAAGCTGTAAAAGCAAGAATAAAGGAGATAAAAGCTGAAAACACAAAATCGACTATTTTATGACCCCAGTTTGACCCATAAGGGGGGATGCGGGGGGTAAATCTGACCGGCTATCTAGACTCATCACATAAGGTTTCCCAATACCTCTTAATACATTCTAAAACTGTAAAAGCAAGAATAATGGAGATATAAGGCAAAAACACAAAATTGGCTATTTTATGACCCCAGTTTGACCCATAAGGGGGGGGGGTCCGGGGGTAAATCTGATCAGCTATCTAGACTCTTCACATATGGTTTCCCAATACCTCTTAATACATTCTCAAGCTCTAGAAGCAAGAATAAAGGAGATATAAGGGGAAAAGATGAAATTGGCTATTTTATGACCCCAGATTGACCCCTACAGGGAGGTCGGGGGGGGGGGGGGGGGGGGGGAAATTGGACTTGCTTTCTAGACTCTCCACATATGGTTTCCTACTACCTCCCAATACATTTTATGGCTCCAAATGCAATACTTAAGAAGACAATAGGGGGGTTCACATGAATTTTAAGCTTTCTGATTGGTACCTGTGAGAAAATCACTTATAAATCGGTCAATTTTCATCGGATTGCTCCCAAAATCTAATCAGCTCACGTTTTTGATAGTATAAACATGTGTACGAAGTTACAAGCCTCTGCGGTCAGTAGATTTTCCTGAACTGCGATGATGGGCGGGTGTACCTGAAAAAAAATATTTTTTGATCATGTGACCTTGATAAAGATCAAAGGTCAAATTTAAGCATGTGGAAAAATTTTCCCACGCCTAAGGTATATAACTGCCAAATATGGTTAAAAAGCTTGCAATAATAAGGGAGATATTCAAGGGAGACCATAATGCGGCGGCGGCGGCGAGGAAACTGACGCGAAACCAAATAAACGCCCTTTCAGGGACGCTTAATCAAGCATCAACTAAACAGTTGGAAAGGTGATGGAAGAAAATGGCTGGATCTACTGTACAAATCTGTTTTGTTTGCCCAAAACAATATGAAAATATTAGTTAATCAGTTTGGAAATTTCTTCCGTTCAGATCTATCTAGGCATATTCTTGCTGCCTACTAAAAACTTGGGAGATATTTGCTCATATGTCTTCTAAACTAAGCATGTTCATTTAACAATTATTTTCTCTCTGAAAACTGTTGGGAAAATATTGATTAATGTTTGATATAACATATCACATTGGTCATATTATGACAGATTGTTAAAACATAAACCAATGTATAGAAGTTGTTAAACATTTCTGTACTTCCACGCAACAAAATATATTGATTACAAACTTTTAAATTATTGCCTAGACTCTTATCCCAGAGAGATATATGATGTAAGTGTGTCACTGTGTATTGTATAAAGACTTCTGAAATTGTTTCAAAGACAATACACAAACACTCACACATAACGCCAAGGGTAAATGTTGGTGTTAAACATCTCCATGAGTTCTCTGTCTGTGGGACCATCTGGTCTTTTACTGAAATGCTGGACCTTTAACACTGATTGTCCCTAAAATAAAAACACACACAGACATTAATATGTTTTACATTTAAGTGAAAGGCTTAGGGTTACTTGGGAAGAATAGGTTGTGGTTTATCATTATATTTTAAATGCCACTCCTGTCACACACATGGCTCTAATTAAATGCAAAATGACATGACAGATATTATTCCTGCAATACTGAAATAACTCACTGATACAAGATAAACACTTTGGAAAATTAAATGCAAATACATGTACACAATTGAGACAACACATTGAACAGTACATTTCTCAGCATCAGAAACTTCCCAGGAGTTTAACGATTTAGATTATATACTGACTTTTCCTTGAAATTGGAAAGTGTCAAGAGTCTTTGGTTTCCAATTACACCTGACATATTTTGAGATTTAGAACTGAGACCCTGTGACTAAGCAATCTCCGGTTAGTAAAAAACAATTGAAACAAATGAGATTGAAAACACATCATTCAGTGATCATCTCTAATAACTAGCTAAATATAGCATCAGAGATGCCCATACCCCACAGCCTGGGGATATAGTTTTCAACACCATGACATACAGAAGTAGTGAAACAGTACAAAGACTGGGATATTTTCAGCGCAGTGTCACTTATATAGAGGTCCAAATAATGCTTAAGTAGAGAAAATAACATCTAAGAGAAGGAAAATGTAAGTAAATATAAAGTACTAAAACAAAACAATTCAATAGCAATATGACACATTAATCAGTAAACTAAAAAATATGAAGCTGTAAAATTTATTAATTGGAGAATAGCTGTCAATGGAAATAGCATAATTATGTAAAAGTGCATATAATGATCAATTGCAGCAATCCATATATCTTTGTCATCAGAGAAACATGTCTCAAATATGGCAGGTGAACACACTTTGGCAGAGCAAAAAGGTCACACAATGATGCACACCTACAACCCCTACACAATGTCCCAACCTAGTGTCAACCTTCTACACCTTATGGAATCCAAGAAATAGCCAAGACAAGATTTTAAAACTCATGGTCACTATGGCAAGGGCAAAGGTCAAATCAAGGTCACCATGACATTGCACACCTACACCCCCTGACCAATGTCCCTACCAAGTATCAACTTCCTACAACTTACGGTTTCTGAGATACAGCCCGGACAAACTTTTTCCCGCTGCCCGCACACCCGCCCACCTATCCGAACACCATGGGTGACAACAATGCCCCGACAGCCCTTAAGGGCTGTGGGGTAAAAAGAGTAGGGTCTCGCGGTATACCAGCAGTCACTTGTGAACAATAAAAACTTTCATATCGGTTTGACAAATTTGCGGGTACTAAAAATTAATTAAAAATGGACTTAACAGAACTGAACTTTTTGACTGTACTGTAACCCATAATACGATTACAATCTGATCCTAATCTAAATCCTGTCCTATCTCGTCATCCAATCAGTCATACTCAGTAAATTTACAAGCAAATAAAATAAGAAGAATATTATCCATATGAAGGTGGAGCTTTGCCAACTCTACCTTCAAACACAAACCCAGAAAACTTTACTTATAGATTAAGTTAGAAATTTAAAAATATCTAAACTTAATCAGCAACTTTTAAAGCAAATGTCATAAAGGTTTTAAATAATTCTTAAACACATTTTGACATACCATCTCATTTTCTTCTTGACTTCTTGGTAAAGGCTACAAAAATGTAAAAATACAATTGTTACCCCATAACAAGAAGAATTTATATTCAGCCATCTAGGGAGGTAAAAGTGCCCTGATTATATTTAAAGAAATGTTTTTTTTTCTCTTAAAAATCCACTACTAATACCGTGTGGCAACTACATAGTATATTTCTACTTACTCGGCAGGTAAATAACGATGCCAAGAAAGTGATCTACATATATTTTATGAAATAGCAGTATAATAAACTTTAAGAATTTCAAACTTATTCATATTAATTGTCAATATCATGATGATGCTGATATAAACTTATCACAATATGAATCAAGTAATGATAAAATTAAACACAATGTGTTCACAAACATTTTGCTGACAAGGAGAACATGCATTGCACAGTAATCATCTCACCTTGGTATGTTCATATGGGAACTGTGGTTCTGGATGCCAGCAAAATATTGTTCGGCCATCATCTGACACTACAACTGCAGACTCACTACAATGCATAATAAATATGTACAACACATACTAGCAGGACACACACTACAGAATAAATATAACTTACACAGCTAAAGAGAAAGATCATTAAATCTATAACCAAACCGACACTACACTTTAAAATTGAACAAACTGTTTCTGTTTATTAATCAATGATTTTGTCTTTCTTCAAAAATGTATCAGAGATGAACTAAACCTTGCAGATTGGAGAAATGATGTATACTTGTATCCACAGGAGAAACAAGCAACCTAGTTAGCAAGCACTCAACCTAGTATCCAAGCTAGGAGCAATCATAAACTATATATGGGACTTTAAGTTTGGACACAACCATTTGATCTTTGACAAGGAGCCCAATGTCAAATCTCATGACATCAAAGACTCCCAGTCCATGTTTTATTTTGATAGGTTTCACATCCCAAATCCATATATCAATAATACGTGAGATGTAAGCACTTTAAAGTTTGGCTACCCTGGTTTACCTTGGAGGCCCCAAGGTCAAATCTGACCATATCAAGAAATTCTCAACCATTGATTTCCTGTAGGTTGGTCTCACATTTGAAAAATCTTGACCCAATAATAAGCAGGTTATAAACACTAGAAAATCTAGCTAACCTTGTTTGACTATGAGGTAGGGGTATAAAGTAAAATCTGATCATATCAAACTACTCCAGGCCATGACTTCCCAAAGGTTGGTTTCACATCCTAAACCTGTGGTATCAATAATGAGCAAGTTTATACATACATTTAAAAAGGCTGCCCTTGACCTTGAAGCAGGTGACCAGGATCAAATCTGACCACATCAAGAGAATCACACCACATGATTTTCTGTAGGTTAGTTCGGGATCCCAAACATTTGGGACCCGTAATAGGCCAGTAATAGGTACTTTTATGTTTAAATAATCAGTTATGTTGGGTAGTTTGGCACTCAGTTGATTACCTTAAATGAACTTTAGCGAATATATATTCTTTTAATATATCATCTATAAAGTGATTCAACCTCCTGCAGATGCAAGAAAAAAATATTTTCATAAAAATGGCCATTTTTAAAAGGAGGCCAAAAGCATGTGTAGACAACTTTTTGTGATTCAGAAGTTCAGAACATATCTTGAAAATTTGGTGGATACAAAAAGCCAAATAATGTCTATACATGGCAAAGTAAAATATCTGCTTCAAACAATTAGAAATCAATTTTTTTGAGAAAATAATTTGATACCTTTTCATGTTCATTATAATTAACAATATTTTAAATCTATCTTATTTTGAGTAACATAAAAAAAATTCATACTGGATGATTGTTGCTTAAATCATAACATTTGTTACACAACTAGGGAAGGAATCACTTGTTTATATTCATATATTTTAAGATCTGGCTCTAATCTAAAGTTTGATTGTTTCCAAACTTTCAATAGGAAGTCTCTGCTGCACAGAGCCACTTCTGACAAATATGACAGTGTAAAGAGAAACAAAAGTTGTGATCTAGACTGATCAATATTCCTTTAAAAGACATAATACCTGACCAACGAATAACCCAATGAGTTAAAGTAAACTTTACATGAATAGAACCATTGACCCCGTCAATCTTTGCCACAAATATTAAAATGATTTTTATGCTGAGAATTGCAAATAATTGACAATGACATTAATAAGTGTTAAATTTCCTTTGTTACCTTGGTGATTTGGTGGAACTGTAAACTGCTGAAGTACTTCTAAAACTTCTATGAAAGTGAATGTCTGCAAATAAACCAAACAGAAGTTTTTAAATATGAGTGAATTTCAATTTAATGCATTTAAAAAAAATTTTAATGTCTAAATTTTTGAAATTATTTGCACTGGAAAAAATGAATTTTTTTCATTTGAAAAAAGTTTCAAATACTTTTTCAAATACCTTCACTATATCATATTTACTTTCAAACACAGAAAGTTCATTGCCATATACTGGCATATACAATTATAAAAAATATAGTTTTAGCATGATCACAATTTTTTCAATGACTCTTTTTTTTATTTCGAGAAAACAATGTTGCTTGAGCTTACAATAACACAAACTCTAAAAATTAATTGGCTAATGTAATTTATCAATAACATTCACTTTGAAGCTTTCTCAGAAATCTCAAACAAACAGAAAGGAGTAGAAAGAGAAACTCAGGATAAAACAGGAAGATGCATATTCACATGTAGATATCCATTAAGTTGTGAAGCTATTATTTCAATAAGTTGATACACTTGACATCTGACAAAAAAAGCCATCCTTGGCAGCAGGCCTGGGGCGAATACTTTAAAAAGTATTCGAATACAAATACTTTCTAAATTCATGAATACGAATATGAATACGAATACATTATTTACCAAAGTATTCAAATACAGTTGAATATATTTATGAATACTTTTGAAAAGTATTTATTCCCTTACAAAACTTTAATAAATCTCTATACAAATGAACATCATGTGTCTATTAAAACAAATGAATCAATAGATTGGAAGTTGTCATTCCAGAAGTAACAGTAGTTGTGCAATGTTTACATTTTGCTCTGTATTTCCCATAAGTGTGATCTGGCATTTCAAAATAATCAAACATAGTGCAGACTTTTGTTTAAAGCTAGCCATCATTCCTTTATGTTTGTAATGTTTCTAATGGAATTATCAAGATAGTTTTCACTTGTCACAATAGCTGCCACATAAACATTACTGAGACTCAATATGACAACTTGACAAGTGAAACCCATATGTATACACATGCTTCATAATCCCCTTAGTTATTCTGGCAATTGCATTACTTCTTTTAACCCTTTATCTAATGCCTTTATACCTTGTTATAATTGCAAACACCTTTCAGCAAGTTAATACCTAACTCACCCCTGAGTAGCCTTACGTCTTGATGATTCGCGAGTTTTAACGTTTTAGTTACGAGCTTATTTCACGTCTAAATATTTTATTTTGCAGCAATTTGGATGTGTTTTATGAAACTATAAATACCAAAGCACCATTTTATGTTATAAAAAGTGAAAATAGATGCTCTTATATCCAAGAAAAACGGCCATACTCGAATTAACAAGACCCTCGAATCAAGGATACTTGACTATACTTATTTTTTGCTTTATTACTTGCAGTCAGGGCAATTGTACTATTCTTTCATGGGAGGCCTTACAATAAATTACCTTCTCACTACTGCAAACATCAATGAGAAAATTAATACCTAACTCATCCCTGGGTACTTTAATTCTGCTATTTTTAAAGTTGATCTTAAAGAACAAAATATAGCAACAACAATGACCATATACTAAATTAAAAACTTATGACTCCAAGTTTGCCTCTTGAAAAAGTGCTTCAGAATTCCTATATATAATATCCTGAGGATGCCAGGGTGACATTCTGTCAAGGGGGGAAAGGAGTGGAGTACACCTGATATGGAAGAGGAGCCTGGAATTTCCAGTTAGGTGTCCAGTACAACTGATGTGGAAGAAGAGGAGCCTAGAGTTTCCATTTCTTGGAGGTCTAGTCAGATAAGGTCTAAGACACATTTCAGGCCTTATTTTTGTGTATGAACTGGCCAAAATTTTGACAGCAACAAAGGTCAACAAAACCCAACACAGTGATGCTTTACAGAAAACTGAGTTTTTCTTGAAAACCATGATGAATTTGTTGTGACTGTAACTTGGGCTAATTTTGGTGTTTTTATGGGCAAATCGCTGCCCATCCCCCCCCCCCCCCCCCCCCCCCGTATATATAGTTTCAATGATCTAAAACACATACATTGGTTATACTGATCAGAATCATGTTTTTACAGTCAAAATATGAAAACTTAAGCAATTTCGTTTTTGGATGAACCATTCACCTGGGCACAGGGAATTATGGGAATGCTTCTCCAAAGCAAGAAGTGGTTGTTGTAAGCACCTCACGATAAACATCGGAATCCACAAATTATCGCCCAATGTGAAACTAAATATATGCTAATATGGTACACTGCAGCCTGATTTAAAGTTCTTTTTATAACACGTAGTTTTTTTATAACACGATACTATGAAATATATACCTGTAATACCTTTCATTCTGCCATGATTTCGTATGATAAATCGAAACATTTTCAATACATTTGATAAAAGGGTATTTTATTTGCCGCAAGTGGGCTCTACCGAATCATGCCTTACGAAATATTAGCCGTTGATAATGAAAAAACCCAATAGGCGTATTTCACAGCCGTAATCCGTCGAATCTAGATTCGTCAGATCAACGGATTCGCTTGTTTTGTGACTTGAATCTGAATCTGGATTATGAATCCGTTGATCTACCTCGAGAGGTAGATCAACGGATTCAGAGTCCTTGGATTACCCATAATTCTTTGTAAAATAATGGCAGCAACATGTGGGGAAAAATTTTAACATTTGGGAAATTTTTATTATATTATAATATGATAATATTAATTTACTATATATTGGCATATATTAATATATTATATTTATGTCGGTTCATCTTATTTTCATATTTTAGATTCAGATCTATAGAAAATTGCATTTCACGAATCTAGCTAATCCAACGAATCCAAATGTGAATCTAGATTCGACGGATTGTGCAGATTCTTGGTTGTGAAATACGCCTAATGATTTTCGGACAGGAGAAAAAAACTAAAAGTATTATTATTATGATTTTTTTTTGTGATACTGTGTTGATTAATTTTGTCTTTTGCCATCTTTATTTAATGCATTTTCATAGTTTAACTTCGCCAATAGTTTTTAACTTGGCTAATTTGATAAAACTTTTTTATGACTTGATCACTTCAAACTGCAGCTTCTTAGGTGTGACATTCCTATATAAGCGAGAGTCAGGGGCCGTATTCTTTGTAATACCCCTAAAGATTTTGTTTTCATCAACTTCTACGTTATTAAGTATTACTTAGATTCTAAGTAAGGAAAACTCCCTATACTTTGCACTGTAACTGTACACATGTAAACCAATATATCTAAGTTAGGAAGTGTTTTATTCCCCAACAATTCCCCTTACATTAAGGTGTCCATTGTTTTTTTTTTACTGAATAATTTGCTTTGTTAAAAATGGTTAAAAACCTCACATTCTTGAGGGAAAATGTTGTTTTTAATATTGTGTCACAGGTAAATATCCATAAACCCCAAGATTCCCTGCAATAATTGCATATTTTCAAAACATTATATACTCTAAGATACTTCTTCAGATAACTTAAAATCTATGGATATGTCTAAGGTAACCTTAGAGTTATGAATGTTTATATTATACCACTTCTTAGATATTGGTTCTGGAGGTTTCACTAGTCTTAGACATTCCCATACTTTGTTATTATACTGTACTCTGGGACTTCATTTGGTTTCGTATATGTATTTGCAAAGTTGACTTCCTACACAATTTACAGCTAACATCCTTGTCCACAATGTTGTTTCTCTGTTTTGGCAATTGTGTACATACTTTAGGGTATAGCTTGATTTCAAGTGGTTGATAATTGAATTCATACTCTGACTAGTTCAGTTGAGGGAGGCCAAATTAATAAGTCAGAATAAAAATTATAGATATATATAACCAGTTTGGAGTTTATTAACATACATAACATTAGCATATTAGTTAACACAATTAGTCTTGTTATAACATATGTTATTCCACTACTGTTGTCCATAATTGTACTTTAACATGTACATCAGCCTAGAACAATCATATGGCAACAACTACTACTATGTTATTACTAACAACTCATTTACACTAGTTACAAATATAGCTTGTGAAAAAGTGTTTCAAGTTGTTAAAACTGTTATAGTTTACTGACTTTAAGGCCAACTCTTAAAGTGTTTTACAAACATAAACTAAAGAAGTTAAGAAATGGCACTAAGAGTGCATATACTGTAAATTAAAATAATGAAACATCAGTAGGATATAGTGTTAACCCCACATATAAAAGACAAAGAAAAGCCCCAAACTCCAAACTTAGGTTGTAGAAATTAATTTAGCAAAGGCAGTTGGTATGGTACTAGCCGCCTTTGGTGTAATTCTCAAGTATGTCCATATAGTGTCACTTTTCCAATTTCCATGCTGCTTAATCTTATTCAAATCAACATCATGATTAAAAGCCAGAGAAGCACAACTCCTTCTAAAAAAGTGGAGTGTGTAGATTTTTGGATCTAAGCCAATAGAAGTAACAGCTAACTTTAAAAAACGAACGAGCTTTAAAAGCAGTAAGAGGTAGCCACTGTTTTTTAACTAAAATTTGGAATAAGGGCAAGTGTTTATCAATTGGCACAGAAGCCAAATAATTTTTGAAAGCTGCCACAGGGCATAACATTGGATCATTAAGCTGGGGTAGCTGTACTACTTGGACTTGACCTGAAGTTTGCATAGTTTTTGCACAAGTCACAATAAGATGCAAACCAGGAGGGCCAAAAACTAAATCATTCTGAATAAAATGACGAGTTATATCAAATTGGGCAACGGCATTGGGAAGTAAGGAAGCCAGCCTAAAGAAGCCAAAGAAGGCTGTTAAGAAAAGAACTGTATACAACTTAGCATTAGTATATCTCTGGATAGCACCAATCAATCTTCGAAGCATAGGTACTGAGAAAACACCTGTGATTCTAGCATTCAAAGGAGCATTATTTTGCACAGATTTTATAAATAATGATACTTTTCTAGTATAAAATACGTAAGTTGGCCATTCAAATAACGCAAAGAAATGTTTTAATGTACTTAAATGATTTCTCAGAGAAGTAGCTCTCAAACCATTCTGTACCCAAAACTCTAGGTATGACAATACAGTCCTTGAAGTACAGGGAAGCTCCAACTTCATCACAATGACAAATGCCAGGAATTGTCGAAAGGCAGCCATATAAGCAATTCTTGTACGAGGTTGAAGTCCTTCTAGCCGAGTAATAGCTTGACTGTGGAGACAGGTAGCCGTGCGAGAACCTACAGCAGAAGGAACAGGGCAGCAACACGGCAAGATTGTGTAAAATACATGCAATAATATACAGTAAGCCAAACTGCAAGGTAGATATGATATGTTAAAGTTCATTTCCATCATATGCACCATCATGATTTTCAAATCTGAAAATCAGGAAAAAGCATGTTTTCAGTTATATTCTTCCATTTACACTTTCTCAGGTATTGGACCACTGGACCATTCTGCTGCTCATAGATTTCCCACCTAGATAAGGTATCAGCATATACATTATGTACACCATATATGTGCTTTACATTTATATCAATGTTATACGCTGCAGTATAATACCATAATGTCCTGGTACAGGCCATTAACCAGGGATCCCTGATACGATTATTCTGAAAAGCATTTACTACTGCCATATTGTCACAGTACACCGTAACATCAGCATTCCTCCATTTATGACACCAAACCCTTACTGCCAGGACAATATCCGCAGCTTCTAAGTGAACAATAGAAGTAATATTTTTAATACTTCGCAACACATTACAAACATAAACCTCTTGATCAGCATATGCACCTACTTGTTGCAGAGATGCATCTACAAAAACCTGAAATTTAGGAGAATTTTTTGTATGAATTTCAACATTGCCATTAAATGCATCTAAAAAGTTATTAAACTATGCTAAATCCTTAAAAAAGACAATGGCAAAGGCCTATAACCTTTAACTGGTGTGTTACATAAAACTTGTAATATTCGGTTTTAAAATATATGAGATGGTTTAACACATTTGTGTATATAAAGCAATTCACCTGTAAGTTTTTGGAGTTGATTTCTAGTGGCCTGTACCTGAGTACTCCAATAACTACACAAATTTTTTATACTTCTTAACTTATCCTTTGGAATGGAAATAATACTGTCTTTAGCATTGATCTGAATACCAAGACAGGTAACAGAGTGACTAGGTGGTTCTAACTTTTTAGAATTGATAGGAAGACCTAAATCAGCTAGAATATTTTTAACAGACAAAAAATGGCTTTCTGCCACTTCAGGGGAAGCCACCCCAAAATCGTCCAAATAATTTATAATCCATATTTTTGGGGAACGCCGCGGCCCCACTTTTCATTCCAAACGGAACCGATAAGTCTATGTAATTTTCTGATCCCCAACATAAACCTAACACAGGATAGTCCAGTGGATCCATACGTAAATTACAGAACGCTCTTTCTAAGTCAATTTTAAAAAGCAATGCTTTAGAACCCAATTGCCTGATTTTTTGTATTATCATATCAATACTAGGGTATTTAAGTACAAAATTAATATCTTCAAACATATTGTCAGGTATACAGCTGTTAACACTTTGGCCTATAGGCCAGGATAAATCCACAATCACACGAACCCCCCATCTGACTTATCTCTGGCCATAAGTGGTGAATAATGTGTTTTAGTAAAGGGTTTGACATCAAATGGACCGGCCATTGCCTTCCTTCTGAACTTCTGTTGCAAAGTATTTTGCCACACCATTAGGGTTTTGTAAAGCAGACTTATGATTATCTACAGTTTCATAATATTGAAATAAGTTATAATGTAAATTTAAAGGAAAACCGTATTCCAAATACTGACCAAGTATTTTAAGGTTATCATTTTTAAGAATATATTTCCAGCTTTTGATATTCAAACCAGATGGAACCTTGATTTGAGCTCCTAAATAATTGGGTTTTCCATACTGGGCTACTTTTGTATGTATTTGATTCACCCAAGCGATACTGTTTGAAAATTGTATGACATTAGATTGGGCAGCAGGAATAAACTTTGGTATATTATTTGGTATAAATCCAAATTCATGGCTAGTAGGCCACACCACGGCCATGTTTCCCCCCCCTCTCAACCAAAGTATCCGTTTCTAAAATACTATGTGGGCTTACATCCATTGCAGACAAATTATCGTATGCAGTATCATAATTTGTATCATACAACATAAAACTATGATTAAAACTAAAATAACTAAGTGAACGAGCAGAATAATGCATATATTCTAAACCACTACCATGACTTAATGTATTAAGTACTTGACTAAGAGAGTTGTGGAGACCAATGCCAGGTCCTGAACAATTAAAATCATAGCTTTCAAACGAACGACTAAACTTAAATTGTCGCTCACAAGTGCCAATTTCCTGACCAATATTAGTACAAACCAATTTTGATGCAAGATCTAGTAAGTTGGTGTTGACAGTTCCAGCACTCACCTGGCACAAACTTAGCACGTACTCAGGTGAGTACAAGGCTTAGGGGTTAATAAACGAGTTGACACTTGTAAACGACTCACTTTCATTAAAACTATGACTGTAACCATGTGACCATACATTTTTGTCCACCTGGTGACACTCTGAGGTCTGCACCTCAACACACTCAATATTTTTGTCCCCGGTTAAGACCCAACTGTCAGTCTTGTTTACTTTAACAAAATTGACAGAACTTGGAAGTGCTACTGCATAACAATGATGGTTTCTACCAGTGTGCCAAGACAGGGCATCTATTAAACTATTTAATATTGAACGACAAGTACTGTTGTTGCTATAAGATTCTACAATAATTTTTTTGTCGTTTATGTGGTTTGTTAACTGAGTTTGTGAAAAAACGTAAGTTCCACATCTAGACAGACGTTCAATTTTGTCAAACACGCTGCTCTTGTTGCTTAGGTTTTGTACCTTCTGGTTTTGTGTTTGTTGACTGATTTTTGGCCCTCAAACATTTAACAGAGGGATGATCAAATTTTTTTTGTGAATTTCACGCATGCAAAAAGAACAGTAATGTTGGTACAAAACATTGCCTATTGTGTGGTCACTTTCATAGCGACAATAACCTTTATTATAGTGACTACACACTTGCATTTGAATGTTAGGTACTGTACTTGGTTTACTTTGCTGCACCATTCTTTGTGTATAATGATTTTTAATCTTTTCTATGAGGTCCAATCTTGACCAATCAACCCTACCAATCTCAACCTATTGCAGGACTGCTGGATGAGCTCGGCTTGCAGTACTACTAGAAAGCTCAACTGCATCTTGCATTAGCAACGTCAAACAGTACAACATATTTTCTCTGGTTGTATTGCTATCCTGCTCAAGTATACAATACAGCAGTCCTTGAAACCACTGTTCTAAGGAAAGCTCATCATAGGTAGGTTGTTTTGACCAACTAATACAGAGCAGTAATCTTGGGGCCAACTGATGGGAACTTTAGAAACACCAGATCTGAATCTACCTGACTTAAGTGCAATATTTGGCTTACCTTGATTATCACCCCTCGAAATATTTTGATATTCTCGAAGCCTTCCATCAACCTCTGCCTGTACTCTCGAATCACTTTTCAGATCTTCGAAGCTTGGCAACTTGGCTGGATCTTTGGCTGCTGAATTTCTGGCTACTTGTGGAGAGCTCTGTGCAGAAGGAAGCGCTGAAATCTCATTCAAACTCACACGTTCCTCCTGTTTCTGGAGGCGAACTTCTTGTTCCTTCAGTTTGCCGTCCATGTCTTTTACCACTTCCAATAATTTGTCCAACTTGTTTGCAATGGACATATCTGACTGTGTCAGCACCTCTTCAGCACTAATATCTATCAAAGGATTGTCCATATCCCCAGTTTTATTTTTATTACTGTTCTTCCCAGCTTTCTTCTTTTCTTTAGTAGCAGATTTAGTAGCCATACTGAAACTGTATTTGAACCAGGAAAACAGCCAGCATTGGTTTAAAATCAGTTCATAAAATCATAAATGCAGACTATTTCTCTCGTCAAACAGAGTTCCAGTAAAATTTTTAATGTTCACTGCCCTGACATTTGGCCCCACAACAAATTTTCAATGCTGGGAGGTGAATATATACTGAGAATTGGCCCGAATAAAGCCATGTGGCCAGACAGCAGTTCACTCAAACACCTGATATTCTTCACAAAAATAGATTTCCCGCCAAAAATCAACAGAGTACATTGTACTTTATTCTTGACCTTAGTTAAAAATCAGGACAGTACAAACCAGGCCAACCACCATTAATTTTTAAATTTTCCACCAGTGCATCTAAGGCAAAGGCTATCAAATACTTCATTAAAATCTTCAAATACGTCCCCATCAACTGAAGAGGTGTGCTACTTTACTGCATCACCTACTAGAAGTGTGGACCTGAAAGAATTTATTTGATTGCAGATTTTTTTTTCATATATAAAGAAGTTTTTTTCACATTTAATAAACTTTTAGTTGGTGCTTTTCCCCTCCCCCAGCAATTTAATTTTGGCCATAATCACGTGCTCATATGATTTCAACACAAAATGTCTCAAGAGGTAGACACTGATGAATTCCTCTGTAGAAAACTGCAACTCATGTTTCTGTAACTTATATTACTTTAACTGTAACTTACTTAAACTTTTCTCCACTTCAAAATTTGAAATGGCTGTAAATAAAGTATAATTATACAGAACACCTCACTAAAGCAGTCTTTGGGAAGTTTATATGCGGTAATTAGGTTTTCCATTTCAAAACAGCACTTTTCCTTAGATAAAATGCATTAAATGAAGAATATATGTCACCAATAGTATAATTTGAATAGAAAAGAAAGATCACATGACACAGAAAACCATTGTGGTTATTTGATAAGTCACCCTTTGTGAATAGGGTTTTAAGACAAAACTTAGCTGAGACAAAAGTCTTAACTTTAAGACTGGATTTAAGCCTAAGACCTTTTGTCAATACAGGCCCAGAAACACATTTTACAGAAATTTCATGTTAACTACTCCAAGTAACCTCTCTGTTGATTGTTTAGCCATATTTACCAGTCTCTTAGGGTTTACTGGCTGTAAGTTAACTGCTGATTAAACCTTTTACAATGTTTTCCGCTACTGGGTCAAAGCCTGGAACCGCCATCCAAATTCAAAATTTGAAATATGTTATTTGGAATTCCAAATACATATTCGGAATTCCAAATATGTATTTGGAAATCCAAATATGTATTTGGAAATCCAAATACAGTATTTGGAATTCCAAATACCCTATTCGGAATTCCAAATACCCTATTCGGAATTCCAAATACCTTATTCAGAATTCCAAATATGCTATTCGGAATTCTAAATACAATTCCAAATACCCGACTGGTCCCACCAAATGACAGAAAAAGTCATCCTTCCTGTGTTATCCACTAGCAGGACTGGTCTAGTACTGTACTAGGTAGAGACTGGTACTTCCTTCCTGTCTGGACAGTGTGACACCACTGCATCTTTTTCATCGTCTAAACCTATTCAGATGCAAATACATATTTATACTTATTTAGTAAGCCTGTGGCACGGTCAGTTGGGAGGATCTCACCTATTCATTAGGTATTAACTTATAAAATTTTAATTTACTTATTAAATGCACAATGTTATTGCGTTTATACATCTTACCTAATGGACAATGTGGTAGAACAACTACCGCTTGTTAGGCAGGTCTGTTACTAGGGACTACAACTGAACTGTAATATTAAGACAAAGATGGCCTTAAACAGAACTCTAGCCGGTCCCATAGGTCGGTTGCCTGTGTTGGCAGAATACTAAAGTTGCCTGCCCCCCCCCCCCTTTTTAATAGACCTGCTCAGGTACGGATAGAGAGGTATGAATTCAGTCCCTGGAAATAAAGCTTCTAGAAAGAAACATGTCACTGATTTGATGGTGATGATGATGATTTTTTTTATCTCTCTCCAGCAGCTGAAGGATGTGGTCTGGGGATAATAATATGCCTTCCATACATGCGTCTGTCTGTGCATCCCTTCGTCATGTTTTTAGATAAACCTTAATGTCTCATTAATTTATGAAGATATCTTCACCAAATATGTAAGGAATGTTTATGGCTATAAACACATGTCTGTGCAAAATTGTAGCCTTATTTTGAAAATAAAATGGCCCCCATAGCTGATTTTTTGAATATCATTAAGATGCTCTAAATCTTGAAATATTGCAGATAGTTTCGTCAAAGTGTCAGAACCACAGGTAGAGTAGCCTTCAATGAGAGTGATGTTGAATTTCTCCATCTTTCTACACAGACACTCATCTGAAGGTAGCTTGACAGGGACTTTGCCAGTTGGCTGTGTCCTGAGACTGGCTAAGGGGTTGTCATGTTGAGATGAGGCTGAACTCTCAAACTCCGGGACCTGTTGGTCCAGTTCTTGCTCTGGCATAGCAGTGTCCTGATCAGATACCTTGCCTTCTTCCTCCATGAATTGAGCAGAGGAGGATGGATAACTAGACCTACGCATTGGAGAACCGATGCAAATTTGTATCCACCAGAAAGACAACTCATCAAAGCCAGTGAACCATCGTTTGAAAGACTCCCAGCTCATGATTTCCTATAGGTTGGATTACCATCCCAAACCTCTACGACCAATAAGAAGTGAGTTATAAGCACTTTTAAGTTTGGCTATCCTCGTTTGACATCGAAGGAGGGGCCCAAGGTCAAATCCGTCCACACCAAAAGATTCCTAGCCCATGATTTCCTATAGGTTGGTTTACCATCCCAAACCTCTATGATCAATAATAAGCTAGTTATAAGCACTTTTAAGTTTGGCTATCCTCATTTGAAGAAGAAGAAAGGGGAATACTGAGTGCAAGATAGTCCAAATGATAACCATTGATGATCACACAAATTGGTTGATGCCAATAGGTGTTAAGGAGTGCAACTTGAAGATCCAACTCAACTCAGTACGCCTTCGCCTGGAAGTGCAGGATGCTTCAAATTTTGGTGTGCACCACTCAAGCACACTGAACTGCATATGTTTGTGGTTGTGTCCATCACTTTAAAGTGACGTGAGACTGGTGTGATTTGTCCATCCTTTTGGGCAGATGCTTTATGTTCATACATCCACTTTCTAAGTGCTCTTCAGGTTTCACCCACATAATGTATTTTGCACTTAGTGCAGGTAAATTTATAAACATGAATAAAAACAAGAGTGTCCTGAGTGTGAATAGACACCAAAATGAACCCTCAATTAAATAAATTGGTTTATGCCAATTGGATGTATTGCCGCAATATTCCACATCCACCATTTCTCTCTCATCTTTCTGTGATCAGTAATGGCTTCGTGGTATTTAAGGGAACACCATTCCAGAAGGGAAAACTGCATATCTTTAACAGAATGACCCTGTTCTGTAAAGTGTTTAGAGACTGGGGTAATTCTGGAATCCTTAGGTTTAGATACAGACAGTCTATGTTCATAGATTCTTTTCCTGAACGGGCGTCCTGTTTCACCAACATAGTATTTGTCACATTTTCTACATGTGATAAGGTATATGATATCACTAATCTCACAAGTTTTGTGAGGAGGGATGTTGGTCAGGGGGTAAGTTCTATGTGTGATTTTACACTTGACCTGGGTGATAGGTGTTATAAGAGGACAAGGGGGGCCACGGTGGCAGAGTGGTAACACTCTCGCCTCCCACCTCTGAGGCCAGGGTTCGATCCCCGTGACGGCCTTAAGTGGGAAAGCTGGTAGTTGCTTGCCGTTGGTCGGCAGTTTACAGTACACAACCCTAGCGAACTATATGTACTGGTTTCCTCTGCCCTTCCAACTACCCGTCGTGATATGACCTGTACAGTGTTGAAAGCGACGTAAAACCCCAAATAAATAAATAAATAAATAAATAAATATAAGAGGACAATATGTACACTTTCCTAGTCGTGTACAGTATGTGGGTCTAATTGTACGTTTTTGTATATTAGATGGGGGGTATGAAATCTGTGCTCTGGTTAACAGATTCCTAAGGTTGGGTAATTTTCTGAAACCCACTAATGGTTTATCTTTGAAAGTATTGACACAGTCATTGCTGTGTTCAATAATGTTCCAATTCGAGTGAATGAACTGCTTGATGTCTGGGTTGCTGGGGTTGAAATTGGTGACCATGACAGGTGTTTTTGTCTTGGGTTTTTGTTTCACTGTTAGTAATTCATCCTGTGTGAATTTGGCGGCTTTTTTCAGAGCCTGTAATGGGTAACCCCTATCAAGGTAACACTCAATGAGTTTTATCCCATTGGTGATGAAATCGCCATTTTTGGTGCATATTCTCCTAATTCTGAGGAATTGCCCAAAGGGACCTTTTGTGTGGCAGGGTTTGTGGTGTGCAGATGTGTAGTGTAGATACAGATGTGTATCTGTTGGTTTTTCATACAGGGTTGTGTACAAATGTCTACTACTGTCTATTTTGACAGTGGTATCTAAAAAATTGATGCTTTCAGTACTAGCCTCATGTGTAAACTTGATCTTATTGTGGATGTTGTTAATGTATTTAATAAACCTATCCAGTTCTTCTTGACCATGGTTCCAGATCATAAAAATGTCATCAATGAAACGTAGCCAAAGCAAAGGTTGCTTATCCCAGCCTTTGAGGGCCCTAGTTTCGAACCTATCCATGAATAGATTCGCATAATTAGGTGCTAGGTGCTACATGTCACATGTAGAAAATGGGACAAATACTATGTTGGTGAAACAGGACGCCCGTTCAGGAAAAGAATCTATGAACATAGACTGTCTGTATCTAAACCTAAGGATTCCAGAATTACCCCAGTCTCTAAACACTTTACAGAACAGGGGTCATTCTGTTAAAGATATGCAGTTCTCCCTTCTGGAATGGTGTTCCCTTAAATACCAACGAAGCCATTACTGATCACAGAAAGATGAGAGAGAAATGGTGGATGTGGAATATTGGGGCAATACATCCAATTGGCATAAACCAATTGATTTAATTGAGGGTTCATTTTGGTGTCTATTCACACTCAGGACACTCTTGTTTTTTTTCTTGTCTGCATATGAACCCCTTTAAATAACAAGGTGAATAGTTTTTAATGCACACCACCGTAAGCACCTAAAAACACATTTTTCATTTTAATGGGCAAAAATATCATTATAGGTGAAAAAATGCCTTGTGACGTAATCACAACAATTACGCCAATGACGTAATTCAATAGATAATCATATGACGTCACAAACCAGGTTACTAGCTCACTTTAGCTCAGAGCAGCTGGAAAGTTATTCACTAGAGTCAAAAAAGCACTTCTATTATAAATAAATCTAGTAGTGGTATTACATCTATATATAAATATGGAGATGAGAGCCAACTATGTATGTGGATTTTATAATAAGGCATTCACAAGAAATGCTTCACTCAAAAGGCACAAAACAAATGTGCATATGAGACCAAGTTATCACTGTATTACATGCAAGAAACAATATAAAAGGCATGAGGATTTAGTAACACACTCCAAAAAGTGTTTATCTAAATTATTAGAGGATGATGATAGTGATACTGTGCCCTCCACTAGGACACCCAGAGGTACCAACACACCTAACACACAAGTTTTGGGAGTAAGAAAAACGGGAAAACACCCAGCCAGTGCAGTACCCACGCCCCCAAACGCTCAATTCACGTCTGTCACAAGGGATGACACACCAAGTACCTCTAAGACTACACCTCCACACACATCAGATTTACCCCAGGACACTCACATTATGAGTCACCACCCCACCCCAGTTTCACATACTGACACTGTGTCACAGGATTTAGCCCTAAGTAGCGATTCTGAATGTTCCATGGACAGTGATCCACACATTAAGATTATGGCTGAACACATAGAAAAAATGATCTGCACTAAACCAACCAGATCAATTGAGGTGAACACTGATCAGTCCAGAATTCACACTGTGGATAAAGGAACCCAAACAGAACCCCTTATAATCTTGACACCTGATGAGTTAGTGTCTTTCAGTGATGATACTACAATTGCCTCCTTTACAAACAATATAAGGATTTCTGTAGATACTGTCAACAGCACAATAGTAATGTCAAGACCCAATCTATCCATACCCCCCGAGCCAGAGACCCAGATAGGACTCTTGAAAATACAGCCCAGTGCATCAAAAGGGATTCAAACCAAACCCTCAGTTTCCACTAAAAATGACCAACTTGAGGATATGTGTGCAAGAAAACCCACTAGACCAAGCCTGGTCATTCCAAAGTGCAAAAGGGATACCCTTATTGTGCCTGAATCGCTCAAAAGCAACCCACAGGAGAAAACAAGCACTGTGGAAAGGTGTTAATAAGACAGTAAAATAAAACAACAGTTTATTTTTTATTAACATTTATTTTACATAACTAATCCTCGTAATATTATTTAAAAACTAAATAATAAATTTCTGTAATCAATAGAATATTGACTCTACCTATGAGAGATCACCACAGTTTAAAGTCTAATAATTGTCTCTTGAAAGAACATTATCTACAAAAGACATTGTAATAATCCTATCACATTATTCATAATACACACATTTTATATAATATGTTAACATGTCATATTATGTTTTGTAATAAATAACTATGATCTTCTCATATCTTGTTTCTGGATTCATATACACTAGAAATTGACCTTATTCTTACCTGTAAATTGCGGATCTATCCAGCACAGGTAACTATATATTAGATAGTGACTATCACAAACTGGATTTAGAAATGGATGGATACACATCCACACTATTACCAGTTTTGACAGCCACATAAAATTTGACATTACTGCTCCTACTTAAAACCCCACCCACAGTCTATCTCCCAAACATAGAGCGACTATGAGTATTTAATAACCCATTTAAAATACTAGGGGAATTAGAAGGTGAACTGGGTCAGCAATTTTGATTAGATACCTGTAAAGAGTGTAAATAACACTAGGGTAACCCACTCCCTAATCAGAACCACTAGACTGACAAACCTAACAGGAAGTGAACAAACATCTTTTGGGAATAAGATATATATATTAGAAATAAGTAATATATCTTATAAACTTTACAATTGATAAAAACCAAAAGATGTCCCCCAGTTATCAATAAAGTATAAAATTTTGATAAATTTCTGAAAAAGCACTTTTACACCAACACCCTGCACCCAATACACTGCATCAAAATGCACTGCACCGGTGCAATTTACCGGTGCAATTGCACATCTGAAAAAGTACTTCAGGGGGAGTGTTAGACTTATTCTCCAGCCTCTGATGAGATAGCACACTTTGACTATCGAAATACAGTTGTGTATAACATTACAACAGTATAAGGCCCAATACTATATATAATTGGTATAAAGTGAACTGTATCTGTGACTACCATCACTTCTGCATCTGTTTCCTTTAAATTTATAAACATACCAATTAAGCATAACTATTAATATTATAATAAATGAAACAACATCTATACAGGTGGAATACCTTTAAATAGAGCTCAAGTGAGAGCTAGGACATGAGTGACCGCTACTCACCACCAATAGTATGTAGATGACATAATGTTTACTTTTTCTTAGAAATATCAATCTGATACAACTTAGAACTTCATTAATAATTCTAAAAATTGTACCTGTATCTCTAGTTCACTGTACCACCTGAACCTGCAAAAAAAAAAAACAGGTTCCCAGGTACAGAAGTGGCTCTGAACCGGCTCTAAACCAGTACAAACCGGGGTTTAACCCCCAGACCCCAAAAAGTACTTCAGGGACCACCAAACTAGAAATAGATCATAGCCTCGGATGAGACTGTTCTAAAATACATGCAGTCGAAATACAATTGATACAAAGTCAATTATATCAGGCAGATATACTTTATTTTGCCCAGTTTGCCTTTCAGCAGGAAGTGTATTGGTATCTATCCTCATTTGACCTTGAACGAGGAGCCCAAGGTCAAATCTGATGACACCAAAATATTCCCAGCCCATGATTTCCTATAGGTTGGTTTACCATCCCAAACCTCTTGGACTAATAATAAGCGAGTTATATGCAGTTTTAAGTTTGGCTGTACTTGTTTGACCTTGAAGAAGGGGTCCAAGGTCAAATCTGACAATATCAGAAGATTCGCCGCACATGATTTCCTAGCTATATATTGGTTTAACATTGCAAACATCTAGGACCAATAATAAGGGAGATACAGGCACTTTTAAAGTCCGCTATGTGGGTTACTTTGGCACTCCGTGGATGACCTTAAGAGCTTCAAGGTCAAATGTCTGCAAGGTTGTAGAGAACATGTATACCTGTTATACATATCACCTATGAAGAGATTCAACCTTCTACCTATGAGAAACAGCCAGTAGAAAAATGTAGAAAATTTTGAAAGAAATGCCCGTGGTGGCCATCTTGTTTTTCAGAATGAAGGTAATTTCAGTCTCAGAGAAGTTTACCCCCAATGAAGATATCCTGCATTTGGTGTATTTGGTGTACCTAGCTGGTGTAGTTTTCCTCTTAGAGCCTTAATGCTAAAAATCTCTCTACGCACAGCGGCTGCGGCGGCCTAGCAAACGCTAAACCAAAGTATCCAGCTGATGCCTCCGGTCCTGTGAGAGAGCAGCACCAACCAGTGAAGATATGGGCAGGACACTCTTGCCGGTAAGAGTCTGACTGGGTGTTTTCTGAACAGCTGGTCCGGTGAGTTGAAGGTCTGGCATATCACTGTAACAGTTAGCAGTCTGTAACTTGGTGATGTGACTGTAGACTGAGGCAAAGGAATCTCACAGGGACAATAACAGTCTGGCTTCCACTAGCAGCTTCGTAGACTGGTGTAAAAGTAAATCCTCCCCCTGGAAATCCTCCCCTCCCCAGGTGGAGAATTTCCTAGTAAATCCTACCCCCGACCACAAGATCCTACCCCCATCTCATCAAATGGAAGCTTCTTTAGGGTTAAAATGAAAAAAAGTCTTTAGATTCTTGGTAAACTTTATTTTAAATAAACCAGCATATTATACACATTTAAATTCTCATAAACCTACATATTATACACAATTAAATTGACAAAAAATAAATCACCATATTAAATCACTGGAAGGCTAAAAGCTGGATCACTGGTACCAGTACTATGCTGAGTCTGATTGCTAGAGACCTGAATGACTGGTCCAATAGACTGAACAACACTGGAACCAGTAGCACGCTGAATTGGTGGTATGGAGGGTCTCTCAGATGTCACCACAGTAGTAGGCTGTTGAACTGGTGAAACCGGCATAGTGAAGGTCTTGGCTAACGGCATGGTCAGCCAGGCACCAGTCAGACTGGTCCAAGGTGTCTCTTTACCCCTCACCCAGCTTTCAGTACAAGAACCAGCTGGCAAAAGAGAGTCCATACAGTGTGGCCCCAGTGGTAATCCCAACCTTGGCTCCAACTCTGGATAAATCACTCAAGGCTGATACGTCCCTATGTCCAGTCAGAGCCCTGCACTACCATTTGGATAGGACCTGAGACCTCAGGCTTAGCAAGGAGATGATGTTTGTCTCCTTCAAGAAAGGAGATGCCATTATCAAGCAGACTGTGATCCTGTGCTATGAGTTCTCTGATCAGGTGTTTCAGTCAGGAGTCTCCTTAGAGCAGCTTTTATCAGCTTGCCATTGCAAGTTACATAACACCTTTGAAAATTGTTCACAGTCTGAACCCCTAGGAGCAAGGGTAAGGGGGATATAAGGTCTTTTGTAATAGGATAACCCCATTTAACGTTAAACATGTGACATGGCAGCCATTTTGTTTTTGAAACTAGGTCAAAATTACTATCAGACTAGCTTTCCAGCCATATATCTTTTGTGCAAATTTGATTAAACTATCTGCAATATTTCAAGATTTAGAGCATCTTTATGATTTTTCAAACAATCGGCAATTTTGCACAGATGTGTTTTCATAGCCATAAACATTCCCTACATATTTGGTGAAGACACCGGCAACCGACCTATGGGACTGACTAGAGTCCTGTTTAAAGCCACCTTTGTCTTAATATTACAGTTCACTTGTAGTCCCTAGTAACTGACCTGCCTACCAAGCAGTGAGGTGAGGCCCTCCCAACCGACTGTGCTATACATACTAAATAAGTATAAATATGTATTTCGGTCTGAAGAGGTTTAGACAATGAAAAAGATGCTGTGATGTCACACTGTCCAGACAGGAAGGAAGTACCATGCTCCACCTAGTACAGTACTAGAGCGGTCCTGCTAGTAACAGAGGACGACTTTTTCTGTTGTTTGGTGGGACCAGTCGCATATTTAGAATTCCGAATAGTGTATTTGGAAATCCAAATACTGTATTTGGAATTCCGAATAGGGTATTTGGAATTCCGAATAGGGTATTTAGAATTCCAAATACTGTATTTGGAATTCCAAATATGTATTTGGAATTCCAAATAGCATATTTCATATTTTGAATTTTGAATTTGGATGGCGGTTCCAGGCTTTCGTAATTACATGGTTAGGGATATCTCTTCTATATAAATCTGTTAACACATAGCCTTCCACAAGGAACTACTTAATTGGAATTAATTTAATAAGAGAATCAAAAACAATAACAATAATAATGACAGATTATACAATAAATTCTTAATAACATGTCACTATTTTATATGTCAAGGCCTGTGCATATGCTAACCTGTACTCTGGGATTTAAGAATATCTTAAAGACTCAAAAACCCATGACTTTTACCCAAGTTTTGACATCCCATTCCTGTAGGACTAATAATAGCTGTTTTGAACAAAACTGTCACATAAGATTTTGTCATTACTATCTTCAGAATCCTGACAATAGTAATTTTAGTGAATATAAGATGGGTATCTATATAATAAATCAATGGTTGACTGTTGTGGGTCATAGTTATAAAGAGTAATTTTGTCCATCTTGAGTTCGAATCTCAGTCTTGATAGGGAAAGTTAACCATTGCTTGCCGATGTAAAAGTGTGTGGGGACAAAACACATGGCAAGGGCGCTGCTACAAAGAGTCTGGGGATCTAAAATGTGACAAGTGGACTGCCACATTTTGTATCCCCTGCCATATTCTGTACCCCCTTTGCCATTTTTTTATATTCCTTGGTTATTTAGGAGCTAATCATTAAAGTTTCCTCTTGTGTATTATGGTTATGCAGTTGATAGCCTAATGTTTGTAATGTACATAATGTACATTTGTAATGTATATGTTTTCAAATCCTTTTAAAGAATACAGTGTACCTTAGAATACTATAAAACTTTTTATTGTGAAATGCCCACCTATACCTCTTTATGCTTGGTGACTATCAATCTAGTTTGATTATCGCTCACCCCAAAGTGAAATAAATGAACATGGGGGCGAAAACAAAGGAAGAACATTCAGAACAATTAACAATTGACCTGAGTACAAACAAATCAAGTACTTGTACTTTGTTGATCAGACCTAGAAACGTAAAAAAAATGTTTTTTTTCTGGTCGACATCATCACTAAAGAATTGTCACTAATTTTACAAGTTTTGAATATTAAGTAACTTGGGGTAAATATAATTTTTAAAAGATATTCAATGTGATGGGGACACAAAATGTGACTGCCATATATTGTATACCCTTAATTCCCTATTGCTGAGATACAAAATATGCAGCCACATCCTGTATTCCCTAAAAGATCAAAGAGGGCATATAGAATATGGCAGAAATACGAAATATGCGTTACACTGGGTATCAAGCAGATAATAATTATAGAGAACAGGAGCAATCAGGGAGTGTATACCTCCACCAGTGCCCAACACCTATTGCTTGTGAGTGCAGTGATAACAAGGCCACTGCCGCAGCGGTTATCTCCCGCCTTAGAATCAGTAATAATAGAAAACTAAAGGAGATATAAGGCCTTTGTAGTAAGATAACCCCACTTGACTTTGAAGAAGGGCTCAAAGGTAAAAGTCAGCAATTGAAAAAGTTTGAGTTTTTGAGTTTGAGTTTAAGTTGTTTTTACATTTGGAACCCCTAGAAGCAATGATAAGGGAGATATAAGGCCTTTTTAATAGGATAATCCCATTTAACATGTGATGTGATGGCCATTTTGTTTTCGAAACTAGGCCAAATTACTATCAGGCTAACTTTCCTAGCCATATATATTTTGCGCATATTTGATAAACCTAGCTGCAATATTTCAAGTTTTAGAGCATCTTAATGATTTTAAAATAATTGGCTATAGCGGCCATTTTGTTTTTCAAAATAAGGCCAAACTGCTTCTCAAGCAAAACATTTGAAGGCCAGGACTTTTGATGGTCTGTCTTTATATTCTGAAGCCATAGCACCAATAATAAGGGTGAAATAAGGACATTTTAGTGTGACAACCCCATTTAACCTTGAAGCAGGGGTCAAAGGACAAATTCAACACCTGGAAAAGACTCCCAGGCCATGACTTCCTACAAGTTGTTTTCACATTCTGAACCTCTAACAGCAATATTAGGGGAGATATAAGGCCCTTTTAATAGAATAACCCCGTTTGACATTAAACATGTGATATGGCGGCCATTTTCCTTTTAGAACTAGGTCAAAATTACTATCAAGCTAGTTTTCTAGCCATATATATTTTGCGCATATTTGATAAACCTAGCTGCAATATTTCAAGTTTTAGAGCATCTTAATGATTTTAAAATAATTGGCTATAGCAGCCATTTTGTTTTTCAAAATAAGGCCAAACTGTTTCTCAAGCAAAACATTTGAAGGCCAGGACTTTTGATGGTCTGTCTTTATATTCTGAAGCCATAGCACCAATAATAAGGGTGAAATAAGGACATTTTAGTGTGATAACCCCATTTAACCTTGAAGCAGGGGTCAAAGGACAAATTCAACACCTGGAAAAGATTCCCAGGCCATGACTTCCTACACGTTGCTTTCACATTCTGAACCTCCAACAGCAATATTAGGGGAGATATAAGGCCCTTTTAATAGAATAACCCCGTTTGACATTAAACATGTGATATGGCGGCCATTTTCCTTTTAGAACTAGGTCAAAATTACTATCAGGCTAGTTTTCTAGCCATATATCTTTTGTGCAAATATGATGAAGCTTTATGAAATTATGATTTTTTAAACAGTTGGCTATGGCGGCCATTTTGTTTTTCAAAATGAGGCCAAAATTTTGCGGAGACAGGTTTTCATAGCCATAAACATTCCCTACCAATTTGATGAAGATATCTTTATAAATGAATGGGAGGTTAAGGTTTATGTTAAAACCTGACAAACGGACACACAGACAGATTCACAGACACACGTATGGAAGGCCTTTACAATCTGTTGACCACAACCTATGCTACAACCTTCCTACAAGTTGTTTTCACATTCCGAACCTCTAGGAGCAATATTTGAGGAGATTTAAGACCTTTTTAATAGGATAACCCCGTTTGACATTAAACATGTGATATGGCGGCCATTTTGTTTTTTAAACTAGGCCAAAATTACTATCAGGCTAGCTTTTCTAGCCATATAGCTTTTGTACAAATTTGATGAAGCTAGCTGGAATATTTCAAGATTTAGAGCACCTTTACGATTTTGAAAAATTAGCTATGGCGGCCATTTTGTTTTTCAAAATGAGGCTAAAATTTTTCAGAGACAGGTTTTCATAGCCATAAACATTCCCTGCAAATTTGGTGAAGATATCGTCATAAATGAATGAGATGATAAGGTTTATGCAAAAACGTGACGAACGGACGGACGGACACACGCACGCACGCATGTATGGAAGGCGTTTTATAAAATGTATGGATTAATATTTGTTTCCATTTTCAGAAACCTATTAATGGAAAGAAATACTTTTATTATCCTTTAAAACTTTAACTGAGCCTATTTTTATAGATAAAAAATAAGATCAGAGAAGTTTGTACCCCACAGCTCTAGAAAATAGTATTAAAACAACATTAGATAAAGAAGAGGAGAAATAGTAAAAAGGTCAGGAGACTTTCAGAATATAAAGTGTCAAAAATCTATGTCAAATATTGCCAATAGCCGACTTTGAAGGGTTGGCTCTCGATATGTGATGCCACATGTTATAAAACATCATCAGAAATGCACATACCCCACAGCCTGGGGAAAAAGTTTCAGACACCATGACATGCAGGAGAGGTGAAAATGTAGACTGATAATGAGCCTTTAAGAACAGACAGTATAAGTCATGTAAAGATATAGGAGAAAATAATATGTAAGAAAGCAAATAATTTTTAACGACAAAGACCAATTCAACAAAATGATGGCAGCATTAATTATTAAACTAAAAGTTATGAAGCTGTAACATTTTTTAAGTGAAGTATAGCTGTCAAAGGATATAGTACATTTAGGTAATTTTAAATGCATATAATAATCAGGGGCCGTATTCACTAAACCTCCTATATTTTTAAGGTCCCTTTATCAAAGGAAGGTGAAAAATCTCCTTTGGTAAGGTGACCTTTAAAATGCTATTCACTAAACCTCCTTTAAGGTTTCCTTACCAAAGGAGACCTTAAATAAAGGATCCTTTATTACAGGAGGGCATCCAGTCATCTGATTGGTTAAAAGCGTTTGTTCATAAAGGCTCCTTTATCTTTCCCTTACTTTTGTATTTCTACTTTCCATGTTTATTATTTAAGATTAGTGTTGTGATGTGTTTTCTATTGCAGTTTACAATGATATTTCATATTTTAAGAAATAAATATCTAACTATTAAAGATTTTTGTATTTCAGGTTAAATATTGCAGTTTTTATATTCACTGGTGGCCATGCTTTTTGATATGGTTTTTCACATCCTCTCATTAAATATTCATACAATTTAACCCATAAATCGGACAAAATGGTGGTTAATAAAAGAATAACATCAGACATACGCAGAAAAATATATATCACTCATGAAGATAAACAATATAATAGTCATTTGGGAAGTTTTCCTATTGTGGTAATAGCCACTTTTCACACAGATATTGTGACACATGTCAAATACATTTTCATTGGGTTTTGATGACGACATATTTACTGAATATTCCAAAAATTTCAAAGAAAGACGTATGGTGATATAAATGATGTAGTATAGACAAAAAAGGTGCAAATGTCATAACATTTCACCAATTACCTCAATTTTTACTTAAAAAGTCAAACCATCAAACTCCCCTTTATCATAAAGGTAGTCACACACTTACCTTGAAAATTAAGGGGAAAAAACAAGGATTCCTCAGTAAAGGAAGGTTAGTGAATACCAAAATTCAAGATTCCCTTGAAAGTTAAGGATTTCCTAGATTTTTAAGGTTTCCTTGAAATTCAAGGAAGGAAAGTTAGGCCCCTTTGTTTGAGGGAAGTTTGATGAATACAAAAACAAAGGAAGGGGCAAGAAATAAAGGAAATCCTTACTTTTTAAGGGTTCCTTGGAATAAAGGAGGTTTAGTGAATACGGGCCCAGTTGTTCTATAGTATCTGCCGTAGGGCAAGGACTGCAGTTTCGGTTATTTGTTTAATTTCAATTGTAAAGACCTTTTCTGCAATTTAATATTCTATTCAGGATTTTATACTGAAAAACTTTAATAGAAAGGCTCAGTTAAAGTTTTAAAGGATAATAAAAGTATTTCTTTCCATTAATAGGTTTCTGAAAGTGAAAACAAATAATAATCCATGCATTTTTGCTGAGGGTAATTTACTTTTCTTACTGAGTAACTGTACATAAATCCTAAGTTTTGGTACATTCAACATTACCCATCTTACGTCCTATTTTTAAACATATCATGTATGGTAACCTTTTCATATTTTAATTGATGAAGACTCATCTGTTTTCATGACATTGGAATAGCATTTTCAAGGTTAGAATTTGAATGTAGTTTAAACAACACTAACATTTGGTTTCTAGTGCCTGTTTATCCATTATCCTACATGTACTTTTATCTAAAATATCCATGTTTTGGATAAGCCTCTTCTGTTTTGGATAAGCCTCTTCTGTCTCTTCTATAAAATAATACAATTTTTTAAACATTCAGCGTTTCATTGCCAGATGTTATACAGCTGGAGTAAAAAGTATATTCACTACAAACTGAATCCTAAACAGGTTGAATATTTTACAATCCCATGATTCACGTAATGCCGTCTGGGGTTTCCTTTGTTGTTGAGTAGTAAATAGACTTTCACCAAGTCCTTTAGTCTTTTGTGAAATATATGAGTACTGTATGACTTTTGAAGAAACAGCCAGCCCTGACAAATGAAAAGTTTTTTCAGAGACTCTCCCCCTCCAGAATGCTAGTGGTATAATGAACTCCTGTAAGTTTCCAATTTAACTATTTAGGTTACCGATGGATACAAATACAAAGACTTAGAGCAAGTCAAAGGAGTAAATGGCATTTTTGCGAAACTACCCAAATTTCAATAATCTGCAGTATTTTGGTTCTCAAATAAATTTACTTGAATTATTCTCCAAGAGTTTTTTTTAATTAAAACATTGCTTCAGATTTGGCCAAGTAGATACATGTATATATCAGTGAAATGCAAGATAACAATTTTACGACCTCTAATAGGCCCTCAGATTTTATTCTTGTTTAGATAAACTACCTCTATCTTTTCCTTGGAATGACAAGGTCAAACGTAAGAAAAGAGAAACTATAATTGCAGGCATTGAAGATGGGAGACTGAAAATCCCAAACATATTTGAAACAAGACCACCGCCATGGTGTATATCTCCCGCCAGGTATTTAGTCTGGTTCCTGACCCTACCCTGCAATAAAGGGTCAGGTATCGCCCACCATCTTGGGTACTACGCTTCCGTAGTTACTACCTAGCAATGATCAAGAAGAAATTAAATAAAAATATTTCTAATTAACACATTTGTTGCACATTTTGACACAATATCCCCCTTTTACTGTGTAATGATATCCCACAACAGTAAAACACCATTTGTGATAAATAAAAAATGTGCATCAGTTTAAGTGTTGTCGATCTTCTATAATCGCCCAAAACACGTATTTGCTTCTAAAGATTATTGTCATCCCAAAGTATTTTTAAGTTTAATTCGCAATATTTGATGTTATAAGTCCAATAATAAATGTTAAAAATATTTTAAATACATACAAAATGCATATAAATAATTAAAATAACGATTAAGATTTCCCGATACACAATAGCTAGCAATGATGCATTCTTTTGGTTATTCAGCAATGGTAGTTACTAGTTCACATCCCGGAAAAATGCCGTTGAAAATGCAACTGTTTTGTGGGAAAATAGCACCATCTCACAACGTAAAAAAGAATGCAGCAAGGTCATCGTGGGCGATACCAGTCCCTTTATTGTTAAAGGTTGGCTGGTTCCCCGTCTACCAGGTATTAAGAAAAAGTGTTGGTAGTTTGACCATGAAACAGGCTTCAAAGGCCAAAAACCAATAATAAGTCATGTGACATTATTTCACATTAATTTAAAATAAAATATTTCATCTTATGATTTGTTTTGGATTACACAGAATTTATCATGGCTTAGGAAATATTTGTATAATTTTGGAGGATCAAACGTCAACTGGTTTGCCCATTCTGAACCCGTAGGACCCATGAGAAGGGAGATATTAGGCCTTTTGAAAAAACAGTCCCTATTTAACCTTAAACATGTGACATGCTGTCCAATTTTTTTCAGAACCAGGCCAAATATTTGCAGGCTATGACTTTATAAAGCTTTTTATCATATTTCGAAGCCCAGGACCCCTAGGACCAATAATAAGGGACATATTAGGCTTCTTTAATATGACACCCACTATTTGACCTTAAACATGTGACATGCCATCCATTTTGCTTTCAAAGCCATTGGACCAATAAAACGGGAGATATTTATGGTTTACCTTATGGTTTATGAGGGCAATTGACCTTGAAGCAGGGTTCAAGGGTCAAATTCGATACTTGCAAAAAATACACAGGCCATGATTTCCTCCAACTTATTTCTACATTCTGAACCCTTAGGGACAATGATAAGGGGAATATTAGGCCTTGTAACAACTTATTTTGTATCAACGACTTATTTTGTATTACCTGACTTATTTTGTATCAATTTTGGACTTATTTTGTTTTACCAACTTATTTTGTAGTAAAATTGCCTTATTTTGTATTACTTGGCGGACTTATTTTGTATCAGCAATTGACTTAATATGTGTTACAAAATTTTGGCAAGATTTCAGGGTGATACAAAATAAGTCGATAGTACAAAATAAGCTGCTCTATAGACAACTTGTTTTATATCACTGACTTATTTTGTAGTAATTTCAATTCACCTTTTATAGTACCTTGTCTCCATCAAGGGATGGATTCAAAGGAATTTAATCCTAACTGTATTCAATCTTGTAGTCCATTTACCATTTGCCTGATAGTAATTCTTATTTTCAGCACTGGCATTTCACAGAGATATAATTGATCAGACTAGTCAGTGGTATAATTAAAATTATATCTGCACCCGTAAATGAATTTGAGTTTGGTGTTAAATCTTGGACTGGAATATACTTGTGGAAGTATAAATGCTCTTGTTGATGTAAGACTATGAAGTTTAACAATACAGCCGCCCCCAGCAAATATTCATGTGAAGCATCAACTTTCTAAAGACAATAAAGGTCAGCATTGCTATGACAAGGTCAAAGGTCAACATGTTAGACTGCACATTGCTATACTACACTTCCTAACCAATATCCCTACCACGTTTCAACCTCCTACACCTTACAGTTTGGAAAATATGGGTCGGATATTATTTTAAAGATCAAAGTCACTACGGCAAGGTCAAAGGTCAAATCAAGGTCATACTGTGATGTTGCACACCTACACCCCTTAACCAATGTCTCTCAATGTCCCTATCAAGGCTCAACATTCTACCCCTTATGGTTTATCAGATACAGCGGGGACAAGTCTATACTGAACCAGCCCTCCCAATTAGGCAAGAGACCGCCGAACTGCCCAGCCTGACCCCATGGGTGACAACAATACCTGCACAGTGTAAAAACTACATATATCCCAAATTCTATTATGCAAAATATCCAATTCTATAGAAAACAGGCAAATGGTAATCACATGTCAGCTCAGCAGTATTAAAAAATATATAGAGAAGGTGGCAAATGTGTTTATCCATTAGTAGCACTAAGCATTTTTGTTGTATCAGAAAGAAAACAAGAATGACTGTGTATCATTTTAACAACCAAAGTCTTTGCAAGTACTAAAATTTGAGGGATAAATACAATATTTCCAATTCTTATGTACTAATTACCATCGAAAGAAGTCCTTGTTCCACAAAATTATTATAAAAATTACATGAAAAGGATGAAAAAAATAATGTTAAGATTTTTATTGTACACAACCAAATTCAACTGCAAAATGATCATAGAATAAATGTCATTGTCCTTGATAATAAAACTCTTTAAGGTCAAATTGCCTTGAAAATTGCTGATTGACAAGTTCCTATTATATAGTTGTGTTATAATTGCTATACGTTTATCAAAACAAAATATTCATGCACCTTTCTGAATATTTAGGAAATAACGTTATAATCCATGCTGGAATATTCTCATAATTTTCAATGGCACTGGTTAATTAAATGCAACTTTACAAACCCCTTATAAAGAAAATAATACACTATATGTCATTGTGACAAAATCATAATATAGTAGTTCATTAACATTATTTCTAAAATATTGTTAAGATGGTAAACCAGTCAAACTCAGCTTCATATAATTTTACCCAGTCATTTTTGAGATGTGCAAGGATCTTCAATGGCTACACATATCAAGGAAAATTGCATGGTCTTTCATGAAATGGCTAATAAGAGGTAAATATTTGAAAATTATAACACTTTGGGTGTATTTCCTAACTTATGATCTATGTTTTAGTGTAATCTATGCAAAAGTCTTCATGTAACATAAAAATAACTAGACCTAGCACATCGGAGAACCAATGCAAATTGTATCCACCAGAAAGATAACTCACCAAAGCCAATCAACCATCACTTAACCTTGAAGGAGGTGCCTAAGGGGAAAACTGACCACATCAAAAGATTCTTAGCCCATGATTTCCTATAGGTTAGTGAGACATTGCAAACCTCTAGGAACAAGAATGAGCGAGTTATAAGCACTTTTAATTTTGGCTATCCTCATTTGACCTTGAAGGAGGGGCCCAATGTCAAATCTGCCCACATCAAAAGATTCCCAGGCCATGGTTTCCTATAGGTTGGTTTCACATTGCAAACCTCCAGGAACAATAATAAGCGAGTTATCAGCACTTTTAGGTTTTGCTATCCTCATTTGACCTTGAAGGAGGGGTCCAAGGTCAAATCTGACCACACCAGAAGATTCCCAGCCCATGATTTCCTATAGGTTGGTTTACCATCCCAAACCTGTATGACCAATAATAAGCAAGTTATAAGAACTTTTATGTGTGGCTATCTTTGTTTGACCTTGAAGGAGGGATCCAAGGTCAAATCTGACCACATCAAAAGATTCCCAGCCCATGATTTCCTATGAGTTGGTTTCACATTGCAAACCTCTAGGACCAATAATAAGTGACTTATAAGTACTTTTAAATTTGGCTATCCTCGTTTGACCTTGAAGGAGTGTCCAAGGTCAAATCTGACCACATCAAAAGATTCTCAGCCCATGATTTCCTATGAGTTGGTTTCACATTGCAAACCTCTAGGATCAATATTAAGCGAGTTATAAGTACTTTTAAGTTTGGCTATCCTCGTTTGAAATTGAAGGAGGGGGTCCAAGGTCAAATATGACATCTTGTCATCTTGTTTTTCAAAATGAGGCTAAAAATATTCCCAGGCAAGACTTTATGGTTATGAATATATCCTGCAAATTTGAGAAGGCTAGCTATAATATTTTTTTTGTTAGAGTGGTAACGGTGAAATCTCTCTACACACTGCGACAGTGGTGGCGTAACGAAACAAGATCCATAGTATCCACCGGATGCTATCCGGTGGATACAATGAATAAACAAAGAGTTCCACAGTTGTAAAAACAAAATTTCTTACACAGTTTGGAGTTTTATAACCTGATAATACAAAATAAGTCAGTGATACAAAACAAGTTGTCTATAGAGCAGCTTATTTTGTACTATCGACTTATTTTGAATCACCCTGAAATCTTGTCGAAATTCTGTGCACCATTTTGCAACATATTAAGTCAACTGATGGTACAAAATAAGTCAGCCAAGTAATACAAAATAAGGCAATTTTACTACAAAATAAGTCAGGGGGCCACGGTGGCAGAGTGGTAACACTCTCGCCTTCCACCTCTGCGGCTGGGGTTCGATCCCCGTCATGGCCGTAAGTGGGAAAGCTGGTAGTTGCTTGCCGTTGGTCGGCAGTTTACAGTACAGAACCCTAGCGAACTATATGTACTGGTTTCCTCTGCCCTTCCAACTACCCGTCGTGATATGACCTGTACAGTGTTGAAAGCGACGTAAAACCCCAAATAAACAAATAAACTACAAAATAAGTCAGTAATACGAAATAAGTCAAAAATTGATACAAAATAAGTCAAGTAGTACAAAATAAGTCATTGAAACAAAATAAGTTATTACAGGCCTCCTTAATACAACGACCCCTATTTGACCTTAACCATCATATGACATGGCTTCCAGACTAAGGATTTATAGACCATGACTTTATATGGGCTGTTTTCATATTTCAAGGCCATTGGACCAATTATAAGGGAGCTATCAGGCATTTCAGAGTGATGACCCCAACTGACCTTGAAGCAGGGGTCAAAGCTCAAATTGGACACATCCAAAAGATTCACAGGCCATGTTTTCTATAATTTTTCCAGATTAAAAACCCCTAGGACCAATGATTAGGGAGATATTAGGCCTCTTTAACATGACAACCCCTGTTTCACCTTAAACATGTGACATAGCGTCCATTTTGTTCAAATCCAGGCCAAAGCTTTGTATGCCATGACTTTATATGGGCTGTTTTCGTATTTCCAAACTTGGACCAATAATAAGGGAGATAGGAGTTTTAGTGTGATGGCCCCACTTCACCTTAAAGTAGTGGTCAAAGGTCAAAGTCGACACTTGCAAAAGATTCACAGACCATGATTTCTTGCAATTTCTTTTCAGATTCCGAACCCCTACCCAGCCAGCACTACATATGAGACCAACAAGGGTCCCAAATGGGTTCTTATATGGGGCCTTTGTGGGTGCCCTATATGGGCCCCAGTCAGTTTTTGCAAACGGTTTTCTGATGGGACCAATATGGTTCATCAATAAGGGTCATATATGGGCCCCATATGGGGCCTTTATTGTGAAATAAATGGGTTCCACATGGGCCCAACTTGTAATTTGAACATGGGGCCCAGATGGTTTTTGCAAATGGTTTGGTGATGGGACCAGTATGGGCTCTGTATATGGGTTATATGTGGGTCTGACAAGGGCACTATATGGTAAACTGCACCCAGGTTCTTATTGGTCCTACATATAGGTTCAGATGTATGGACCGGCTCAGTTTTTAAATGTGCACTACCAACACAAGGTCCATTTGTAGTTCAGCTCGCATGTAATAGAAGCTCCAAAATGAGTTGATCTATGTGAACAGTCCGCAATTTCCTTCACACTTTGCCCACATATTCTGTCTAATATTTTAATACACTTTCATGAAGCCTTTGTAAATAATGCACAATACAATCTTGATTCATACTATACTATTATCCAATTTCCAGAATGTAATTCAAATCATTTCAAGTTCAAAATCTTATGATGTACTACATTTGTGTCTAAGCTTGTCTTATACAGAATACAGAAATGTGTATCAGAAACTCATCACTTAATGATTCACCCAAACCCTTTTTCCAGATGGCCCAAGCAGCTACATAAAAAAACAGCTACATAGCCTTGTCAAGACACAAGTAAAACACATGATGAAATCCTCAGTTAACTGATATAATTAAGCACATGCATTATTTGATTAATAAAGATTTTTTACATTATGAATCCCCACCAAAAATATCATAGTTTATTATTTTAGCCTTATTTACACAATTTTTACAAATTTCATAGATTTCTCACACATATTTATAATCTTTAAATTGTACTGTAATTTGTATCCTAGTGACGAAAGGCTACCCTGTTTTACACCATGGGGTGTTTTCCCATTTTCCTAGCACTGCCTCAAAATACTATCTGTGTGAAAAGATAAACATATCTGTACTGCATGATATAGGGGGTTGGACCTATTAATGACCTCTTGAGTTAAACTAAGAGAAACTAAAATTTTACAGAATTTCCACAACTGTAGACTTAGGATTTCTGTACTCTTATACATGAAAAAGGTGTTTGTGGTACATTAAGGTAATATAAACCACTAGATTATTAATTAGTGAGATATACAACAAATTTAATTTAATACATTTTTTACAAAAACTTGACAATACATTTACAGAGCTATAAAATGGCTATTGTATGTGATAATAATGAGGGTCCCTTGTGAGAATATTATACCCATTTTTGACCTTCACAGGTCCAACCAATATGCGTGTACACTTTTATTTAAAAAGCTTTTGTGACGAGTTGTTTTTCTCAAATAGGACCTTTTTTATTTTTGGATTTTTTTCATTCAAAATCAGATGAGAAGTTAATAAAGAACACTTGTTATATATATTTACATTTTTCCTCTAGGATTTATATATGGGACCTATCTGGGACCCTTATACCAGTAAATCATCCATAAAAGTCCATTCTGGGGCCCATATTAAACATTGTGATAATAAATGTTTTGTTTACCACTCTTTACGAAGTCCAAATCAACATGATGCCAAATGAATCTATTATTAAATCTGTTTTATTTTCCTCATTTTGTACTATTTAGGGAACATTAAGTATTTTTATATAAATGGGACCAATATGGGCCCTCTTTGGGTATTCTGTGCCCATATATATCCTTTATAGGACCCATATTGCTATTTGCCCGCCTATAGCCCACATAGGCCCCATATGATCATGCTTGCTGGGTAGTACCAATGTTGACTAGACACAGTCTTTCAAACCCTGTGCCAGGATTAAGAGTTTGGATTTACATGTGTAATGTCACAACTTTGAATTGATATATAAACCAGGGGCCGTATTCACTAAACCTCCTTAATTTTTAAGGTCCCTTTATTAAAGGAAGGTGAAAAATCTCCTTTGGTAAGGTGACCTTTAAATTGCTATTCACTAAACCTCCTTTATGGTTTCCTTACCAAAGGAGACCTTAAATAAAGGATCCTTTATTAAAGGAGTGCATCCAGTCATCTGATTGGTTAAAAACGTTTGTTCATAAAGGCTCCTTTATCTTTCCCTTACTTTTGTATTTTCTTCTTTCCATGTATATTATTAGTATAAGATTATTGTTATGATGTGTTTTCTTTTGCCGTTTAAGATGATATTTCATATTTTAAGAAATAAATATCTAACTTTTAAAGATTTTTGTATTGCATATGTATTGCAGATTAAAGATTGCAGTTTTTATATTCACTGGTGGCCATGCTTTTTGACATGCTTTTTCACATCTTCTCATTAAATATTCATACAATTTAACCCATAAATCGTACAAAATGGTGGGTAATAAAAGTAAAACATCCCTCATCAGACAAACACAGAAAAGATATATATCACTCATGAAGATAAACAATATAATAGTCATTTGAGAAGTTTTCCTATTGTGGTAATAGCCACTTTTCATACAGATACTGTGACACACATCAAATACATTTTCATTGGGTTTGACAACATATCAACTGAATATCCCAAAAATTACCAAAGAAAGACGTATGGTGATATAAATGATGTAGTATAGACAAAAAAGGTGCAAAAGCCATAACATTTCACCAATTACCTCAATTTTTACGTAAAAAGTCAAACCACCAAAACTCCCCTTTATCATAAAGGTAGTCACACACTTTCCTTGAAAATTAAGGGAAAAAACCAAGGATTTCTCAGTAAAGGAAGATTAGTGAATATCAAAATTCAAGATTCCCTTGAAAGTTAAGGATTTCCTAGATTTTTAAGGTTTCCTTGAAAGTCAAGGAAAGAAAGTTAGGCTCCTTTGTTTGAGGGAAGTTTAATGAATGCAAAAACAAAGGAAGGGGCAAGAAATAAAGGAAATCCTTACTTTTTAAGGGTTCCCTGGAATAAAGGAGGTTTAGTGAATACGGGCCCTGGATCACAAGATATTTCAGATTTTCTTTGAAGGTTGTTGCTGTGGTAGGAACAGAGAGGCAGAGACAATTTGTCACTGCTGATATGAATCCCATCTCATCCGAAGGACCTACAGGCATCCCAGTGGGATTTAGATATTTAACTATGTTTCAAGACTTGCAAAAGCAGAATAAAGCAGATTTATTGAGACTATTACATTTGGGTGAATATATTTTTATTCTTTCTTTACTTTCTTCTAGAGATCACTTTTGGGGGCAAGTTACATGTAACCGACCTGTATATTAGATTAATGTTTCCCCGTCCATCCATCCGTCTGTCCATCAACATTTCGGTTTGCAGAATCTAACTCGAACATGCTTACACCTATCTATGTGAAACTTAACAGGGTGGTAGGGCACCAACTAGGCTAAGTTGCTTTCCAAATTGGTAATATTTGAAAAAAACAAGATGGCTGCCATGGCCGCCATCTTGAAATTCAGTTTTTGGATTCTCATTCAACACTTCTGCCTGTCAATTTTAAACTGTACGGAGTGGTTGTCTGGTTCTCCCCTTGCTCGGGCAAAGAAGGGTCCAGTATTGCCCAACATTTTGTTCTCCCACCTCCTACCTTCCAGTCAGCCATTTTAGGGGTTAGTATGTTTCTTTACTGGAAGGAGGAAAGACCAGAGCTCTGCACATGCTCAGTGTAACTTTTTACCTTAATTAGGTGGGTTGCATGCAATCAACCTGACTATTAGATTAATGTGTCCGGCTGTTGGTCAACATTTTGGTGTCTGGACTCTAACTCAAAGAAGCTTTGTCCAATCTATTTGCAACTTCACAGGGTGATAGGACACCACCTGGGCTTTGTTGTATTTGAAATTGGGGTTCCTCCATTTGCCTGTTTTGGGCGTGTGCTCATCTGAAATATTTTGGTTTCTGGACTCTAACTAAAAGAATCTTTGTACGATTGACTTGAAACTTAATAGGGTGACTGGACACCTCCAGGGCTTGGTAGCTGTTGAAATTGGGGTTGGTCCATTTGTCCGTTTTGAGTCTGTGCTCATCCAAAATACTTTGCTTTCCGGACTCTAACTCAAAGATGCTTTTTTGTGATGGACTTGAAACTGAACAGGGTGATAGGACACCCCAAGAACATGGTTGCTTTCAAAATTAGAGGCCAGTCTGTTTTCCCGTTTTGGGCATGTGCTCATCCAAAATATTTTGGTTTCAGGACTCTAACTCAAAAATACTTTGTCTGATCAATTTGAAACTTAACAGGTGATCACCGCCAGGACTAGGTTTATTTTGATATTGGTGTCTGTCCATTTGACCATTTTGGGCGTGTGTTCATCCAAAATATTTTGGTTTCCAGACTCTAGCTTGAAGATGCTTTGTTTGATTGATTTGTAACTTCACAGGGTGATAGGACACAACCAGGACTAGATTGCTTTTGAAATTGGTGTCTGTTTTCCTGTTTTGGACATACGCATATCAGTCAATATTATGCTTTTCTGACTCTAACTCAAAGATGCTTCAACTGATTGATTTTGAACCAGGGTTGTAGGACACCCTCTGGGCTAGGTTGTTTTCGAAATTGGCGTCGGTCTGGTTGTGCGCATGTCTGTCTGGTCATATGTGTATCTGTCAACATTTTCATTTCCAGACTCTAACTCAATGATGCTTCCATTGATCAATTTTACCCATCTCTTCACTGAAGTGAAGCAGCAACGGGCTATATTAATACTTGGATGGGATGGGTGACCTTCTGAGTTCTAGAGTAGCTATGGGATGTGTCTGAGTCATAATTTTTCTCTCCAGACTTTTCAGTTCTAGTGCACTACTGATGTCTTTGATGGCTTTGCAGCTAATGCTGCTGTTAAGTCCAGGCTGTTAGGGACATAATTGTCCAGATTTGTCTACAAGCGTGAAATTTGGCACAAATGTAGATTAAAGCCATTGGTCATTAGTAATGACATACTGGTCAGTCCATTGGGGAAATGTGCAGTATTGAACATGATTGTGCAAATTGATCTACATGCATGAAATTTGGCAGAGATGTATAATAGGGTATTGTGATTAAATTTCTTTAGGATACCAAAGCCAATGATGATCTCTTATTGTGACATCATAACACACGATGACATCATCAGTTTAACATAGAAATTAATATCCACAACAAAAAGCATAATACGGCTGACAAATTTAATAGACACAATACACAGTCAATATCACTGAAAAAAATACAAAAAATACAAATACTAAATTTGCAGAATTTGCTTCTAGAAACGGGTTTGAATGAAATTGGGATTCAGTTATAAGTTTAATGTCATAAGGCGGCCATATTTAAGTCCTCTTTACAAAATTTAAGCCCACTACCAACCAGTCTTAAAGTTGAGCCCTTGGCTAAGCCTTAGACCAGTCTTAAATTCTTTGTGAATACCACTAAGCCTAAGGCAAAAGTCTTGGCAGTTTTGGGGCAGAAACTTGAGACAAAAGTCTCAACTTTAAGCCTAAGCCCTGGCTAAGACCTTTCGTGAATACGGGCCCAGGAGAGTCTTTCATGTTGCTGACAAAACAAGTCCATAAATTAATATAAAATCTGCTTGGTAATCAATTTTGGCTTTTTTTGCATTAAATAAGTTTTTTTTCAGATATTTTTATTGATTTGACATGTTCACCATCATAGAGACATGTTTATGATGTATTGTTATCTAATGTAAGTGGTTAATGGTTGTCATTTACACTTATGTAAGTAGTTAATGGCTTTCATATACCATTTGTGAGTTATAGATTATTTAAGTTTAATTGTTAAGTGGTTGTTAAGTACCACCTCAGCTAAGGGACAGACTTTTGGATGGGTCTATATCAGGCCTGTCCCTAGTGATCCAGCAGAACTTCCAAGTTTTCAGTTGATAGGGTATAGTGGTAGAGTTAACTTCTCTATCACAGGGTTTTGTTTAGAAGTTTAAGAGTGAAGATTAACTGAAATAGTTCCAAGTCTGGCGTGTCAACGTATCCAGCATTCAGGTTGATTTTTTTGTTGTTGAGAAGATATCTCAGTACGTTAATTGAATAAAACACTGAACTATCATTGATGTTTCAAATATAAAATGGATCCAGGCTACAGCCATTTTTTTGTGAAATGTTCAGTATTTGGGTGAGCTAGATGTTTGAAAGTCTGTCTTACTTACAAAGCAAGTAAATCTTGTGGTCTGCCTGTGTGTCAGTGTTCCTGTGATCATGGAAAAAATATTTTACATACAAATTTCCACTCACAGGCCATACAGTGTTCTGTCTACGTGTTCGAAAGTAAAGAAAACCTGCATTTCATTTGTGTGTCTCTAGCAAATTGAGTCATTTTTCCCATAGCCAACACGTAAGAACACTTACTTTGGGATGTAAGAAAAGCTTTAGGTGACATTAGATTTCGCCTGGGACTCCTCCTTCAACATAACATAACTTAAACCTAAAAACCCTTGTATATCTCTTATTATTACTCCTACAGGTTTGGAATGTGGAAGAAATTCTAGGATATCATTAAATCCGGCACTTATATACTGCAGGTCGACCCACTACATTATATATCAGTTGCATATTTTAAACTGAAAGTGTTACAAGGCTTTTGTTTAAGTTGTGAATCCGACAAATATTTATGATCCAAATGTTTCTAAAATGTAACCTAAACTTGTAAGGACTGTAATTTACCATTGTTTGCAGATTAAGTGACAAAATCCTCCTTAACTACAAAAGAGGAAAAAGAGAGCGACTGAAAACATTTTAGGTTATTCTTCCATTAAGGAAGCTACATAAATTCTATAGAGGATGTACTGAATTCCACCCAATATAGATAAATTGTGAAAACTTCTACAGAAAACTGGACAGAATACCAGAAGGTTTTGGAAAACAACACGCAGACCCAGAATATACATATTTTATGTTATTATTCACGAGTGAATATTACACACCACTTTATGAATATGTTAAGCTTAAAAATAACATTACCGCCAGTTTGGGGTGTTGTAAATAAATACAAGTGGGTGTCAGAAAGGAAAGTAAAACAATTCACTCAAGTACTATAATGGTGAACTCTATTATGATGTTACAAATATCTTTACTTCCTAAAAGAGTTAATAATATAAAGTACAGACAGTAAACAAAATCAACACTGCAAAATCACATTGCTCATTCACTTTCTGTTGCTGTGTTCTTGCCACGCATGTTCAACAACTCAGACTTTTGTGTTGAAAATGGGCAACATCTACGGAGCCCCATTGGGACATTGTGATATTTATTTTCACGTGTTTCAAGTAATGATCACAAGATCTTGTTACAATGACTTATTATGTGATCACTATAACATCTAGCTCATGACCACGAGATGATGACCAGACGCTCAGATGATGACCTCACATTTTGTTGTGAATACCCGATGATGTGGTGTTCAATACTTATTAGACATTATGCAATAAGCGGTGTTTTACCCTGGTTTTGGTGCAAATTAAAACACTGAGAGAAACACCAAAAATTTACATATTTGAAAAAGGCAAATTTCTTTAGAGGTTTTAAAGACTTTACTATTTATTATCAATTAGACAGTATATGCAATATACCATTTAGTCAGTCTTAGGGAGGATTAGATTGGGAAGTACTTTTTGGGGGGAGAGGTGGCAGCTGATTTCCAGTTCCTCCTACATTTATTTTTTTCAGAACTTATTTAAAGCTCTCCCAAGTTTCTGCTTGAGAGCTTTGGAAATCATAATTCAAATGATTAAAACAATATGGTAGAAAGTTAACCAGGAAGTGATTTTCGCATGGTGAAAAATAAAAAAAAATTATATATAATTTTTTTTTGCAAAACATGAAATGAACTTAATTTTTTTCAAAATTAGCATCAGAGATCAATGTACCCCATAGCTCAAGCTTAAAAAGTTTTTTGACACCATGAGATATCTAAAGAAGTGAAACAGTGCAAAAATCAGGAGACTTTTAGAGTAAACAGTATCAGTTATGTATAGGTCCAAATAATGTTTAAGTAGAGAAAAAAATTTAAGAGGGCAAAAATGTTTGTTAAGATAAAGTATGTGCATTAAAACAAGACAGTGCAATACCAAGATGACAGCTTTAATTGGTAAACTAGACATTATGAATCTGTAAAATTTATTAACTGAAGCATAGCTGTGAGTGGAAACAGAACAATTAAGTAAAAGTTTATATAAAAATCAATTGCAGCAATCTATATATCTTTATAAAAAGAGAAATATGTTTCAAATATGGTAGGTTTTTTTTGAGATACTGTCCAGACAAGATTTTAAAGGTCAAGGCTATTACAGTAAGATCAAAGGTCTTATCAAGGCCACATCATGATGTTGCACACCTGCACCCCAACTAATGTCCCTACCAAGTATTAACTTCCAAGACTTTATGGTTTCTGAGATATAGTTTGGACAAGATTTTAAGGGTCAAGGTCACTATGGTAAGGTCAAATGTCAACTCTAATATTTCCTCTTATATTGATGGATTTTAATACAATGAAATAAGCAGTGTTGAAATATCTTTTGAATGATACATATATTATAAACTTCTTGGTAAATGTACACATGATCAAGCAAGGAATCATAATATCTTTTGGGTGCTGTAAATTTTCCAATTCTCTTATGAGTGAGGGATATATTGAATGCCTGGCCGATGTTTTACACAACTTTATATCTCACATCTTACTGCTGTAAGAGTTTCATTGTACTTTGCCATGTCCTGTTCAGGGCCACACAGTGTCAAATTGATGTATTTTCTGATTATTATATGGCTTGGTGATTAGCTATGTGCTCTCTGAGTGCTTTGTCTAACTTTTTAATTATTAAATCCATGTTTTTTTTATTTCTACAAGAGTCGATTTTTCTTCCAAAATCTTTTGTGCTAGATATATGTTCATAGCCTTATTTTAAGAATTCTTGTTCATTTGACTTGTATTCCTACTATTTCCAAAAATAGAAACATTTCTTTTCATTTGATTTAAAACATATGTTGAAAACACATCTTTTGTTTCTAGCCTGTGTCAATCAAATCCAGCCATACATATGATCAAACTAATGACAATGAATAAAGCATATTTTATATGATAAACACCCAGTTTTTCACTGGGCCTAAACCCAATAACAGAAAACAAATAGCAAAGTTCAAATATCAAAGTTAAGATTTTCAGAATCTGTTTAACAGTCAGGGTCATATTGGGATGGGCCCTTAGCATTGTGAGAGCAATTTTAAAATCATTGGTATCGTGGTCACTACTAACAAATTATTTCTCATTACTCCTAAAATCAGCTGTCTACTGAAACTATTACAAACATCCATACTGTCTTGTTTTCATTACTGCCTGGTTCTGTTATAAAATTGTCGTAAAAGGTGAAGGGATATTTATTACAGAGGAGATATTTATTACAAAAGTTATGGTATATGTAGTGATTAGTATTCAGATTTAAATGTAGGTTAATATTAAATGATGAATCAAAAGGCAGTGTGAACTTGAATCTTTAACTATTAAATGCATTGTTTATGCAAGATTACGACAAAAGGAACTTACAAATATTTTTTCCACATACATGTTTGACCTACAAAACATATTTTCTAATTATTGAGCATGTAAGGCAAGGTAAAACCATTGTAATATTATTGCAGGCTTTTAATGAAGGTTTTAAATTCAAGTTTCAACTCTAAGTGGTGGACTTTGCCTCAGTTAATAAAACTGTTTCAACCAAACCAAATTTATTTTACCAGGAAGTAATATTGGTTCACTTACAATTTCTAGTTATTAATTGATAAATAAATATTATGTACCATGTGTAGAAGTTTGGTAATCTTTTTGTATTTGACTTTTAAGAAGTAGTCAGAAAAATTTAGTGGATTGTTACAAATTACATTCATTGTTAATAATCACATATAAGTATAGAATTGTTTGTGACAATATCTTTTTAGTTAAGTTTCAGATCATTTAACCAGTGAACGGAGAATAAAAAACTCCGATTTCCTTACATCCCTAACATATTTAAAGAATCAACTTTCCCAATTGTGACACATGATCAATTAACATACTAATGAACAGGAGTTTTGGTTGTAACTATGGTAGAAACACCAGGTTTGCATTGACTTTAATGGACTGGAGTATATGCAAATTACATTGGAGTAGGGTAAAACACCGCTTATTGAATAATGTATATTACAGTTTTACAGTATACACCAGTGGGAAGTAAACTGGGTAGTTACATGCCTAATATGGCATTGCATGTTTTACATCAAATGTGAGGGGTGACAATTTATACATGTGCAAATCAGTATTTGTGTACATATACAGAACTGGACAATATGTTTGTGATGTCTGGTCAGAAAAGTTCAAAGTTGATGTTTTAGGTCTCGTTCAACAGCCAGGGTCATATTGGGACAGGTCCACAGTATTGCCACTTATGGGAGTCGAACCCCACACAACGGTGACAACCTGTGATTAGATCCCAAACTTGCTAACCACTAGGCCAACACGGACCTCTTGTATTGTCTGTTGGAACCTTTAAGGGCTAACCAGTATTAAATTATACCTGAGTGATTTGTTTTGTTAAAAGTGCCCAATATCTTTCACTTATAGGCAGTTGTTCCGCTCTGTGATTTTGGCCATATATAAAAGCCTTTTTGAAATATTTAAAAAGAAATTTCTAAAATAATCATAAAAATCCCCAAAATACAGACCAGAAATATTGGAATGAAAAGTAAGGATGTTGAACAACATCTTTAACATTTTGTATCAAGAAATGGGTGTAATTTAAACAGGTTAATAGCTTCCTAAGTGTCCAATATTTGAAAATAATGGACTGTCCATTATTTTCAAATATTGGACACTTACTTGGCCATTAAGCTATACTTATGACATCTCAGGTTGCTGTTATAAAAAGTGTGTGGTGCCTATTTTCTAGTAGTTTTTTTTAATAGTGTGCTTGCTTATGTGTGACTTGTGGGCCAATGTAGTACAAGCTCATTATTTTGTTGATGATTACAGGTAATACTGTTAGGTGAATTAACTATTGGAGTTTGGAAGTAAAACAATCCAATTTCAGTAGTGAAATGTATCAGTCCCTCAGTTATTGATTGGAATCTGGGAGAATCTGGGCCTGCAAAGAAAAGTCTACAGAAGACAAGCCCTACACTTTTTGATATCCATATAGAAAAGCAATATACCATTTTTTCATATCCTTATACATCATGTGCTATTTCAGTTGCTATTCAAACTATCCAATGCTGTAATTTTCAATCATAATGTCCCTTTGTACTTTTAGAAGAAAAACAGATTGCTTGATAAAAAGGTAAAACCTACTCTGAATTGCAGTTACTCAACGTTTAGATGATAACTGATCAAAAAGAATATGCCAGGGTTGAAAATTGCAGCGATATCTTCAACTAGAAATGAAGGTGTCACCAAACAGTTTCATTCTAGAATTTTTACAAGCAATTGAACTTTGTGTTTGTTTCTGAGAATTTGGATTTATTTACCTTCTTGACATTAGTAATACAATTAATGTGTTCTTCCAAGTGTTATTTGTATTGTGAATATTAAAACCTGTACTTTTTTAATATTTCTGTTGGTAGAACAATAAATGTGTAAGTTGTATAGTGAATATTAAAAACAATACTAATTTTGAAATATTAAAAAAGATCAATAACTTTGAAACATTACAATTGTACTATGTACCGTCTAAAACAGACTTTAATCCATAGTCTCAAAAGTGGTGTAGGGCGTCAAAAAAAATTGACACCAAGTAATTGTTATTTCTGCAACTTGATTAATTTTACACATCAGTGAAATATACATTATTACTAAACTCCAGGAGTTATTTATTTTAGACTCTGAGAAAGGAATTCTGTTTTATGTCTTATTCTGACATATAAAATTGATGTTTTCCCAAACTTTATAATTGCACAAGTGACATTTTGATACACTGATCCTACACATTGGTGTATCACATTATCAGTATAATGTACCAATACATCTTGGCTTGTCCTTGGGATGTACAGGAGTCCATAGCTCGAAGCATGAAATACTGTTAGTCCGTACAAACATTATGCTGGCTTTTTAATAGAGTTTTTACATTGAAACCATTCCTACCCAGGGTAGTACACTGACCTATTTGTGAATTACCAATGAAATTATTTAAAAGGCATGTGGGTGGAGCTTAAAGTAACCATCAGGGGTAGTTTTGGTGGTCAGTGGTGTACAAAGGGTATTTTAGCTTATTAACAAAGAAAATTTTAATATTAACCCATTTTATTGGAGGGATGAAGGGCATAGTTCACATTTCACCATTAGCAGGGCCAAATATGACTGTTCTTCTTTATGCAAATGGTCAGTGCAAAGGAACATGTATGTACAGTATTGTACACCTTTTGGCTTTTACTAGTCTTATTCTCGGCTCTTAGATATTTTTTAAAATTTCATATTTTATATATTTTTCTATATTTTTTATATTTTTCCAATAGCAAGTACTAAGTGTAACTGAAAGAAACAATCTGACCTACAGAAAACATAATTAATTTTCAAAGGGAATCAGCATTATATTTTATGGTACATTCTACTTAATTCTAACCAGAGCCTATTAGCTAAGGTCCAGGATCTAATACCAAGTTTTTATGTTTCATGTAAAAGCCAGCGTAGTATTCGTACAGACTTACAATATTTTATGTATTCAGTCAAGGGCTCTGGTACAGACCATGGGCAAGGCTAGATGTATTGGTACACTGAATTGATAATATGATACACCAGGGTGTGGGGTTGGTGTATTGAAAATATCACTTGAAGTATATGTATGGAGGAGTATTAGTGCCACAGAAAAATTTTTTTTTGAATTGTCGACTCAGTATCTCCACATGTCAACATAATATCTCAACATGTTGAGTTACTATCTTAACATTTGCATAGTGAAGAACAATTACTTAATATCTCAAAAAAAGCTTTTTTTAATTGTCAACTTATTATCTCAACATGTTGAGTTAGTACCTCAACATGTTGACTTAGTATCTTAACATGTTGACTTAATATCGCAACTTGTTGAGTTAATATCTCAACTTGTTGAGTGAGTATCTCAACATGTTGACTTACCATCTCAACATGTTGAGATACTAAGTCAACATGTTGAGATATTAACTCAACATGTTGATATACTAAGTCAACATGTTGAGATACTAACTCAACATGTTGAGATAATAAGTTGACAATTAAAAAAAAGCTTTTTTTTCTGTGGCACTAACACTCTTCCATATATATGACGTATTTCAATGATGTGTAAAATTTATCAAGTTACACAAATAACAATTTCTTGGTACTTCCTTTTCCCCAAAATATCCTGCACCAGTTTATCGTCATGTAAAGTATAGAAAAGCCCTACAGAGAAAACGCATACAGAAAAAAAGTCATACAATTTGTGGACCTCATTGAAAACACTCTACACCATTTTTGAGACTGGATAGTCCTTTTCAGATAGTACAATGTGCAAACATAAACTGTTTCCAAGTTACATATCACTTTTATTTTTTCAAAATTATTATTGTTTTTTACGGAGCCCAGGAAGGTACATAGAACTGTTTTCTTGGCATTTTTTTATCTCGTTCCCATGAGATAGGAAGTTATGGCCATGAGTTAGCAACTCATTACCACAAGTTACAAGTTGTTCCTACAAGTTAGCAAGTTGTTCCCACAAGATAGCAAGTCGTTCCCACAACATAGCAAGTCATTCCCACAAGATAGCAAGTCGTGCCCAGAAGTTAGAAAGTCATTCCCACAAGTTAGAAAGTCATTCCCACAAGATAGCAAGTCGTTCCCACAACATAGGAAGTCGTTCCCACAAGTTAGCAAGTCATTCCCACAAGATAGCGAAATAGCAAAATGCCTGTTTTGTGGCACTTTCCTTGTGCACATATTTCAGTATGTTACATTGGACTGGGTGCTATTAGGCACAGCATACCTTGCAGTATCTCCATTGCACTGGATTCTCATACAAGCTATGTACCTGGATGCAGCAAAACTCGTGTTTGCTAACTCGTGGGAACGACTTGCTAACTTGTGGTAATGGCTTGCTATCTTGTGGGAATGACTCGCTATCTTGTGGGAATGACTTGCTATCTTGTGGGAACGACTTGTTAACTTGTGGGAACAACTTAGTATCTTATGGTAATGACATTGCTAAGTTGTGTAAATGAGTTTATATCTTGTGGTAATGACTTTGCTATCTTGTGGTAACAACTTTGCTAAGTTGTGGGAATGAGTTTATATCTTGTGGTAATGACTTTGCTAAGTTGTGGGAATGAGTTAGTATCTTGTGGTAATGACTTTGCTAACTTGTGGGAAAGAGTTAGTATCTTGTCGTAACGACTTTCTAACTTGTGGGAATGATTTATTATCTTGTGGTAATGACTTGCTAACTTATGGGAATGATTTTCTAACTTGTGGTAATGACTAACTATCTTGTGGTAACAAGATCAAAAAATGAGAGAAAAACAGTTCTATGTCCCTTTCTGGGCTCTGTAGTTTTTAGTATTTGCTAAATACACATTTATGGTCCCCCAAACTAAAATATAAAGAAATACTTTTAACATTCACAATACAAATAACATATAAAAAATTACTGTATTACTATTGAAAGGAAAATAAACAAATCCCAATTGTCAAAAACAAATTCTAAGTTCAACTGACTGTAAAAATTCTGGAACATAACTTCATTTCTACTTGAACTTTCACTGCAATGTTCTTTTTGATCAGTTATCATCGAAAGATTGAGTAACTGTAATCAAGTGTGGTTTTACTTTGCTAACAAAGTGACTATTTTATTGTTTCTAAAACTACAAAGGAGCGTGGGGATTGAAAATTACAGCACATGGTAGTTTGAATAGTAATTGAAATACCCTTTAAGTAATGATCAACCCTTTCCTTTGTAAACTAACCATAATTTATAGGGCTTTCTCCAAGATCTAAAAATGGTATCTTGCATTTCTACATGGATATTAAAAACTGTTGGGCTTTTTTCCTGTAGGCCTTTTCTTTGTACGGCTTTTTTCCCATTTCCAACCAATAACACTTTAAAACTAGCCACTTGAGACTTCATAATAGATTCTTCTGGCCAGTCCTTAAAAGGTTCCAACAGACAATACATCATATTGTCCAGTTTTTTATGTGAATACAAATATTGCTCTACACATACATAAAGTTGCCACCCCTTAAATTTTATTTAAATCAGGCACTGCCATATTAGGCATGTCACTACCCGGCTTACATCCCACTGGTGTACAATGTAAAAACTCTAATGAGACATGAAAACTAGGTATTTGACTGTAGACCTTAGTTCATAGGCTTTGGTTAGAATTTAGTAATATGTAACTATGATTTAACTTTTGCTCCTTTGGAATCAAATGGTGGCCTGATGCCTGCTAAGCACTAGAGTTCTGATGTTTTTTATTTAATTATGTTTTTGTACAGGTCATATAGTTTCGAAATGTCTGATTACATGTTTCAACATGTTTCCTTCAGTCACACTTGATTCCAGATTTGCAATTTTCACAGTTAGATGAATATTTTCTGTTGTGAAAATATCACAGAGCCTAAAACAAGACTACCCAAAACTAAACGCGTACACCCATGCTCCTTTGAATTATTCATGTTCCCAGTGATGAACAGTCACATTTGGCCTCACCACTTTGAAAAAGTGTAATAAAACCTTCATCCCTCCAACAATATGAATTCATATTGAACATTTTTAAACGCAAGCTCTAGTGAGGCTTGCTCTTCTAAAGATCACTTTTTTCGGCGTTTTTTTTTGTCACTGGACTTTCATGAATTGTGGCATAGCGTGATGAGTGCCTGCCTCCTCATTGAAGTTAAGCAAAGGTCAAAGTTGGGGTTTTACGTCCTGTTCAACAGCCAGGGTCATATTGGGACAGGTCCTCAGAATTGCCACTTGTGGGACTCGAACCCACAGAGGTGACCGCCTATGATTAGATGCCAAACTTGCTAACCACTAGGCCACTGAGGACCTTGAAGTTAAGCAGCAATGGGCTATATTAGTACTGGGATGGGTGACCACTTCAGTGCTCTACTCGTTTCTCTGATGCCGCTCTAGCTAGTTGATCGAAACCCCTTTTGGCCTTATTAATAAGCTTAAGTACCCCTTGTAAACCACTGACCACCGATACTACCCTTGGTGGTAACTATAGCTCTAACTAGATCTATGGTGACACTGTAAAAACTCTATTTAGTTTTTACTCACCAGGTGATGTGGCCAGCACAAGATGATGTGGCGGTGATAAGGTTATCTGGTGATCACAACAAAATAAGTGGTAATCACTGGATGAACTGGAGACTACTACATCATCTGGTTATCACATATTTTGTTGTGATCATCATAACCATATCATTTGGTGATAAATACTTTTCATTGTGATCGGTCACTATACCCACTGGTGCCCTCACGATAATGCGATGATTATCTGGTGATCCAAACATTATTCAGTGATCATGAGAAAATAACTTGTGATCACCACATCATCTAATGATAACGATGTGTTAAATATGCTTGATGTGTTAAACAATACACTCATGTATGCAAAACATAACATTAATAGTAAAAGAAGCAATAGAAAAACTTAATCTTCATTGAATTCCTTTGTATGTTCAAAGAAAAGGTTAAAATATTAATCCACATTGAGAAAGCTACATGTAACATAATAACAGAAAAAGTTACAAACAATTAATTAAGCTTGAATTTTCCGAATTGTCTTGGTTTAAACCTTTCTGTTAGAAATCCTTTGCCCAGGACTTTCCTTTCACTCACTCATTTTACATTCTATTTTTACGTATGAAATTATACTTGTGTACTGTATGTCATGTTCTAAAAAAATCTAGTGATAACGACAAAATAAGAGATGAGCACCATATGGTGAGCAATGGTTGATGCAGTGAGCACTATAGATGATGTATTTATCACCATACTATCTTGATATAATGAGATAATAGGTTGTGCTCACGATGTACTGGTGATCAGCATATAATGATGTCATGCTCACAAGATAAAAAGTCATAGGCACAATTTGTCGTCTTTCCCCCCCCACAAGATTTTCCTGTGACTACACTTTGAGCATGCTAATATAAAGCATCAGAATGTCTTTAGGGGCGTACACATCAATATCAGGATCAATTTGAAACGCTAAAATAACATACTGATCCTCGATGTTCAGCAGTGATGTTCCTAGTAATCTAGTCTAATATTTAATTCAGGCATGAAAGCCACACAAAAATGCGAGGAACGCAAAAAAGGATGCTAAGAAATGGAAAGAAATAATTGTCAATGATCAAAGAATGATAGTTTTAAGGATCAAGTTGGAAGATACTCCAGAACATCCCAAATAACTTTTGGATGTTATTTGAATCTGATGACAATCTCTCAAATCAGGAACTCATTCTAAAATTATAAAGAAACTTTGAGGACATCGCCAAATCACTTCATGTACAAGATGAATGTTCCAGAATAATGCATATTAAATTACACAGAGCACCAATCTTGCCATCAAACGTATAGATTGGTGTGGGAGACTTTTAATTCTTTTTCATTATTCTTTTTGTCAGTTCATCACAGCTTTTTATTGACTCAAATTCTGTGAAAATGAAACGGCAACTTATGTCCTGGTTATAAAGTAGTCTGAGATATTCCCTTCCTGGTGCTCTGTGATAGGTTCACAGGCTTGTGAGATGATTTTTTTTGCCCTTGACCTCCTCATTCAGTTCTGCAGTTCAGAGTAATTCTCCCCAGTGACCAAATACCTCAAGGTGATTGCAAACATTAGGCCTAGTCCAAGTGGTGTTCTGAACCATGTGTGTTCTCGCACAGTCCTCTTCATTAGAGTTTTAGGGTGATCCTGTATGATGGGGCATCCCAACCTTTCAAACTCTAGCAAAAGTGCATGGTAGTGGCCGATGCAGACTACATTCTTCCATTTCCCTTAACCTAATGCAGAACAAAGTAGCGTTTACTCTCCTAGGTCCATGTTCTCAGCTGTCTGCTCTTGCCTGGATCTGTTCTAGTCGTCTTATCATCAAAGCATGAAGTTCCATGATGTCTCAATTTGCATTTCCATATATGTAAAAAAGGGGCCCAATGCCCCTTACCATCTCTTTTTTTAACTGACAGCACCCATTTTCACTCCTATTTTAACTGGACCAATTGTAGCAATAGTCCACTCCCTCCTTATGATTTATTAATATAGTTTGTATTGCATTGTGTATTTATACTCAGCGCATTATCTCCATATACTACAGGACTCAAAGTGCTATTAAACCCATCCGACTGCACAGGTACAATTCCAACTCACAAGTAACTCACATTCCCCTAACTGGAAGATAGAGACTCAAGGATGACCATTTATCAACCTCCTTGAGGTTCTTTAGCCTGCCACTTTCAGTAAAATATTATGTAAAAGATATTACACACACTCTAGGAGATAATATCATATGCTAAAGTTTGGTTACATGCTAAAAGCAATATAAAAATAAAAATTGTAAAACTATTTGATCAAATACAATCCTGGAAATCCTGTTCCCTTGGAGAGCGTTACATTTTTGACGATTATAGTTTGACAGTTTAAAGTTGTAATGTGCTTTAGTTTATTAAAAACAGAAAGCCTGGCTTTGCGGGCGGAGGAGCCTGCTGAGAACAAAATGGTTGCCCACAAAAAATATGCTTTAAGCAGTGTCAAATATGCATGTGATTTCAATAGTAAAGGGAATTGCAAGAAAAATTACTAAATCCCCCAAAATTCATATCAAGGGGTTATGGTATTGAATAACAACTGAAATGTTCTGGGGCTGATTTCATGAAAGATCTCAGACTTACCCCAGCCTCAGGCTGTCCTGTAAGTGTTCGGTGGGTCTGACATAATATTATTGTTTACTGCATCAGAAGACCAAGTGCCGTGCGTTTTAATATGGTGGTTTTCTTCATTGCTGTTAGTAGTATAGGGGGCTATTTGGTCACACAAATAGTCACACAATCTACGTGGTCCCCCTGGGGTGTTGTATAGATTTTTGTGACCAGCAGTCACGGCCCATCTGTGTGAGGAGGGGGGATATGGGGGAGTTGGGGGGTTTACTTAACGCAGGGTGTGTTAATTATCTGTGAAAATATATATTGGGTAGTAAACCGATTTCGCTTTCATAAACCATCGAGATGTCGAAGGAGCAAGATCACGCAGTAGACGGTAGAATCGGAGGCTTTTCATTCGGGACCAGTTCTACAAATGGACCGACTATGTCGAAGGAGCATACCGGCAATGCTAGAATAGGAGGCTTTGCATTGTCAACGAATCAGGACACTGTTGAGAAAGGTGTATTCGAAGGTTTCTCTGTGATGAAGCATACTAAATATTTGCTTTATTCGTCTAGAATGGCAACCTTTAATACATGGCCAAAAACCATGCCTATCACTGCCAAAGAATTAGCGCATGCAGGATTTATTTATACTGGCTACTCCGACAAGGTACATTGTCCCTGGTGTAGCATTACTTTGTACTCTTTCGAAACTAGAGACAGCGCTTACGAAGAGCACCTGAAGCACAGTAAAGGATGCCATTACCTTCTGATGACAGTTCCCGACAAGTTCACCGACATCAACGGATTATGTCCTACAAAGGGACACGGACTATTTTAAAAAATTCTAGAATATAGAAACACATACACGCACATTTTTTCTCCCAACCAATCAAATTGCAGCAATTATGGTCCCACCAAGCGAAGCACCCTGTCTTATTGTCACGCCAATCAAATTGCATGAATTATGGTCAAAATGCTGGATTTAGCGTCACACCAATCAGAAGCAGGCATTCGATTATAAAATTGATGAGCATCTCTATAAATATATCGCAACGTAGCATTCGGGCAGCAAACATGGAATTGACAGCAGAAAAGAGCAAGTTCAACGAGACTACTTTCGTGCGTCTCAGCAAAAACAACCGTTACATTTGCTTTTCCAGTAACGTCTGGAAGAAGCTTTCAAATCAATTCCATAGCATAACCGAGGCTCTGAAGAATGAACAAAATTTCAAGTTCGAACTTACCAAAGAATCTAACCTGGAGACGCTTCCCTTTTACGGCAAGATGTACGTCTGCTTTAAGAGGAATAATCTGTACATCAATTTGGACGAAATCCAATGGAAAGAGTTTCAAGAGAAAGCCCTCGAGATTTTCTCACCGGCGGATAAAGAAAACATTCCTCCTGAACCTACCTTAACCAAGTACCTTTACAGCGCTGAGCACGGATCTCCTAAATCATTCTTCTCCAAGACGTCTCTGAAGCAGTACGCCGAACAGGAAGGGTGGCCCTACACTATAACCGAGAAAAAGGCTCCTGCCCCGGACAAACAGAAACTCGTCAGACTCGTTAGAGCCTATATGACCCAAAAGGCAGCGTCGGATCTCGTTAGAGAGCACTGTTATGGTTGTCAATACGACATGCCGGGACAGAGGGACCATAGCTGTTTAGAAGAAGACGCGGAACAAAATTACTTGCATTTGATCTCTTTAAGTAACGTGGCAGAAAACGTCGAGAAAGTTTTCAAGATTTTAGGACTACAAGAAGTCGAATATGCGCCATTGGAGGAAACTACCCTACCAGTGTTAGAGACTATTCCCGAAGACTACAAACTGCTGTTCCGAGAGACCCTATAAACTTTCAATTTCTCTATGTTTTATGTGAAATGTTCAATAAAATATGTGTACTCTGTAAATATTAGTTTTTTTCCAGGGTTTCCTGGTCCCCCCTTCCTCGGAAGGTATTATTTGTTCGCAGACAAGGGTATCGTCTCGGGACCCCAACCGAGACTCATTGTTGCCAGGATTCAATCACTTGACCATCTTTTAGCACTCTCACATTTATTAGGTTGTTACCGAATCTGGCTTGACCGTACTGTAATCCAGCCATTGCACACTCTTTGGCATCCGCATATTTCTTCTTGCTGGGTAATTCTATCGTATACGTATACTTTGCGATACTAGGGTGATATCTGACATGCTCCATCTTTTTTTTTTGATTTTGTTTTTTATTTTTTTTGTTTTTTTTGTTTTCTTTTGTATTTTTTATTTATTTTTTTGTATTTTGTCTGTACTTTTATAACACTTCTAACTCTAGTAAAACAGCATTAACTTTGTTATCCAAATCTTTTTCGGATTTTATTCCAGTCACAATCGTTTTACCGCTTTTATAAACGGTATAATGTATCCCCTCTCTTATAAAGCCCACAGCATGAAAGATTTCCGGTTCATAAGAACCTTGCATCCATTGTACTATTTTGCAATAGTCTACTTTTCCTCGTAAAGTATATACAGCACTCATAGTAAGCGTTTTGATTTTCTTCATCCTTACCGGATATCCCATTCTTTCCACTAACCTGGCGTATCGTCTCATTTGTTCTTTCCCTCCGTGACAAATAATTTTTCCGGTAGAATAAATCATGCAAGTGCATCCGATTTTCCTATGTCTCCACAATAATCTTTCAAACGACAAAGAATGGTACTCGATGTCGATCTTCGTTTCTGCCATATCGCGCAGATTTAATGGACATCCCAAATCGCTGTAAAGCACTCGATGCGTTAACTTGGCCATCTGGACTCGAACTGATCATTAAACCAAACTCTCTTCCGTATATATCTTCAAATGAGCATTCGGTTCGTTTAAGGGTTTTTTGGTATACTGGTATATTATCCGATAACCTCCTACTAAACCCAGGGGGCCACGGTGGCAGAGTGGTAACACTCTTGCCTCCCACCTCTGCGGCCGGGGTTCGATCCCCGTCATGGCCGTAAGTGGGAAAGCTGGTAGTTGCTTGCCGTTGGTCGGCAGTTTACAGTACAGAACCCTAGCGAACTATATGTACTGGTTTCCTCTGCCCTTCCAACTACCCGTCGTGATATGACCTGTACAGTGTTGAAAACGACGTAAAACCCCAAATAAACCTACTAAACCCAGAAGCGAAAACGGAATGAATGTTAAAAAGAATGGCCACAAGAAAACTTCGTTACCTTCCGTTATTTCAATCGTAGATAGAGAGTCTCTTGGACAATCGCTATTCACGTAGATATGGCTGCTCCATCCCTCCAGCTCTCTACAACTGGAATACCTATTGCCAATCCAATTTAACATAGCAAGATTAGGCCAGTCATCTAAATCCGGTATTTGGGATAAGCTGCTATTAACAATATCCAGCATATCAATATTCCATATATCCGAACTATTAAATCTCGGAAACTCTTCTATTTCTTTACAGGATATTAAACTCAGAGACTCGTAGCATCGACACACCGCTGGTTCACCACAAGGTTTGCAATAAAACCCGGGTATCCAAAAGAAAATCAAGAAATACTTCGCATACATCCTGAATGATTCATTTTTAGACCTGTTCCTCCCCTTTTATAGACTTCTTTATAGGATATTTCTGGCAGCATCCACTCTTATTTCAGCCGGAAAAGATGCGTACAGCAAGACGGTAGCATTTTCTTCTAAAGCCTTGGCAAATTTTAAATTGATTCTGGTATGCCCGCATTTCTTCTGATTTACCACATCCCCGCCTACTCTTCCCAAAATTCTAAATATGTATATGCAGTAACCGTTGGGATATTCTTTCATTTCTATACACCGACCGTATCTAGGTTCCTCGCACATCAGGGTCCAGTAAGCTTCAGAAAAATCTCCATTGGTATAGTTAGGCGTAATAGCTTGAGATGGAACGGACACTCCATCTACCATAACCTCTGCGAAATTTAATTGGTAATTTTTAAAATTAAAGGGATTTTCAGAGTAATTACCATTGAATGCGCTTCCGCTGCACAACACTATTTTGATCTCAGAGGGTATGCTCCCGTGATACACGTCATCGGCAGACCACCCGTAACTTCCCTTTTCTATATTGAAAGCTTTTAAATCGGACTTCCAAAACGGGTACACGGCGCATTGCTTTGGTATTCTTTTTTCATGCGCTACCACCATACCAGGGCTTAGTTTCACCTGACAGACTCTCAAAGAGGCGTATTGTATTTCAACTTTGTAGTCGTCGGTAGTCTCAGCCATGAGTCGAAAAGGATCTTCGTGCTGGTAAAGTTTCATACGAATTCTAATACCATTGATGATAAATTTCTTTTGTTGACAAATATCCATTCTAATAGGGCCTTCTAAAAAGACTGTATTACCTTTACTCGTCCGTTTGTACCTTCGGTCGAACCCGATATTACTGGTCGAGTCGCTATCCATTGCGTCATAAGAGTCTTTATGGAATAGTTCGTTATTTAATATTCCCTTGGTATCTCCGATGTTACTGTTTAAAAGGGCATCTAAATACGCTTTGTAAGGATAATAAGAGCCCACGCTTGCGGTAATCAGCCTCTGGTTTAACTCGATGTCTACTTGTCTGAACAAACTTTGCAATCCAAGGTTTGCTAAACATACTTTGTCCTCTTCGGTCACAGGTTTATCCTCCCCCGTTACGATGCGTAGGCCCACTCTCAATCTACTTCTATTTAAATCGATATATGCGGCAGAATTTCCGGGTATATCGAATTCTAAGGGAGCATTTCTTCCTATCACGCCCTGAGGGGCATAGGGAATCCATTCTGTTTTTTCAATGAAAGAATCCGTATGGGTCTCTTCGAACAAATGCAAATTAGATTCGTACACCTCCATCACGAAAATATATCTTTTCGCACCGTCCTTCGACCTCTTATAGACTTTTTAACCCTCTTGACTGTTGTATTTTTCCTCTTAGGTTTTTTATTTACGCTATTATTACCAGTCTTCTTTTTTTTCTGAGTCGGTTTTCCCGTTCCAGCTTTCTTTTTCGGCGCCTGTTTTCTCGTTCCAGCTTTCTTTTTCTGCGCCCGTTTTCTCATTCCCGTCTTCTTTTTCTGCACCGGTTTTCCCGTTCCTCTCTTCCTTTTGACCAACATTTCAGCCATTTCGGTTTGCTGTTGCACCGGGCTGATTAATTTAAACGGATGGTAACCTTTGGGTATCCACATATTTTTTCCTTAGATACAAGGTACACTCGATATCGCTCAGTTGGTAAGGTTTTAAGTTTTGATCGAGAATACTCAATCTTATACTCCGCACCTCTGATTTATTCGTTTCTACGAAATATGGTAGCGTATATTGAGCCTCCGCTAATACGTAAAAAGTAGATTTCTTTGGGGCCCTTACTTTAATATCCGTCAAGGCTACCTCCCACTTTCCTTGTAAAAGCAAACTTTTTGGCAAATCCACGATAAAATCGTTAGGCCTGTTGAAAGGGTGAACCTCTAAGGAATCCTGCCAGCCTATGTAGAGAAACATCTCTTATAAACTTTTCAAATCTTTATCAGCCACCCAAGAATCAAATTTTTTGGGCCAATGCAACCACCTTACCAAATGTTCTTTGCGACCTTTAGTTTTACGCGTTTTTAGCACTTTGCTAATTTTCCACTTTCTATTTTCGTCGCTTTGCTCCACTTTCTGCAATTCGGCTTCGTAGAAGCTTCCTTTTATATCTTCGTCCAAAAAGTCTTTTAAACGATACACATTGATTCCATCCCTCTTATAACGCGCCCTTATTTTGAATATCTCACCGGTCCATTTGAAATCGTATTCCCTGTCGAAAAGGGTTTTAGTGTGAGTAACTCTTACGTTATCGCCTACTTTAAACTTATAAGGTTTCAGCCGGAAATTTTCGTCCTTTTCAGGCCAATAGGAATACCACCAGACCGATCTTTCGTTACTCCGACCCACCCTCGCAGGGGGCATACCTATGGTTCTATGATAGCTATAGTTATAAGATCGTACAAGCTCTTCTAAATGGTCTATATATTTCTCCTTGTCGTAATGAGCGATGTATCTATAAATCATCTTTTTCAGGGTTTTAATTACTCTTTCGGCGAAATTCGCTTTGGTCTCGTTTTGACTGGTATAAAATTCTATTTTTTCATCTTTTAAAAGCCCTTGTACTTGCTTATTAGAAAATTCTTTTCCTTGGTCGAAACGGCACTTTTTAGGTTTGCGCCCCTTTCGAAAAATATCTTCTAAAGCGGCTTTGACCTCTTTACCCGTTTTGTTCTTTAAAGGTCTGACAAAAAGGTATTTTGAGAAGACGTCGATGGCAACTAACAGGAACTTTATTCCGTCATTCTTTTTTGCCAAAGACCCTACATCCATTAAATCTACGTCCCATTGACTGTCTATTCCTTCTACCACTACTCTGCTACGTCTTTTTGGTTTACGCGACTGGCGATGTAAACTGTATGCGTCTTTATTTTTTAGCCAAGTTGCCACCTGGTTCTTCGTCACATCGAAATTACCCTCTTCTTTCAAGTAGCGATATAACTTCTGCGGTCCCGCAAAACTAGCCGGATTCCCCGGATCGAAGTAATTCTTCTCCAGAAACTGTTTCCATGGGGTCATCCCTGTTTAACAGCTGTAAACAATGTCGTAATATACCGAACCAAAATCCCTTTCCAGTGGGATCGAACAAGGCAGCTATTACCACCACCAAACACACAGCTATTCGACAGATGTAACCGATCTTCATTTTGGTAAAACTGTTAATCCTTGACCCACTCTTATAACTTTTGCCAAGTACTGCCCGTCTTTTTATCTCGTCTTGGAAATGGGTTTTTTCTACGGGTAACTACGCTTTTAGGAACATTGACCTCGCCTAGTATTTCTAGAAAGGTCCCGTAATGGGGAGGGGGAGATTCGCCGTATTCTTGTAGACTATAACGTACTAGGTCTGTAATGTGACTACCCTCCAGGCATTTATCGTTGTAAACCACTTCACCGTTATTTTTCCACTCAATACTACCCTGTATGTAACTGAGTAATGAATCCGCTTTACGCTTTAAAGATTTTGGCATAGCCGATACGATCAATTCTTTCTCCAAACCTTTATTTTTAGGTTTGTCTAGCCCTTCCTCGTAAGGCACTAACATCATTTTATGTACGCTATTCATAATCTCTTTAATACGGGGGCTGCTACACGTAATACAAGTTTAATAACTTTAGCCTTCCTTTTTATGTCGCTTTTGCTACCTTTACGGGCAAACTCCCTCAGAAAATTCTTGTATTTTTTCAAAGCTTTTTTATCTTCTTCCGTAATCGGCAAATTTTCCAATAGTAAGTTAAACACCGTTTCCTTCAGAACTAAAATTTGTCCTTTGTCGGCTATCTTCAAAAACGACGATAGCTGTTTATCAGTCGCCTCCGATAAATAGAGTAACAGACTCTTGCTCTTCGCATCCATGATATGACATCGAACTTTTACTCAGTCCCTTTTATAGTTTATCGGTACGTAGACCAAAGGATCTTCACCCGGAAATATATTGGTTCTCAACCTGTATGCGTCATCGCCATTAGCCGTGGAATCGATCACCAAATATCCGTATTTACGAGAAGTAGCGTCCCCGTACGCCTCCACTAATGCTTTATTATTGCCAGGAAACATTTGTTTTCCTAAAGCAGATATCTGTTGCCCATCCCTTATATTTCTAAACAAAACCGTGTAATGAGTGTTTAAGGCTATAGTTCTCGCGCATTTGCCTTGCCTGAAACAATTGTGACTAACAAAAAACACGCTAAGATTCGAGTGGTGCGCTCCCTGAACGAACAACCTTTCCATATCGGGGTCCTTAACCACGCCTTCTGAGAGGTCGTCCAAAATCACGAGATTATGCATTCCATCCGCAAAATTTTCTATCTCGGCCCGACTCGGTATGCCTTCTAGAAATTCTATACCCTCCACTTCCCTTTTCATGCTGTCGAAAGTATCTTGGTAGATACCGTAACAATACAATATTTTGTTTACCGGTTCCGAAAACATGACATTCTTGTTCCTAAGTAAGCGAAACAACCATGTAGTTTTTCCGCTTTTGGTTGCTCCGGATACGCAGGCTGTGGATGCCGCTTCGAAAGGTAAGGGTACAGCTTCCTTTCCAAAATGATTATTGTGAAACCTCTGAACATGTCTCTTGTAGTTATAGCCTTTAGAAAAGCTTTTATCGCATTCACTACACGTTTTCATGGTGGTCATTTTTAAGAATAAAATGTCTTTTGCTTTTATAAAATCTTAGTTTTTAGGGTAATTAGAATTAGGGTTTAGGGCTTTAGATTTAGGGGTTTAGGGTACTTAGAGCTTAGGGTTTTAGGTTAAGGTGGCTCCGGATAGCTCCTAATTGGCTCCTAAGTGCTCCGGAGGAGCTCCAAATGGCTCCTAAGAGCTCCGGAGGAGCTCCGACATGGCTCCTAAGTGCTCTGAAGGGGCTCCTAAGTGCTCCGACATGACTCCGGAGGGGCTCCGACATGGCTCCGGAGGGCTGCGACATGGCTCCTAAATGGCTCCGGATGGCTCCGGAGGGGCTCCAAATGGCTCTTAAGTGCTCCGGAGGAGCTCCAGATGGCTCCTAAATGGCTCCGGAGGGGCTCCGGATAGCTCCTAATTGGCTCCGGATAGCTCCTAATTGGCTCCGGATATCTCCGGATAGCTCCTCGCAAATAAAGTTCGGTTAAGACTAATAAAGACCAAGACATATCGCAGTTCATTTTATTGATATAAAATCTCAAATTGTATAACAAATCAAATAAATCAAATCACAAATTAAATAACAAATACCAATTTTTAAAGAATAATGCAATAACGAAAATAATGATGTACAAAAGAAAACATTATGTACAAACAAGTATAAACTTAATAATCTACGTAGCCATAGGGCACAGTGTCCATATTAGCCAAGACCCTCCTTTTGTCGTACACGACGGAATACGACTTCAATTGCCGTCGATTGTACACTTTTTGATTTTTAGGATCCCTGCATATTTGCCGTGAATTTTCCAGCTTTGTCCCCAGCGTGTTGCCGTGAAAATGCCAGAGAAAGACTTCCGAACACATGGTCCTAAAGTTGATCTTCTTGGCATTTTGGTGGTTAAGAGTAAAGCCCTTTACTTTACACTGGGTGTCTCCGTCGTTCAGGAGATAGGCATAGTTTTTAGGACCAGCCGAGACGAATTCGACGATATGTTTACCGTCCAACTCATCCGTCAGGTCACCCAAAAAGTCACCCACCGGGGGTTCTTCTTCACCCTCTTTGACGACGTAGACAACCGAATCAGTGTCGAAGTACAAGACTTTTCTGTCTAACTTTTCGAGCACCTCGTACAGCCTCAGTCTCGCGTGTGCAGTCGTGAAGGCTGCCAGGAAGACGTTGGTCGTCGCATTTTCGCCGAGGTAACCTCTGGCATATCTCCAGTCCACCTGCACCAAGTCTTGGCTAATGATATGCCAGTCCAGGATTTCTTTGTCCGTGCTGCTGAGAATCCTCAGAAATTCTGCTTCTTCTGAGACTATGAGGCTCTGTCTCTGATTTTCTCTTTGGCCAAATTTGCCCCAGAAGCTGTAAGAAAAAAATTATTGTGAGCCATTATTTAAATATATATATATATATATATATACCTAAGTTACGATCTATTACAACGCATATAAGCATAAGTTAAGCTATATAACATTAGTATATAAATATATTTACCTGTTTAGGCATAATTTGGCAAGGGACCGCAAGCCTGGATTCTTCTGGACCTTTTCTCTCGCCAAAGCAATTCCTTCTCTACGCTCGTAGGACGAGAGGTAGGCATCTTTGTCCTCCTCCGTCTTGCACCATTCCGGCCATCCTGAGGACTCTTGTTTCACCTTGAGAAATGCGTTTACATACTCTGAAAAGAGCCCTCCTTTACCAGTCCGCGGGTCATACTGGGTACTTTCTGGCCAGTGGTACACCTCGTAGACGCGAACTATTCTGTAGCCCTTATCTATTGCTTTCTGAATTTCCAGAGTGGTCCAGGTCCCCAACAAGACGCGCTGCTCGTCGGAACAGGAACAGCCCTTCTGGTTCTTGTTTTCGGCGCAGGTTCTGCACAGTGGAAACAACAGCTTTCCGTGGCACCGAACGGGGAGTACGGGATGGTAGAGATCATTCGGTGGCAGCATCTTTACTTTGGCAATACCGAAGTAGTCCCGGATATCAGCAAATTCTGACGTGATGACGGTCGGATGGCCCACAGGGTATCGGTCGTATTTGTTGACCGTGGGGTATAGAGACGTAAAGTCGACATACTTTATCTTTTCTCCCTCTTCAGCCTTTCTATACATTTTCACGGCATTGGTTCTACCACCGAAGAAGGCATCCCTGGGTTCCAGTCTCTCCTCTAGATCCAAGGTCTCCACGAATGCGACCAACTCCGGATCATTTTTCAACTGCCGTCTGAATTTGTGATCCCATTTCGTAACGACTTTAATTCCGGCTTCTTCCAGGACCCTCACCTTTTCCATGGTTTGGGCATATCTTTGGGCCATGGATTGTTTGTTATAAGGATCCATGGACTCTCTGTCTTGACAAAGACATCCGTGGTGCACGCAAGAGTTGTATTCTAAGCACACATTTTCACAGGTTACCGGATCGATGTAAAATCCGTCCAGCCTGTAGTACCTACCACTAGGGGCAGGAAATCTGACCTCACCCTCGTTCAAGGCATGCCTGATCTTGACTCCTCGTTTATGAGACTCCCATTCTAGCCATTGAATCGAGATTTTGCTATATTGGTCGCGTGCCACGTAACCACCGGCTGGAATCATGGCCAGAGGGGAACTCAAGAATTTGGATTCCACGGCTTCTACCGGATTACCTCGCTGAAAAAACTTCTTTCCTTTTTTTATCGCCTCCATCTTTTTTACCGGCTTTCCGTGTCTGATGGCCTCATCTATGGCTTCTCGGGTAGCTATTTCGTGCTTCTCCGTGAGGAATTTACTTCTGAACACGTTCATGCAGACGGATGCGATTGTAAGGTAAGCAAATGGGTCCACTCCATTTTGAATGGCTCTCTCCACCTCTTGGGATTGGGGATCGGAGTCTCCGGTGATACCGATGAGTAACTCTCGAAATTTCATGCAGGCCTCTCTCAGCAGCTGTACGTCATTCCTGCAGTACAGCTGCTGAGAGAGGCCTGCATGAAATTTCGAGAGTTACTCATCGGTATCACCGGAGACTCCGATCCCCAATCCCAAGAGGTGGAGAGAGCCATTCAAAATGGAGTGGACCCATTTGCTTACCTTACAATCGCATCCGTCTGCATGAACGTGTTCAGAAGTAAATTCCTCACGGAGAAGCACGAAATAGCTACCCGAGAAGCCATAGATGAGGCCATCAGACACGGAAAGCCGGTAAAAAAGATGGAGGCGATAAAAAAAGGAAAGAAGTTTTTTCAGCGAGGTAATCCGGTAGAAGCCGTGGAATCCAAATTCTTGAGTTCCCCTCTGGCCATGATTCCAGCCGGTGGTTACGTGGCACGCGACCAATATAGCAAAATCTCGATTCAATGGCTAGAATGGGAGTCTCATAAACGAGGAGTCAAGATCAGGCATGCCTTGAACGAGGGTGAGGTCAGATTTCCTGCCCCTAGTGGTAGGTACTACAGGCTGGACGGATTTTACATCGATCCGGTAACCTGTGAAAATGTGTGCTTAGAATACAACTCTTGCGTGCACCACGGATGTCTTTGTCAAGACAGAGAGTCCATGGATCCTTATAACAAACAATCCATGGCCCAAAGATATGCCCAAACCATGGAAAAGGTGAGGGTCCTGGAAGAAGCCGGAATTAAAGTCGTTACGAAATGGGATCACAAATTCAGACGGCAGTTGAAAAATGATCCGGAGTTGGTCGCATTCGTGGAGACCTTGGATCTAGAGGAGAGACTGGAACCCAGGGATGCCTTCTTCGGTGGTAGAACCAATGCCGTGAAAATGTATAGAAAGGCTGAAGAGGGAGAAAAGATAAAGTATGTCGACTTTACGTCTCTATACCCCACGGTCAACAAATACAACCGATACCCTGTGGGCCATCCGACCGTCATCACGTCAGAATTTGCTGATATCCGGGACTACTTCGGTATTGCCAAAGTAAAGATGCTGCCACCGAATGATCTCTACCATCCCGTACTCCCCGTTCGGTGCCACGGAAAGCTGTTGTTTCCACTGTGCAGAACCTGCGCCGAAAACAAGAACCAGAAGGGCTGTTCCTGTTCCGACGAGCAGCGCGTCTTGTTGGGGACCTGGACCACTCTGGAAATTCAGAAAGCAATAGATAAGGGCTACAGAATAGTTCGCGTCTACGAGGTGTACCACTGGCCAGAAAGTACCCAGTATGACCCGCGGACTGGTAAAGGAGGGCTCTTTTCAGAGTATGTAAACGCATTTCTCAAGGTGAAACAAGAGTCCTCAGGATGGCCGGAATGGTGCAAGACGGAGGAGGACAAAGATGCCTACCTCTCGTCCTACGAGCGTAGAGAAGGAATTGCTTTGGCGAGAGAAAAGGTCCAGAAGAATCCAGGCTTGCGGTCCCTTGCCAAATTATGCCTAAACAGGTAAATATATTTATATACTAATGTTATATAGCTTAACTTATGCTTATATGCGTTGTAATAGATCGTAACTTAGGTATATATATATATATATATATATTTAAATAATGGCTCACAATAATTTTTTTCTTACAGCTTCTGGGGCAAATTTGGCCAAAGAGAAAATCAGAGACAGAGCCTCATAGTCTCAGAAGAAGCAGAATTTCTGAGGATTCTCAGCAGCACGGACAAAGAAATCCTGGACTGGCATATCATTAGCCAAGACTTGGTGCAGGTGGACTGGAGATATGCCAGAGGTTACCTCGGCGAAAATGCGACGACCAACGTCTTCCTGGCAGCCTTCACGACTGCACACGCGAGACTGAGGCTGTACGAGGTGCTTGAAAAGTTAGACAGAAAAGTCTTGTACTTCGACACTGATTCGGTTGTCTACGTCGTCAAAGAGGGTGAAGAAGAACCCCCGGTGGGTGACTTTTTGGGTGACCTGACGGATGAGTTGGACGGTAAACATATCGTCGAATTCGTCTCGGCTGGTCCTAAAAACTATGCCTATCTCCTGAACGACGGAGACACCCAGTGTAAAGTAAAGGGCTTTACTCTTAACCACCAAAATGCCAAGAAGATCAACTTTAGGACCATGTGTTCGGAAGTCTTTCTCTGGCATTTTCACGGCAACATGCTGGGGACAAAGCTGGAAAATTCACGGCAAATATGCAGGGATCCTAAAAATCAAAAAGTGTACAATCGACGGCAATTGAAGTCGTATTCCGTCGTGTACGACAAAAGGAGGGTCTTGGCTAATATGGACACTGTGCCCTATGGCTACGTAGATTATTAAGTTTATACTTGTTTGTACATAATGTTTTCTTTTGTACATCATTATTTTCGTTATTGCATTATTCTTTAAAAATTGGTATTTGTTATTTAATTTGTGATTTGATTTATTTGATTTGTTATACAATTTGAGATTTTATATCAATAAAATGAACTGCGATATGTCTTGGTCTTTATTAGTCTTAACCGAACTTTATTTGCGAGGAGCTATCCGGAGATATCCGGAGCCAATTAGGAGCTATCCGGAGCCAATTAGGAGCTATCCGGAGCCCCTCCGGAGCCATTTAGGAGCCATCTGGAGCTCCTCCGGAGCACTTAAGAGCCATTTGGAGCCCCTCCGGAGCCATCCGGAGCCATTTAGGAGCCATGTCGCAGCCCTCCGGAGCCATGTCGGAGCCCCTCCGGAGTCATGTCGGAGCACTTAGGAGCCCCTTCAGAGCACTTAGGAGCCATGTCGGAGCTCCTCCAGAGCTCTTAGGAGCCATTTGGAGCCCCTCCGGAGCCATGTCGGAGCACTTAGGAGCCCCTTCGGAGCACTTAGGAGCCATGTCGGAGCTCCTCCGGAGCTCTTAGGAGCCATTTGGAGCTCCTCCGGAGCACTTAGGAGCCAATTAGGAGCTATCCGGAGCCACCTTAACCTAAAACCCTAAGCTCTAAGTACCCTAAACCCCTAAATCTAAAGCCCTAAACCCTAATTCTAATTACCCTAAAAACTAAGATTTTATAAAAGCAAAAGACATTTTATTCTTAAAAATGACCACCATGAAAACGTGTAGTGAATGCGATAAAAGCTTTTCTAAAGGCTATAACTACAAGAGACATGTTCAGAGGTTTCACAATAATCATTTTGGAAAGGAAGCTGTACCCTTACCTTTCGAAGCGGCATCCACAGCCTGCGTATCCGGAGCAACCAAAAGCGGAAAAACTACATGGTTGTTTCGCTTACTTAGGAACAAGAATGTCATGTTTTCGGAACCGGTAAACAAAATATTGTATTGTTACGGTATCTACCAAGATACTTTCGACAGCATGAAAAGGGAAGTGGAGGGTATAGAATTTCTAGAAGGCATACCGAGTCGGGCCGAGATAGAAAATTTTGCGGATGGAATGCATAATCTCGTGATTTTGGACGACCTCTCAGAAGGCGTGGTTAAGGACCCCGATATGGAAAGGTTGTTCGTTCAGGGAGCGCACCACTCGAATCTTAGCGTGTTTTTTGTTAGTCACAATTGTTTCAGGCAAGGCAAATGCGCGAGAACTATAGCCTTAAACACTCATTACACGGTTTTGTTTAGAAATATAAGGGATGGGCAACAGATATCCGATTTAGGAAAACAAATGTTTCCTGGCAATAATAAAGCATTAGTGGAGGCGTACGGGGACGCTACTTCTCGTAAATACGGATATTTGGTGATCGATTCCACGGCTAATGGCGATGACGCATACAGGTTGAGAACCAATATATTTCCGGGTGAAGATCCTTTGGTCTACGTACCGATAAACTATAAAAGGGACTGAGTAAAAGTTCGATGTCATATCATGGATGCGAAGAGCAAGAGTCTGTTACTCTATTTATCGGAGGCGACTGATAAACAGCTATCGTCGTTTTTGAAGATAGCCGACAAAGGACAAATTTTAGTTCTGAAGGAAACGGTGTTTAACTTACTATTGGAAAATTTGCCGATTACGGAAGAAGATAAAAAAGCTTTGAAAAAATACAAGAATTTTCTGAGGGAGTTTGCCCGTAAAGGTAGCAAAAGCGACATAAAAAGGAAGGCTAAAGTTATTAAACTTGTATTACGTGTAGCAGCCCCCGTATTAAAGAGATTATGAATAGCGTACATAAAATGATGTTAGTGCCTTACGAGGAAGGGCTAGACAAACCTAAAAATAAAGGTTTGGAGAAAGAATTGATCGTATCGGCTATGCCAAAATCTTTAAAGCGTAAAGCGGATTCATTACTCAGTTACATACAGGGTAGTATTGAGTGGAAAAATAACGGTGAAGTGGTTTACAACGATAAATGCCTGGAGGGTAGTCACATTACAGACCTAGTACGTTATAGTCTACAAGAATACGGCGAATCTCCCCCTCCCCATTACGGGACCTTTCTAGAAATACTAGGCGAGGTCAATGTTCCTAAAAGCGTAGTTACCCGTAGAAAAAACCCATTTCCAAGACGAGATAAAAAGACGGGCAGTACTTGGCAAAAGTTATAAGAGTGGGTCAAGGATTAACAGTTTTACCAAAATGAAGATCGGTTACATCTGTCGAATAGCTGTGTGTTTGGTGGTGGTAATAGCTGCCTTGTTCGATCCCACTGGAAAGGGATTTTGGTTCGGTATATTACGACATTGTTTACAGCTGTTAAACAGGGATGACCCCATGGAAACAGTTTCTGGAGAAGAATTACTTCGATCCGGGGAATCCGGCTAGTTTTGCGGGACCGCAGAAGTTATATCGCTACTTGAAAGAAGAGGGTAATTTCGATGTGACGAAGAACCAGGTGGCAACTTGGCTAAAAAATAAAGACGCATACAGTTTACATCGCCAGTCGCGTAAACCAAAAAGACGTAGCAGAGTAGTGGTAGAAGGAATAGACAGTCAATGGGACGTAGATTTAATGGATGTAGGGTCTTTGGCAAAAAAGAATGACGGAATAAAGTTCCTGTTAGTTGCCATCGACGTCTTCTCAAAATACCTTTTTGTCAGACCTTTAAAGAACAAAACGGGTAAAGAGGTCAAAGCCGCTTTAGAAGATATTTTTCGAAAGGGGCGCAAACCTAAAAAGTGCCGTTTCGACCAAGGAAAAGAATTTTCTAATAAGCAAGTACAAGGGCTTTTGAAAGATGAAAAAATAGAATTTTATACCAGTCAAAACGAGACCAAAGCGAATTTCGCCGAAAGAGTAATTAAAACCCTGAAAAAGATGATTTATAGATACATCGCTCATTACGACAAGGAGAAATATATAGACCATTTAGAAGAGCTTGTACGATCTTATAACTATAGCTATCATAGAACCATAGGTATGCCCCCTGCGAGGGTGGGTCGGAGTAACGAAAGATCGGTCTGGTGGTATTCCTATTGGCCTGAAAAGGACGAAAATTTCCGGCTGAAACCTTATAAGTTTAAAGTAGGCGATAACGTAAGAGTTACTCACACTAAAACCCTTTTCGACAGGGAATACGATTTCAAATGGACCGGTGAGATATTCAAAATAAGGGCGCGTTATAAGAGGGATGGAATCAATGTGTATCGTTTAAAAGACTTTTTGGACGAAGATATAAAAGGAAGCTTCTACGAAGCCGAATTGCAGAAAGTGGAGCAAAGCGACGAAAATAGAAAGTGGAAAATTAGCAAAGTGCTAAAAACGCGTAAAACTAAAGGTCGCAAAGAACATTTGGTAAGGTGGTTGCATTGGCCCAAAAAATTTGATTCTTGGGTGGCTGATAAAGATTTGAAAAGTTTATAAGAGATGTTTCTCTACATAGGCTGGCAGGATTCCTTAGAGGTTCACCCTTTCAACAGGCCTAACGATTTTATCGTGGATTTGCCAAAAAGTTTGCTTTTACAAGGAAAGTGGGAGGTAGCCTTGACGGATATTAAAGTAAGGGCCCCAAAGAAATCTACTTTTTACGTATTAGCGGACTTTTGCGAAGAGAGTTTTTTAAAGGGAAGTCAGTATCCTGTGTTACGGAGAGTGGACGGGAAAGAGGCTCAATATACGCTACCATATTTCGTAGAAACGAATAAATCAGAGGTGCGGAGTATAAGATTGAGTATTCTCGATCAAAACTTAAAACCTTACCAACTGAGCGATATCGAGTGTACCTTGTATCTAAGGAAAAAATATGTGGATACCCAAAGGTTACCATCCGTTTAAATTAATCAGCCCGGTGCAACAGCAAACCGAAATGGCTGAAATGTTGGTCAAAAGGAAGAGAGGAAGGGGAAAACCGGTGCAGAAAAAGAAGACGGGAATGAGAAAACGGGCGCAGAAAAAGAAAGCTGGAACGAGAAAACAGGCGCAGAAAAAGAAAGCTGGAATGAGAAAACAGGCGCCGAAAAAGAAAGCTGGAACGGGAAAACCGACTCAGAAAAAAAAGAAGACTGGTAATAATAGCATAAATAAAAAACCTAAGAGGAAAAATACAACAGTCAAGAGGGTTAAAAAGTCTATAAGAGGTCGAAGGACGGTGCGAAAAGATATATTTTCGTGATGGAGGTGTACGAATCTAATTTGCATTTGTTCGAAGAGACCCATACGGATTCTTTCATTGAAAAAACAGAATGGATTCCCTATGCCCCTCAGGGCGTGATAGGAAGAAATGCTCCCTTAGAATTTGATATACCCGGAAATTCTGCCGCATATATCGATTTAAATAGAAGTAGATTGAGAGTGGGCCTACGCATCGTAACGGGGAAGGATAAACCTGTGACCGAAGAGGACAAAGTATGTTTAGCAAACCTTGGATTGCAAAGTTTGTTCAGACAAGTAGACATCGAGTTAAACCAGAGGCTGATTACCGCAAGCGTGGGCTCTTATTATCCTTACAAAGCGTATTTAGATGCCCTTTTAAACAGTAACATCGGAGATACCAAGGGAATATTAAATAACGAACTATTCCATAAAGACTCTTATGACGCAATGGATAGCGACTCGACCAGTAATATCGGGTTCGACCGAAGGTACAAACGGACGAGTAAAGGTAATACAGTCTTTTTAGAAGGCCCTATTAGAATGGATATTTGTCAACAAAAGAAATTTATCATCAATGGTATTAGAATTCGTATGAAACTTTACCAGCACGAAGATCCTTTTCGACTCATGGCTGAGACTACCGACGACTACAAAGTTGAAATACAATACGCCTCTTTGAGAGTCTGTCAGGTGAAACTAAGCCCTGGTATGGTGGTAGCGCATGAAAAAAGAATACCAAAGCAATGCGCCGTGTACCCGTTTTGGAAGTCCGATTTAAAAGCTTTCAATATAGAAAAGGGAAGTTACGGGTGGTCTGCCGATGACGTGTATCACGGGAGCATACCCTCTGAGATCAAAATAGTGTTGTGCAGCGGAAGCGCATTCAATGGTAATTACTCTGAAAATCCCTTTAATTTTAAAAATTACCAATTAAATTTCGCAGAGGTTATGGTAGATGGAGTGTCCGTTCCATCTCAAGCTATTACGCCTAACTATACCAATGGAGATTTTTCTGAAGCTTACTGGACCCTGATGTGCGAGGAACCTAGATACGGTCGGTGTATAGAAATGAAAGAATATCCCAACGGTTACTGCATATACATATTTAGAATTTTGGGAAGAGTAGGCGGGGATGTGGTAAATCAGAAGAAATGCGGGCATACCAGAATCAATTTAAAATTTGCCAAGGCTTTAGAAGAAAATGCTACCGTCTTGCTGTACGCATCTTTTCCGGCTGAAATAAGAGTGGATGCTGCCAGAAATATCCTATAAAGAAGTCTATAAAAGGGGAGGAACAGGTCTAAAAATGAATCATTCAGGATGTATGCGAAGTATTTCTTGATTTTCTTTTGGATACCCGGGTTTTATTGCAAACCTTGTGGTGAACCAGCGGTGTGTCGATGCTACGAGTCTCTGAGTTTAATATCCTGTAAAGAAATAGAAGAGTTTCCGAGATTTAATAGTTCGGATATATGGAATATTGATATGCTGGATATTGTTAATAGCAGCTTATCCCAAATACCGGATTTAGATGACTGGCCTAATCTTGCTATGTTAAATTGGATTGGCAATAGGTATTCCAGTTGTAGAGAGCTGGAGGGATGGAGCAGCCATATCTACGTGAATAGCGATTGTCCAAGAGACTCTCTATCTACGATTGAAATAACGGAAGGTAACGAAGTTTTCTTGTGGCCATTCTTTTTAACATTCATTCCGTTTTCGCTTCTGGGTTTAGTAGGAGGTTATCGGATAATATACCAGTATACCAAAAAACCCTTAAACGAACCGAATGCTCATTTGAAGATATATACGGAAGAGAGTTTGGTTTAATGATCAGTTCGAGTCCAGATGGCCAAGTTAACGCATCGAGTGCTTTACAGCGATTTGGGATGTCCATTAAATCTGCGCGATATGGCAGAAACGAAGATCGACATCGAGTACCATTCTTTGTCGTTTGAAAGATTATTGTGGAGACATAGGAAAATCGGATGCACTTGCATGATTTATTCTACCGGAAAAATTATTTGTCACGGAGGGAAAGAACAAATGAGACGATACGCCAGGTTAGTGGAAAGAATGGGATATCCGGTAAGGATGAAGAAAATCAAAACGCTTACTATGAGTGCTGTATATACTTTACGAGGAAAAGTAGACTATTGCAAAATAGTACAATGGATGCAAGGTTCTTATGAACCGGAAATCTTTCATGCTGTGGGCTTTATAAGAGAGGGGATACATTATACCGTTTATAAAAGCGGTAAAACGATTGTGACTGGAATAAAATCCGAAAAAGATTTGGATAACAAAGTTAATGCTGTTTTACTAGAGTTAGAAGTGTTATAAAAGTACAGACAAAATACAAAAAAATAAATAAAAAATACAAAAAAAAAACAAAAAAAAAACAAAAAAAATAAAAAACAAAATCAAAAAAAAAAGATGGAGCATGTCAGATATCACCCTAGTATCGCAAAGTATACGTATACGATAGAATTACCCAGCAAGAAGAAATATGCGGATGCCAAAGAGTGTGCGATGGCTGGATTACAGTACGGTCAAGCCAGATTCGGTAACAACCTAATAAATGTTAGAGTGCTAAAAGATGGTCAAGTGATTGAATCCTGGCAACAATGAGTCTCGGTTGGGGTCCCGAGACGATACCCTTGTCTGCGAACAAATAATACCTTCCGAGGAAGGGGGGACCAGGAAACCCTGGAAAAAAACTAATATTTACAGAGTACACATATTTTATTGAACATTTCACATAAAACATAGAGAAATTGAAAGTTTATAGGGTCTCTCGGAACAGCAGTTTGTAGTCTTCGGGAATAGTCTCTAACACTGGTAGGGTAGTTTCCTCCAATGGCGCATATTCGACTTCTTGTAGTCCTAAAATCTTGAAAACTTTCTCGACGTTTTCTGCCACGTTACTTAAAGAGATCAAATGCAAGTAATTTTGTTCCGCGTCTTCTTCTAAACAGCTATGGTCCCTCTGTCCCGGCATGTCGTATTGACAACCATAACAGTGCTCTCTAACGAGATCCGACGCTGCCTTTTGGGTCATATAGGCTCTAACGAGTCTGACGAGTTTCTGTTTGTCCGGGGCAGGAGCCTTTTTCTCGGTTATAGTGTAGGGCCACCCTTCCTGTTCGGCGTACTGCTTCAGAGACGTCTTGGAGAAGAACGATTTAGGAGATCCGTGCTCAGCGCTGTAAAGGTACTTGGTTAAGGTAGGTTCAGGAGGAATGTTTTCTTTATCCGCCGGTGAGAAAATCTCGAGGGCTTTCTCTTGAAACTCTTTCCATTGGATTTCGTCCAAATTGATGTACAGATTATTCCTCTTAAAGCAGACGTACATCTTGCCGTAAAAGGGAAGCGTCTCCAGGTTAGATTCTTTGGTAAGTTCGAACTTGAAATTTTGTTCATTCTTCAGAGCCTCGGTTATGCTATGGAATTGATTTGAAAGCTTCTTCCAGACGTTACTGGAAAAGCAAATGTAACGGTTGTTTTTGCTGAGACGCACGAAAGTAGTCTCGTTGAACTTGCTCTTTTCTGCTGTCAATTCCATGTTTGCTGCCCGAATGCTACATTGCGATATATTTATAGAGATGCTCATCAATTTTATAATCGAATGCCTGCTTCTGATTGGTGTGACGCTAAATCCAGCATTTTGACCATAATTCATGCAATTTGATTGGCGTGACAATAAGACAGGGTGCTTCGCTTGGTGGGACCATAATTGCTGCAATTTGATTGGTTGGGAGAAAAAATGTGCATGTATGTGTTTCTATATTCTAGAATTTTTTAAAATAGTCCGTGTCCCTTTGTAGGACATAATCCGTTGATGTCGGTGAACTTGTCGGGAACTGTCATCAGAAGGTAATGGCATCCTTTACTGTGCTTCAGGTGCTCTTCGTAAGCACTGTCTCTAGTTTCGAAAGAGTACAAAGTAATGCTACACCAGGGACAATGTACCTTGTCGGAGTAGCCAGTATAAATAAATCCTGCATGCGCTAATTCTTTGGCAGTGATAGGCATGGCTTTTGGCCATGTATTAAAGGTTGCCATTCTAGACGAATAAAGCAAATATTTAGTATGCTTCATCACAGAGAAACCTTCGAATACACCTTTCTCAACAGTGTCCTGATTCGTTGACAATGCAAAGCCTCCTATTCTAGCATTGCCGGTATGCTCCTTCGACATAGTCGGTCCATTTGTAGAACTGGTCCCGAATGAAAAGCCTCCGATTCTACCGTCTACTGCGTGATCTTGCTCCTTCGACATCTCGATGGTTTATGAAAGCGAAATCGGTTTACTACCCAATATATATTTTCACAGATAATTAACACACCCTGCGTTAAGTAAACCCCCCAACTCCCCCATATCCCCCCTCCTCACACAGATGGGCCGTGACTGCTGGTCACAAAAATCTATACAACACCCCAGGGGGACCACGTAGATTGTGTGACTATTTGTGTGACCAAATAGCCCCCTATACTACTGCTGTTATAGGCCAAGGCCCCAAATTTTGAAAATGTGAAGTCAAAGTTTGGGTTTTACATCCCGTTCAACAGCCAGGGTTTTTTTAAATTCTTTTTTGGTATACATAAAAGTACAGACAATATACAATATTACAAAATAATACAGACAATGTACAATATTTTAAGGCGCAACACCAAAATCAAATTTAAAAAATTATCTGTCCATAGCCGTTGCCAGGTCTAGTACCACGGAGACGCCAGATAGAGTGTATGCTATAAGTTGGGAATGCATTTTTGAAAAGATACAATTTTAACCTTTTCCTGAAACAGGCGAGAGTTGGGGCAGAATGGACCTCATCAGGCAAATGATTCCAAACCGTGGCAGCATCAAAAGCAAAGCTGTGGCCAAAGTGACTTTTTGATTTATGTACAGATGGGCAGAATTGAGGAACCTCCAAGAACCTTTTTTCTGGATGGTTGTATCTTGTACTATATCTTCCACAATGAGTAGACAAAAGAGGACCATAGTAACTGGGATGACCAATTTGAAGAAACTTGTAAACTAGAGTGGCAGTTTTGAAGATACAGCGAAGTTCAACTGAGAGCCAATGGAGTTGTTTGAGAATAGGAGATGCCTGTGTGCATTTGTTACAGTTTGTGACAATCCTAGCAAGTGTGTTTTGAATACACTGTAGTTTGTGCATGTTGTGACTGGACAAACTCCTGAAGAGAGAGTTCCAGGTAATAATTGCCAAATCCTAATAACACTTTTATAGCGCCTTTTCTTTTCCCAAAGACAGGCACCTAAGACTAATCAAACAGAAAGACAAATTTCAAATAAAAACTCCAGGGACATCAAAAACCAGTAAGCATCACAGAGCTCAAGAGGTTTATCTATACCTTTCTAGTGCATTGGTCTATAAAAAAGCTGATCATTTAAAAATAGCTGAAATGCTATTGGATTGTGCTTTGTACAAACCTAGTAAATATTACACATTCTTGTAAAATAACAGAGATGGACATATAAAAGAGAGATTAGAACTTTTAAAATGTATTAACAGCTTTTATATATCTTATGCAGAGACCTGCTATTATGTTACTCTTTCCCAATACTGCTCATTGCAGATGACGGGTGAACCTCAAGGAATTAATTCACATTTTACATATAATTGACTGAATTAAAATAATTTACAAATTTTACAAATTGAGATTTTGGAAAGTTGCAAGTTGTGAAACAAATTTGTACAAGTTGCAACATGAAAAAACAGCTTGTACAAGCTGCAACTTGTACAGACTGACTTGTACAAGTTGCAACATGGAGAAATTTTGGAGAAATTTTGACCTGTACAAGTGCAACGTACAAACTCCCTAAAGTTTGATACAGTCTTCAGTTGGGGCAGTGTGACTCCAACTTTTAAAATAATATAAATATACACATTAAAAGTGCTTTGATCTGTCAACAAAATTATAAAATATACAGGTCAACAGTTTGCTTTCTCATCTGAGAATTTCAAAAGAAGTATAATTTACAGTGAAGTTGATATTAATAAAGAGAATATGTTGATTTTATGAATTTTAAAATATAGAATAATAAAAAAATATTGTTCAACTAACAAAACATAGTATATGTTGGGGTTGGTAACCTTATAATTTTCATTCATGTTTTTTGTCAAGAATTATCCTAAACTTATTTATTCCACAAAAAAGTTACAAATAAAATTATTTTTAATATGATAAAATTACATCTGAATTTTAAGACTATCCAATGATTTTACTAATGAAATGTAAGTGTCAATTACCATGATGCACATACTCTCATATGTCCTTTGATGCTCTTCCTTACCCACTTGTTTATTCCCCAAGGGTAATCACAAAACATCTTTAATGCTATATTAAGCCACACCAAGATAGTTGATCGCATTTAGAAGATTTCTATTTCTTACTTATTACTTTTAAACTTTGCATCTTTGAAGTCTGATTGTTATAATTAAAACTTTAAAAAAAAGATTGTTTAAAAGAAAAAAAGATCCCAGTTCAAGCCCAGCAGTCACATGCCTTGAAATGTCATTGATTTAGAGTTGAAAACAGGTCCTAACATTAAAATGTGCATTACCAACTACTAAATCTAAGTTAGTTTTCTGAAAAAGTAGTGATATTTTGACCAGAAATCATGGTAATTTTTGGTTGAAAAACTGACACTGACACAATTTCAACACTATTTCAAAGCTGGATTTCTGACTGGAAAAAGTAGTGATACTTCATAAAAAAATCACTACTAAATCAAGTTAGGTTTTTCGACATGAAATCTTAGTCATGTTATTGAACAGAAAACAGGTTGAATGTTGGGAAATGAATGACTGGTGATCGTTGATTTAAAATTCTTTTTCTAGAGGGTGATATAGTGATTAAGTCTAACTTTTTGAAAGAACTATTATTGCAATTTTTTTTCAATTTGTAGGTATTTGTAAACCAAAGACTAATTTTTAAAGATTATAAAGATATGTGTGATAAAGATTATGTATGCATGTACTTGTACATTTTTATCCATTCTCCTTATTAATTAACTGATGCATCAAAATATAATTTTTATAATTTATAATTATATTTTGATTAATGCAATTCCTGATAATTTAAAAAAGCATTTTGAAGTCAAACTTATCTTAAATATAAAAAAGATAAATTCAAACTTATTCATCAAAACTTAGTAATTAGAATTTGTTTCTCAAAATTCTCCCATACACAAAGAAATAGTTTTCAGTTTGCAAGCTTACACTGAAAACTTCTCTATACAGAGAACCTAGGCTATAACATTTTATCACACAACAGTGAGGTTGGGGGGGTCCTGGTTAATTAGATAACACAGCAGGGGTAGAGGTGGGGGTTTACCCTTGCTCACTTGCATGCATGATGTTAGTTCTTTAAGTCTGTTTTTTTGTGGTCAGCACTGACAACTAATTAAGGTTGGGAGTAATGGGTGGATTTCTACAAATGTGGCTTTTCTTGTGTTTTTTTCAGTTTATATGACAAAGTTGTTTGACACAAACATCTGAACTGAGCATTGTGGCTTTGCTACATGATTATAGCTTCTTTATAATTACAATATAATTATAGCCAATTTAATAAAACATTTAAAAGAAACTGATTGGATAAAATACTGAAGATATAAATAATATCACAATTGTTTGTTTTTTACAAAGAAAAAAATATTGTAAAATTTCACAAAAAGAATTTCAATTGAAGACATTGAATAATACTGGTCCTGTTAAAAACATAAAAATGGATACCTAGTTGGATAATATGGATTTACATATCTTGAGCAATTATAACTATATTTGATGCAAAATTATGTAATAGAATGAAATAGAATATTGAATATACAATGATTCATAAATACATGTCATCTTGGAAAGAATTAATTACTTCAATGTTGTATCCAAAGTGTAAAATATGCATATGGATAGTTATTTTATAATATTATTAAGAAGCTATAATTATGACACACAAGCTACAATGATTCAAATAAAGAAGACAATGTAAATAACCTGATTTTACCCATTGAATTCAACCCTATTTCATACATTGGATCGAACCAAAACCTGTTTGCAAAATCTACATGTATTTCAACCAGATTTCACACATAAATACAACCAGATTTCAACAGTTGGTTTCAACATGATTTCACTGGTTGGATCCAACCAAAAATGGTTTGCAAAATCTACACGTATTTCAACCTGATTTCACCCATTGAATTCAACCAGATTTCAACAGTTGGTTTCAAAATGATTTCACCGGTTGGATCCAACTAAAAACGGTTTGCAAAATCTACACATATTTCAACCAGATTTCACCATTGGATTCAACCTGATTTCAAAGTTGCGTGCCTGCTGGGAGGTATTAAATTTGGATGAGAACAAACCTAAGAGACTTACATTTAGTAACTGAATTTAGTTATGAACACAAAATATAGTAACTAACACAAAGCTTAACATTTCGGTGATATTCTTCCATCATTTTACATTTCTTACAATTTTTTCTGATAGAGTTGTTCTGATGAAAATCACTATTACATTCGTAGTTTATATTCGCGGTTAATTTTATCTTGCGTTTTAAAAAATCCGTTAACTTAAGTTATGTCGTAAAGATCTTGACTAGAAAAATCAAGGACCTTTACTCTCGAGTTGTGGTCAGTAAATGATGTTTTCCCTTGACACCTGTCTTTATATATTTATATCTTGCGGATACCACGCTACCCCGTCTTAATCTGAGTTTAAGAGAGTAAAATTAACGAATGTTTCGTCCCATACTTACCGTAGTACTGTAGTGCAGTAGGGATGGGTCGGTAGGCCCGGTACACGGGTGGACACAAAGATAAACGGACACGAAGATAAACGATTTTCAGAAATTTGCATATTTTCGTTGAATAAACAAAAATAATTCACCAAATAACCAAGAAATATCATAAAAATATTTGTTTCAGTCTATTTTAATATGCAATGTATATGATTTTGTTGTTTACATAGCTTTATTTTTCATTCCAAAAAACGTTTATCTTCGTGTCCACCGTTTATCTTTGTGTCCACCCATGTACTACGTATATCAAGAGCATTTTATACAGGTGTTCCACTGGAGCCTGTCGGCAAGAGTCGGTGAAATATTAGACCGATTAATCTGTCTCTCAGCCAATATTTAAAAGATGGATGTATTAGCGAGAGACAGATGGCAGAAGTATGCAAAAAAAAAAACATAAACGTCACGAAGGGCAACAAATGGCACGCATCCTGACATTAAACATGTAGCGTGTTCCGATGTAACTTCGACGTATTGCCGATAAAACGAAGCATATCACAGAAAGTTTATTTTAAATATGTATAAAAATCAGCAGTACAGTAAAGACCTCTGTAAGTGTCTTCCACCATTATTTAAAATGTGGCAGCAAAGAAATGCAAATTTTCACAAAATCTTGACGTTTTCTGATCATATGTCCACCAGCCATGTTGTAAACAGGCACTTTATAACTTCGACGTATCAGAAGCTTGGTTTCAAAAGTTTAGTACTGGGTGCAAAAATCAACTCAAGGTAGTTCTAACATTAAGAGGGGAACTGTTGAGTGGTGGAGAATTTATAATGAGCCACATATATTCACAATTTACAAAATATTTACAATATATTACACATGTACTGAATATACAGAAATGGGAAACTCTACATAAATATTTTAATGGATTTGAAGTGCTTTTTATGCAACACAAAACTAAAATTAATGGTGGAATATTAGTTCAGCAGTGAAATGTGTGGAGGAACTGTCAGACATCGAAAGCAAATGTTTGATATTTTTGGCATGATAAATTTAATGAAGTGATTCTTCAGGATATTTTAGAACATTTTCCTTGATCCTGATATGATTTGAGCTGATTTTTCGCTCAGTTTGATTCATTTTAGTGAATTAAGGACCCTTGGGTAGCACCTACTTTTCATCTGGGGTTTAGTAAGGTATTTTTGCACTCGGTACTAGTTTTTTGGATCCATCAACAGGAAGAAAATGTCCGTGGGGAGGGGTTTGAAAAAGTTGTTAAAATATCTGGATTTTAAACGAATGATAAACAAGCAAAATATGCAATTATTGTCCAAATATATCTGCAATTAATCTTTAAAACCCTTGGAAATGCTTCAAAAATGATGATATACGTATTACGTCGAAGTTATATATGCATCGAAGTTACATAAGACGACCGTACTAGGTTACCACCTTGAGTATCAAAGATGTGCCCCACATTAAAAGAAATAAACTTTTTGCATAGTTAATTGATCTATTTACCAAAATTTATTTTACTTGCAAAATTTCATCATTGTTTATACAAACAGCAAGTGCACAAAAAGTGTCTATATTACTGCAAACACAGAAAATTGTGTTCCTGCATCTAAATGCTTTATACTGTTAATAAATTTAAGTGGATATTTTAAAGTTTAAAGTGACAGTAATTTTCAGATATTGAAGTTTTTTTGTGTGGCGAAGAACTCTGTCCCAAAATGCCATCCATCAGTTTTAAAAAGGCATATTTTGGGACAGAAAACTCGGTCTAGTGAAATATCAAACATAAAAATCCCATGCAGCTTATTTCAGGAAAGAAATTTTTGGACGAAAAGAGGATCAAGTGTCGACCAATCAACAAATCTAAAACTAGGTCACCAGTAAATATTTGGATCCCATCACGTGACCAGAACTGCAGGGTGTTTACCTTCACGCCCAGAAAAATGTGCTTTCTCAGTGGCTCGAAATCATTTAAATGTGTAGAAAAAATGCTCAGAGGGACGGAATTTTGAAGGGGTCCTTCCCAGAAGCTCGAAATTGGAGTATAAATAGCAATAAGCAAGAGGGTTCATTGTCACATGAGATACTGTTAGAAGCACATCTTTCTATTCTTCTTTTAACAGGATATAACATTTTAATTGGAAATTTTAAATGACTTTAGTTCATAATCTGAAGCAGACATATACATTGATGTATTTCTCCTTTAATGTTAAAGCAAAAGCCTGGAAACTATAATTAAAATAACAAAAAAGTAAAGTTGCAGCATGATGTGAAGTGAAAATATGACAAAAAAAAAATTATGTCAGGATTGACAAAAACCAGTGCAAGTTATCATAATTTTGAAATTTAGAGATAGTAAAGGTTCACATGTATGCTTTTAATAATTGAGAAACCTTAAAAAGTGGTTTATTTAGTCACATAATAAACAAATTCTCGTCAGATTTCACCACAGCGATTTAAAAAAGTTAAACTATTTGGATCCAATCAGAAGTTATTTCTTCTCACTGTAAAAACCCAAAATCAATTTGGGGGAAAAAAGAGGATCAAGCGTCGACCAATCAACAAATCGGAAAACTAGGTCAATAGTAAATATTTGGATCCCATCATGTGACCAGCTTGAAATCAGAGTATAAAAGGCAGCAACAAGCAAGAGGGCTTCATTTATCATGTAATATATTGTCAGAAGCACATCTCTCCCAAATATATACTAGTGACCTAATTACTGATTGCACGTCTGGTCGTGGGGATTCTGTCTATTTCTCCAGTCCTGTGTGTCAGAAAGGCGTGTCGGGACCTGCTATGGCTTGTCTGTTAGGGGTTTAGGGCTTGTCGTAGTACTTCTATGACTGACCGTGCAATAAACGTCCCCGACCCTACGTCTTGTCTAGGTAGTCACCAAGTCTTGTCTGTAAGTGTACTGTCCTGTCGGGGTGGTGCAACCGACCCAGTATTTTCCCGCCCTTTTTTGTGGATTTTTGTCCCGACCCCCTGACTTTTGTAGCCGACCCTAGAGTCGTAGGGTTGGCCGTAGGGTCGGCTACAGTGGGACCCCTGCATTATGCAGGTGTTCCACTGGAGCTGACAGGCCGGTAACTATGCATTTTTGGAGAGTCAGGACTAATGTTTACATGGTCGGTTAGGGTCGGTTGCAAGTTCCCGGCCAGTCGGGGGGAGTCTGTTACTGACTCATATATCTGACCCTAATTTTAGCCCCCTAGCAACAGGCCTGTCGGTTAACTTAAGGGCCTGTCGGTTACACTTCCAGGCTTGTCTGTAACCCTTTCGGGCTTGTCGTTATCACCTGTAGGCCTGTCGTAATATGTAGCCGGCTTGTCTTTTGCAACTTAGGTACTGCTAATTTGCAGCCCATTTCCAGCATGATGTGAGGTAAAAATATGATCAAAAGTTATGTCAAGAATGACCAAAGCTCGAAATTGGAGTATAAAAGGCAGCAACAAGCAGAAGGTTTTCATTGTCACCTGAGAGATTGTTAGAAGCACATCTCTCCCTGCTTCTTTCCACAGGATGTAACTTTTTTAATGAAAATTTTATATTTTAAATGACTTTTTCATTCATAAATTGAAGCAGACATATAATGATTTAATTTTTATGTGTATTAAAGCAAAAATGTGGAAACTGTAATTAAAATTACAAAAGACATAAAATTTGACATTTTTGTCACATGATGGGATCCAAATATTCAGACTTGACCTAGTTTAAGAATTGTTTATTGGTCGACACTTGATCCTCTTTTTTCCCAAAAATTCATCAAAAACTGTTATTGCAATACCAACTTCAAGTCTGGTAGTGGGGTTCTGTATGTTTCTCTAGGACTGTCTGTTTGTCAGTCGGGACCTGCTACGGCTTGTCTGTTAGGGCCTTAGGGCTTGTCCTGGTAGTTTCCAGACCAGTCTGTATAAAACATCCCAACCCCATGGCAGGTCGGCCTCTAGATCCAGACAAGCATGTATGTTCACGTCCTGTCGGGGAGTTGAAGCCGACCCAAAAATTTTCCACCTTTTTTGTGGACTTTTGTCCCCGACCCCCCTGACTTTTGCAGCCGACCTTATAATAATATAGAGTCATAGGGTCGGCCTCCAGTAGAACACCTGCATTACTGAGATACGGTGATGATATTTTGCAATTGCCAATTCACCTGTCAACACATATAATAGAGGAAAGAGTTAAAATATTTAACAAATAATCAAAATCTGAAGAAATTATTACTTTTTATCCCATATTTTCCTGCGTTTGCAGACTTCTATACTGGTGGCCATTATGTTGAGCTGAAAGGCCATGTTTTGGTTACAATTCTTTATAACCTCAATCTTACTTGTCAACGCATATAAACAAAAGAAAACTTAAAATATTGGGAACAAACCTGAAATCTGAAGAAATTCTACACATTTATCTCATATTTTGTGCATTTGAGGACTTTTATTGCAATGTCGTTTACAGGATACATCCATATGTTTAGTTGGGGTGTACTAAAATGCAGAGTCCCAGAATCGGTACGGTATGGTATCAGATGCATTTGCGACCTCCCAATGTACACATTTTTGGTACCAACCCATCCCTAGTACATATAGTTACTACTCAGTACTCTACTTATGCATACAGTATTGCATACAGTATTTGCTCATCGTCCGCGTCCACAGAGATTTCTTGTTAGCGACCTACAGTCCATATTTCATTCCAGATTTCTTTCATATTTGGCAGGTGGCTTGATATGGTGGAGGACTGGCCACCCTATCTTTTTGGTAGGCTTTATGTCTAAATTAGGCCTGTGGTAGACAAAAATGTTTAAAATGGGGAATATTGCTTGTTAGTGACCTACAGTCCACATTTCTTTCCAGATTTCTTTCACATTTGGCAGGTGCCTTGATAAGGCGGAGGACTCGCCACCCTATCTTTTTGGTAGACTTTATGTCTAAATTAGGCCTGTGGTAGACAAAAATGTCTAAAATGTGGAATATTGCTTGTTAGCGACCTACAGTCCACATTTCTTTCCAGATTTCTTTCATATTTGGCAGGTGCCTTGATATGGTGGAGGACTCGCCACCCTATCTTTTTGGTAGGCTTTATGTCTAAATTAGGCCTGTGGTAGACAAAAATGTCTAAAATGGGGAATATTGCTTGTTAGTGACCTATAGTCCACATTTCTTTCCAGATTTCTTTCATATTTGGCAGTCCCTTGATATGATGGAGGACTCGCCACCCTATCTTTTTGGTAGGCTTTATGTCTAAATTAGGCCTGTGGTAGACACAAATGTCTAAAATGTGGAATATTGCTTGTTAGCGACCTACAGTCCACATTTCTTTCCAGATTTCTTTCATATTTGGCAGGTGGCTTGGTATGCTAGAGGACTTGCCACCCTATCTTTTTGGTAGGCTTTATGTCTAAATTAGGCCTGTGGTAGACAAAAATGTCTAATATGTGGAATATTGTAGTAATAAATACTGAGTGTGAGGGCGTTTGTTACAGGATATACGCCTGGCAAAAATTCCAAATAATGCCAGAGCATCGTCAGGCGCGAGGGCATTATTAAAGAATTTTTGCCGGGCGTATATCCTGTAACAAACGCCCGAGCATGAGGTATTTATTACTATTATAAAGACCAGCCTATCTGGTTTCAAGAAACCTGCCTTTATTTTTATGAGGTGACACGAACAAGGACGTCACCATATTGTTTTGAATGCATGATCACTCTCGTAAAAGCAGACAATTTTACTATCGACATACAATCGAGCAATCGAAACAGCACTTCCGTTTCTCAGCGGGCCGTTATTGGAGGTTTTACTCCGTGCTGATTCTATGCGCACAGACGAGTTTTCGTTCACTGCGCACTTCCGGTCTTTATAATGCTTGTTAGTGACCTACAGTCCACATTTCTTTCCAGATTTCTTTCATATTTGGCAGGTGGCTTGGTATGCTAGAGGATTCGCCACCCTATCTTTTTGGTAGGCTTTATGTCTAAATTAGGCCTGTGGTAGACAAAAATGTCTAAAATGTGGAATATTGCTTGTTAGCGACCTACAGTCCACATTTCTTTCCAGATTTCTTTCATATTTGGCAGGTGGCTTGGTATGCTACAGGACTCGCCACCCTATCTTTTTGGTAGGCTTTATGTCTAAATTAGGCCTGTGGTAGACAAAAATGTCTAAAATGTGGAATATTGCTTGTTGGGGACCTACAGTCCACATTTCTTTCATATTTGGCAGATGGCTTATCGCTTAAAAGTATTGCAGATACTGAGTAAAATGAGGTCCTCAGTGGCCTAGTGGTTAGCAAGTTTGGCATCTAATCATAGGCTGTCACCTCTGTGGGTTCGAGTCCCACAAGTGGCAATTCTGAGGACCTGTCCCAATATGACCCTGGCTGTTGAACGGGACGTAAAACCCCAACCTTGACCTTTGATACTGAGTAAATGCGAATTATCTCTAAAAACATTGCAGATAGCCAATTTTTCTCAAATAACTCATTCACCTACTTTTGGGAGAGCTTTCACATGGTGAAGTTTCAGATCCATAGCTAATTACTCACCTACTCAAAATGAGTAAATGCGAATTATCTCTAAAAATATTGCATATAGCCAATTTTTCTCAAATAACTCATTCACCTACTTTTGGGAGAGCTTTTACTTGGTGAAGTTTCAGATCCCTAGCTAATTATTGACCTACTCAAAATGAGTAAATGTGAATTATCTCTAAAAGTATTGCGGATAGCCAATTTTTCTCAAATAACTCATTCATCTACTTTTGGGAGAGCTGTCACATGGTGAAGTTTCAGACCCGTAGGTAATTACTCACCTACTCAAAATGAGTAAATGCAAATTATCTCTAAAACTATTGCAGATAGCCAATTTTTCTCAAATAACTCATTCATATACATATTGGAGAGCTTTCAGTTAGTGAATTTTCAGATCTGTAGCTACTTACTCACCTACTCAAAATGAGTAAATGCCTATTATCTCTAAAAGTATTGCGGACACCCAATTTTTATCAAATAACTCATTCATCTACTTTTGGGAGAGCTTTCACATGGTGAAGTTCCAGACCCGTAGGTAATTACTCACCTACTCAAAATGAGTAAATGCGCATTATGTCTAAAAGTATTGCAGATAGCCAATTTTTCTCAAATAACTCATTCACCTACTTTTGGGAGAGCTTTCACTTGGTGAAGTTTCAGACCCGTAGTTAATTATTCACCTACTCAAAATGAGTAAATGCGAATTATCTCTAGAAGTATTGCAGATAGCCAGTATTTCTCAAATAACTCATTCACCTATATTTTGGAGAGCTTTCAATTAGTGAATTTTCAGATCTGTAGCTAATTACTCAACTACTCAAAATGAGTAAATGCCTATTATCACTGAAAGTATTGCACATAGCCAGTATTTCTCAAATAACTCATTTACCTACATTTTGGGAGAGCTTTCACATGCTAAAATTTTTTATGAATTTTTAAAATAATTTTTAATGCATTAAAATTAATGAAATCATGCACTAAATCAATTATAACTTGAAAAGTATTGCATTTAGAGCACTTTGTTAAAATATGTTATTCAGCTACTTTTTCCATAGCTACAACATGGTGAGTAACTTGGGTGTCTATCTCAATAGCTAAGTGAGTGATAGCTACTTTTGGATTTTTCACTTACTTCCATCTTGAGTAAAATCACTTTTAACTTGAAAACTATTGCATTTAGAGAATTTTGTGCAAATCTGTTATTCACCTACTTTTGGGTCAGCTATAACATAGTAAAATTTCAGTTTGCATACATAAATTGCCAAAGATATTTAAATTATTTTTGCCATCACTTTTACTTCTTTATTTGTTTAGCGGAAATGCGTGAATGTGGGCAATAAAGTACAACTATTATTTAATACTTTAACTTCCGTTTTGTGGCAGGGTAAGGTTTGTGCCATTGTATGGCACCAAGCAGTAACTGTCGACCACTCAGGGGAGACTTTAAAAAGAGCAATTGTCCTAAAAAGAGCAAAGTCCATATTAAGGTACATTGGAAAAGCATGACATCATAATGCAGGTAAACTAACAAAATGCTGCAAGACTTTTAAGATTTTTTTTGTAACAGAAAGTTAAAGTTCAAATTTGGGTTTGAAAATATGCATAAAAAGACTGGCTTTTGTAAGATTGATCATTAAGTCAGTGGCCTAGTATCACCACTTTCATTGGGCTCGTCAAGAAGAAACATTTGTTACAAGACGATCAGCTATATTTACTGAAAAAAAAATTGAACACAGATTTTATATGGTGGTATGATAATAAACTGGATGTTTTATTTCTGTATTTAGGTAATATTTAATGTTTATTTCAGAAAATATAAAAAATATAACTGCTTGGAACATACTGTCGGGGTACTTTTGTAGAATCTATTTAAGATTGAAAGGTTCAAAGGTTATTTGTTTCCCTGCAAGGTCCAATGAAGTTGGTGATGTGCAGTAAAACTGCCAGGGTCAGCCGATTGATTTAATTAGCATATCAACATTAGGATAGTCTACTATGAAGTGGGTCAATTTTTCAGGTTTTTTAGTGCTGTGTAAAAAGTTAAATCAGATAGAAACAATATATTTGACAGACCTACAGAAGAAAGTAGTAGCAGTAAGATTATGTAAAAATAATAAATAACTTCCTTCTTTTTATTGTAAAATTGCACAAAATCTTTGAAAAATATCTGTATAAAACATTCATGGAGTAGGTTAATTGATTTTTTGGTGAAAAATGCTTCTCCCATATTTATATTTTCACCTAATCAAGGTGTCTAGGAGTGTCAAACTCATGATCAGTTTACAAAAACTTTTTACAAACTTTTACAAATTCATGATCAATAGATTTGATTTTGAATGGGTCATGATGCATGGATAGGCAGCATATGTGTAAAGAATGGTTTCCACTCTTTTGAAGGTAGCATCTATGCTTCACCTCTCTTTTAACTTCTAGATAGGGTTCTCCTATTGTGTGGTGTACATGACCAGGTGATGTGGTTGGTCTTTGATTAATACACTCTCCATTTGGTCTATGTGGAAGTTTGATGTTTCTGTGTTGGTGGAGTGTCTTTCTTTGTTGTATGTTTTGCTTTGTGTCTGATAACACTGTCCTTTCAAGAGAGTATTCCCTGAAAGTTTAAGGGAATATGCTTATTTCCTCACCACACATATTCACTGTTACACACACACACACATATATATACATGTATGTATATTTGCAGGTTGAAAGAAAGAAACAGCTAACATGGTTTTACAGGTAACCAGATACGTGTACACTAATGTTATTTTCAATAAATAGTTATTGTCAATTTGTAAGAAATCATTTAGTGTTATAGTATTTTAGCATTAATATCCTGTAATCTCAGAAAAAGATATCCATTAACAATGTTGGTTCAATGCTTTTAAAATCTTTATAGTGACTTATATAATAAGATGCAGTAGGTATTGGTTGAAATTTATCTCAGTATTGTTGAAATGTTAAACTTGTCTGTATTCCTTTAACTTTTCATCAATATTTTTCATTTACTTTAAAGATGATATTTTTGGATTGGCCATATTATATAACTTCACAATAAAAACCACAAATTTTAACACATTAGCATTGAAACATTTCAGACTGAAGATGCCATTAATGTTTATCGGGAATTGGTGAAGTTTCCAAGTGTGACTTCAGCCCGAGTATGCAATGACCGGACTCCAGGACATGTTAAAGTGCACTCAGAATGGACAGAGAGGGACATAGAACGGACAGAAAATGTCAAGTTTACAAGGACACATGTGGTTCAGCTTGATGTGGTTTTTGCTACGCCCCCAACAGAAACAAATAATGAGTATGATAGTGTTCTGTAGCACTATTATAACCATTTCACAACCATATTGGTTGACTATTATACTCTACGATGTCTGTCAATTGTCTTTATATGAACAAACAGATTTGTCAAGCATGGATCAATAGAAATAGTCTGGTATACTTCATTAAAGACATATACAAGAAGTACATCTATTGGGGTTTTCAGGTCATTTGTGGTTCTTTGATTTCTGTGCTATTAACTTAGTTTGTGTGAAGTCCTTAGTGCTAGTACTCCAGTATTGTGATCCCTTGGTAATGAAATGGTTGAAAAAATTGGTTCCCCTCTTATGATTCAGCATTTCATTTAGTTAATTACTAGTAATTAAAAAGAATGCTTTTTGAATGCGTTGTAAGGTGATATCACAACATGTCTGTGGTAATGATCATTGCCACGTCCGCGGACTGATGACTGGCAAAACTGGTCATAAGAGTCTGCTTCAAAGCAGAGATTAAGTAATGATTTTATCTGCCAGTACTGATATAATGCTGTATCAAAACGCGATTAAATTTGATTGTTGAAGCATTGCAGTTACTGTGTATTCAGACAGTGGAATGTGGAGTCACCATCAGGCAAACTCAAAGCCATTGTACGAAAGCTAAAAGACAAAGCAGGAGAACAGAAGCAGTACATTGAGGTGCGTTGTGTGATATTTTGTAAGTCTTTTTAATATTCTAAGAACTAATTGTTTTGATATTGATTTAATTATGTCCACCCCACTGGGGGGTGGACATATTATTTTTGCCTTTTCAGTCGTCCGCCATCCGGACGCTTGGTTTCCACTCATTTGAAGGAAAAGTGTTTTTCCTATCTTTACCAAATTTGATATGGGTGTTTATTGGGTTAATAGCTTGCATGGGATTGCTTTTGGTGAAGATAGCTCTATAGCTAACTGAGTAATAGCTACTTAGCTACTTTTGTGTACTTCTTTTGTTTTCGGGCATTTTAAGGAAAACTATTTGACATATCTTTACCAAATTTGGTACAAACAACAGTTAGGTTGATAGCTTGCTTGGGATTGCTTTTAGATATGGTAGCTATATAACTGACTGAGTAATAGCTACTTAGCTACTATGCCAAAAATGGAAGAACACAAATTTGTTTCTATCTCCTTAACCGTGCGAGATAGAGCGATTTCGTCGAAATTTTCGACCCACAGGGTATCTAAGAAATGTACTCTTGGCAATTTTCAAAAAATTTTCCCCTCCCCAAAAATGGCGGCCATTTTGAATTTTCGAATTTTTGCCCAAAATGGCAAAACACAAATTTGGTTCTATCTCCTTAACCGTGTGAGATAGGGCGATTTTGTTGAAAATTTTCAACCCACAGGGTATCTAAAAAATGTACTTTTTGCAGTTTTCAAAAAAAATTTCCTCGCCCCAAAAATGGCGGCCATTTTGAATTTTCGAATTTTTGCCAAAAATGGCAAAACACAAATTTGCTTCTATCTCCTTAACCGTGCGAGATAGAGTGATTTCGTTGAAAATTTCGACTCACATGGTATCTAAGAAATGTACTCTTGACAATTTCCAAAAAAAATTTCATCTCGCCAAAAATGGCAGCCATTTTGAATTTTCGAATTTTTTTGCCAAAAATGGAAAAACACAAATTTGCTTCTATCGCCTTAACCATGTGAGATAGAGCGATTTTGTCGAAATTTTCGACCCACAGGCTATCTAATCAAGGTACTCTTGGCAATTTTCAAAAAAATTTTCTCTTCCCAAAAATGGCGGCCATTTTGAATTTTCGAATTTTTTGCCAAAAATAGAAAAACACAAATTTGCTTCTATCTCCTTAAATGTGTGAGATAGAGCAATTTCGTCGAAATTTTCAACCCACAGGGTATCTAAGCAATGTACTCTTGGCAATTTTCAAAAAAATTTCCTCTTCCCAAAAATGGCGGCCATTTTGAAATTTCGAATTTTGGCCAAAAATTGAAAAACAGAAATTTGCTTCTATCTTCTTAACCGTGCAAGATAGAGCGATTTCATTAAAATTTTCGACCCAACCAATGCAAAAAGGCATGAAGCTGAAATAATTTACATGTATACTAATAAATATTTAAGCATCATTGATATATTTTACAAATGAAACAGGGTCTTGTAAGACTACTGTACAATTTTTGCAAAAGGTTCATGTGGTGGACATTACACATGATACTGTGTGTTCTTCTATGCTATCCTGTTTCTATTCATATGTCGCAGCTACTATCAACAGGGCGTCCTATTTCTAGTATTAAAAATGAGAAAATTTTGTGAGAATCAGATTGTTCTTGTGCTTCTAAGAACAAGACCATCAGTTAAAACAAATCTGTTGCTAGACTAAAACATTGTAAATCAATGTGAATATATAGATGTCATTCAATTTTTTATTTTGTGGTGGTAGAAATGATGAATCCACAAAGAATATTGAAGAACCAGCTATTGAAAACAATCTTTAGTTTTACAGTTTAGTTTCACCATTACAGTTTATATTTTTGTTGATAGAAGTAGAAGTCAGACATTACTATTAGCAAATCCTATGGATATTGGATTTTTTTGCTTAAACAGAATCTGAATCAGATCATAACTTTATAAAATATATCTGTTACAGATATGGAATCAGACTCACAAGGTTCAAACAATTAAAGTGGAAAATTTAGACCAGCATGGAAAGATATATGAACCAGATGGTAATTACCTCACTCTATATATCCTTGAGTGAATTTTTTTTATTAAGAAATGTGACTATATATTTTTTTTGACATTGTTTTGACATATATTTGATATACTTTTGATAAATTTGTTTACATCACCCACCATATTTCCTCTACTGATACTTGCAGTTAGTTACTACTAAACTATGAGTTCCCGGATTCAGGTGGATTGTTGCACAACATATACCCAACCCCATTTTCACCAAGTTACATCCCCAATAATAAGTGCTTCAATCTTACTGTAGCAACATTATCAGCTCCGAAAGAACTGAAATTCTAAAATTTACTGTAACCAAATACAGCCATTCTTTGAAATTTAAATGTTAAGTGTTTTGAGGTAAAATGGGAAAATGTTGTGCAAGAAGTCCAGTATTTTACCAAAGAAATTTTTTTTCTTTTCAAAATGATTTCTTTTTAATGACATGATTCTGAAAGTTTTCCATGTCTGACTTTAAATGAAATACTGCCTGGTTGATTTTTCAAGTAATCGAGCAATATACAATATAATGTTTACATTTAACATTTATGTAGCACAAGTATAGTTAACCATACTGCTTTTAACTGACAATTTTTAACAAGTTTGAAGTGTGAGTCAGTTCAACACATTCTTATTTGTAATTGACAAATTATTCCATAATCATTGTACTGCTGTGTTCATGGCTCAGTTTCTTTGTGTCAAATGGTAAGGAGTGGCTTGCAACACCAGGGTCTGAGAGACTGGTAATATTTACCTTGCAGGTCAGTTTGGGTGTCTGGTGTGGAATAAGTCAGAGACCCATCTGCTTTATATTGCGGAGAAGAAACAACAGAAACAGAAGTCTTTCTTTGATCAGAAACCTTTGAGTTCAAGTAAAGAGGAACCAGACAAGGAAGAGAAGGTACTAGAAAAGAATTTACACTTCTGGCTTGCAAGTACTTTGCGAGATAAAGAAATTTATTATGACATCAAATGTTCTGCTTAATATGTACATACTGTTGATTTAAAGGTTTCTGCTTTTTAGGATTCAATATTTGGGACAAGTGTTTTACCTCACAGCCCTTAAGGGCTGTCAGGTTATTGTTTTCACCCATGGTGTCCAGATGGCCGGGCAGGCGAGTGGCGAGAAAAGTTTGTCGTGGCTGTATCTCAGAAGCTGTAAGGTGTAGGAAGTTGATTCTTTGTAGGGACATTGGTCAGGGGGTGTAGGTATACATTGTCATGGTATGACCTTGATTTGACCTTGCCGTAGTGACCGTGACCTATAAAATTTTGTCATGCCTATATCTCGGAAACCATTAAGTGCAGGAATTTGATACTTGATAGGGACCTTGATTGGGACTTGTGGGTGTGCAGCGTCATGGTGTTACCTTGATTTGACCTTGCCCTAGTGATCTTGACATATGATACCATAAGGTGTAACAAGTTAATACTTTGTAGGGACATTGGTTGGAGGTTCTAGGTGTGCAACATCATGTTGTGACCATGATTTGACCTTTGTTTTTGCAAGAGTGACCTGTTAAATTTTTCCCGGGCATTATATCTGAAACAGTAAAGTGTAGAAAGTTGATACATGATAGGGACATTACTTAGGGGTTATAGATGTGCAACATCATGATGTAATCTTGATTTGAACTTTGACCTTGCTATAGTGATCATGATTTTTAGAATCTTGTCCAGGCTATTTCATGGATTCCATAAGGTGTAGACATTGACACTTGGTAGGGACATTGGTTAGGGGGTGTAGGTATGCATCATGGTGTGACCTTTAACTTTGGCTCTGCCAAAGTGTGTTCACCTGGCATATTTGAGACATGTTTCGCTTATGTCAAAAATATATGGATTGCTGCAACTGATTATTGTATACACTTTTACATAATTGTGCTATTTCCGTTGACAATGTTTTGGTACTTTATCTTTACATACATTTTCTTTCTCTTAAATGTTATTTTCTCTGCTAAAACATCATTTGGACCTTTATATAAGTGACACTGCACTGAAAGTATCCCGGTCTTTGTACTGTTTCACTACTTCTGTATCTCATGCTGTTGAAAACTATTTCCCCAGGCTGTGGCCTGTGGGGTATGGGCATATCTGATGCTATTTTAATTTGAGTGTTTAAAGGTCAACCAGTTCTTATTAATTTTAATATTAAGGGCAATCAGTTCATTTTTATTTCAATGTTTTATAGAGCAACCAGTTCATGTTAATTTAATGGTTTATAGGGCAATTTGAACATTTGTAGGGCAACCAGTTCTTATTTAAGGAAGACTGGGGAGAACAGTTAGTGGGGAAGATCCAGCCAGTGGTGTGTGTGGTGGATATTGAAGCGGGTATTACAAGTGTATTGGAAAATGTACCTGAAGATATCTCACCTGGTCAGGTAAACTAGATGAACTTACTCGCATCAGAACAGCTAAATCTGCATTGGTTCCTAGGCTTGTAAAGTAAATTGATCTATTCTCATCCAAAAATATAAAGCACATGTAATCCAGAATCTTTTTTTTTTAATAAAATTTGTCAATATATAGTGTCTTGAGCCTCTGGCTAAGTACTTTTAGTACCCTTAGGTGTATTGGTATAACTTTTTATCTGGACATGCTTGATTCTGTACATTTCCAGGCTACATGGGGACCAGATGATTTAGGTGTGGTGTTTGTGGGCTGGTATCACGAGGCTTATAAACTGGGGCTCACCTATTGTCCCATCAGGAAGTAAGTGTTTCTCACAGTAAGACGTTTGAAGATTATCATGGCTGAAACTAGGGCTGCCACGAGTACCAAATTTTGTACTCGAGTACTCTCTCACCATTACTCTACTCTAAAATACAACAAAATGTGCCATTTTCCCCTGAAAATTAACAGAAATTTACCCAGTTTATGTCACTTTTATCAAGAATGGTTTATAAAAGGCCACTATTTCAGTGTAAAAGAGTACTCTTTTGTTCATTTTGTACTCCAAATAATTTAGTAATCTAATCTTTAACGAGTACTCAAGTACTCTTTAACAGCCCTAGCTGAAACCCTGCGATTGTTGCCCTCACAGCCTTTGAAGCTGTACTGGTATTGTTTTCGCTCAGCTAAATGACAGGGAACAGGCAGGTGATCTGGCATCTGGTGGGAAAAATCTTGTCTGGGCTGTATCTCACAAACATGAGCTGTAGAAAGTTCATACTTTGTGGAGACATTTGTTAAGGGTTGTAGGTGTGCAACATCATGGTGAGACTTTGATTTGACCCTTGACCTTGCCAAAGTGACCTTCACCTATAAAATCTAGTATGGGCTATATCTCAGAAACCATAAGCTGCAGGAAGCTAATACCAAGTAGGCACATTGGTCTTGGGTGTCAATTCACAATGTCATAGTGTGATTTTGATTTGACCTTTGACCTTGTTGTAGTGACTCTAACCCTTTAAAATCTTGTCCTGGTTATATCTCGGAAACTGTAAGTTTCTGGAAGTTGACACCTTGAGTGGATATTATTTTATGGGTGCACGTGTGCATTAACATGGTGTTACCTTGATTTAACCTTAGACCTTGCTGTAGTGACCCCCACCTTAAAATGCTTGTCTGAACTATATATATCTTGGAAATTGTAAGGTGTAGTATGTTGTTACTTTGTATAGATATTGTTTGGAGGGTCTAGGTGCATAATGCCATGTGACCTTTGACCTCTTATCACATGAATTGCTGCAAATGATTAATGTGTGTACCTTTACCTAATTGTGCTTTTTCGTTTGACAGCAGTACTTTGCATTGATACTGTGTCTTTACAACATTTTCACTCTTTCTTAAGAGTATTTCTCGTGCACCTTTACATAAATTAGACTATCTGTTTTGAAACACTTCTTATCTTTGTATTTTTTACCTCTTCTATATCTTATGGTGCCCAATGTTATTTCTTTAGGCTATGGAGTACAGGCATGTGTGATGTTATTTTACTGCAAATTTTGAAAGTGTAAAACTTTATTTTAGAGTCACATAAAAGCCCCATTATTCACTGGGTAAATCATATACAATGTAAAATTTAGTTACTTTATTATGATTTATAAAAAATCTTAAAAAATATCTATATATTGCAAGCCTTTGAGCTATGATCAAATTGTGTTTCTCATCATATAGAAAATTTTGCAGTTACATGCTGATGGCTATTGGAATATAGTCACAAATTTGGCCTACTTTTCTGTAGTGCTTGGCTCCACCATTAAAATTACCCCTGATTATATGACCTGTGCAATTTCACATCAGTGATCTACAATTTAATTATTGTCAAAGGTGTAAACTTAAAAGTCCCCTTGAGACCTATTTTTGGCTGACAAATAATGAATTGTAAAGAAATAAAAGAAAGTAGTAAATACTACCTAATCATTTCTTAATATTTAATAAGAATAACTTATTTAGTACACAACGTAAGAGAGTAATGACATTGATTAAAAATAAGGTTGGTGGAAATTTTTGAAAAATTCTGCTTTTAAGGTGAATGTATTCAATAAAGTGTTCAATTTGTTTTCATTTCAGGAATGACTTATTCTATATAGATTTGAAGAATTTTGAATGTAGTAAGTATATAAATTGTTATTTTACATATCTGTAATGTTCATATTATTAATGCCAGTCTGTGAAGGTTGTGGTTATGGTTTCCCACCCTCTCTCATGCTGACTGGGTACTTTTTGGGCACAAAGTTGGTGGGCATTTGGCAGACAAATCTATGGATGGATGGATTTCTACCAGATATTCCCAATATATATGTGTGTATGTTTGGCAACATTCAACATTTATTGCCATTGCAATATTGCAAAGGTTTCTTTAATTGAGATAGAACTTGCAAGATTAGTTGTTAAAACATCATCCAGTAAACCCCTTTTTGGATGTTTGCCAATATGCCTGAATGGTTTTGTCCCCTTGGAAAATCATGCATGGGAGTTCCTGCCATGAGAATATTTTTATTTGTTGTGAAAGATATTTTATCAATGCAGAACAACTGGAATAGTGCTACCACCACTCTGTGATTTTAACTTGTTTTTAAGCACGAGCCTCACTAGAGCTCACGCTTCTACAGATCACTTTTTTTTTGTCTCCGGACTTGGATGAAATTGACAACACCTTTGGATTCAGAATTTCTCTCTCTTACTCTCCAATAGCTAAAAGGACACATGTCCTTTTGGCTTTTTCCCATACATATGTCCTTGCATCAGACTTTCGTGAATTGTGGCACAGAGTGATGACTGTTTGCTCACTGAAGTTAAGTTGCAATGGGCTATGTTAGTACTTGGATGGGTGACTGTCTCAGTTCGGGACCAGCTGTGGGATGTATCTAAGTTGGAATTTCTTTCTGTCACGAGACTTTCGTAAATTCTAGTGCACTACTCATGTCTCTGATGGCTTTGCGCTCGTGCTAAGGGACCAAAACACCTTTTGGCCATGTTCTTCTCTGGAGTCAGAAGTAACTACTGACATAACATCTGGAACTGCCTTGTATATTATTAATCAGCATCAAAGTTCAAAGTTTAGGATTTTACAAACCATTCAACAATAAGAGTCATATTGGGACAGACCCTCAGCATTGCCATAAAGAGGGGAAAAAAAGGTTACAAACCATGTGGTTCAACCAAAAAAAAAAACTTCTATTTTGTCCAACGTTTTCACAAGTCTTCTATTTTTATAGTCATTTTTCTCCCTTCTTTGCCGTAGAATGTGTCAAATGTTGGTTGTTTTATATTTTAGAAAAATTAACCAACACCGACTATGCTGTACAATCACCAGTATTTAGTCCTGACTTCAAAAAGCTCATCTATCTTGCCAACAACATTGGTGGACCCCACGCTCAGTGCTCAAGACTAATGATGGTAAGTTTGAAGCAACTTAGTACAGCGGAACTCTGCTAAGTAGAATTCTAACATGACTCAACTGTGTCTGTGAATCTGATTGGCTGAGAGCTATGATAATTTTTTTTGTATACATGTCATCTGTTCCAGTAATAATTCCACACAAAGTATGATGGCTGAAATTTGCAGTCATTAATAATATTAAAATATTTTGTCACATAGTACCTTTATGCTGTATGTCCTCAAGCCATAGTAAAATTCTGTGTATACCATGGTTTGTCAGGTGTTATTCTATATTCACTTTGCCTGTAGGACTTTTTCCATTAAAATTTGCCCTGTTACCTGGTATTTTTACTCCCATGAGATGTGATTTTAGAGGGTCTTGCTGTTTTTCATGGTGATGTTCCTTGAGAAGAAGACACATGGAACTATGGGTGCTATCATTTGCATAGACAAAAATCCAATCGGTCTTGCAAATAAAACAATATCTGGTATTTTGCTTGGTTTAATATTCGCCTTGGTGAAAAGTGTAGAGGTCCATACATGAGACATAACTATAAATGCAAAAGCGAACCTGTAATATTTTAAAGGTAAAAGACGCCGGATAGTATTACCAACATTTCTTACCTTGTCAAGCAATGTGAGCCGAAATGAAATATGTGATATACTGGTATTACGTTAATAACACTATGGGGAACCAGTTTCTGTCTAGATGTAGTACCAGAGCAGTCACTATGAAGGATTTATATAAAGTTTATTTTTTTAACCCTTTCGCTACTGTGTGTATAACTGTGTACCATGTTTGTCAACCCTAGTAAAAACTCTTGACAAATTAGTGAGTGGAATCGCCTCAGTTTTCCGACCGATGATCGACCCATAATCGACTTTTATACTCCACTGTCATGAAACACTTTCCGGGATGAAGTGTATTCCAATCCGGTAAGAATAACGGTGTTTCCGACATATAGAATCTACCAAAAGCACCCACTTCCGGTAAATATGGCGGTAGTTGTAAACAAACCCAAAATTCGTGACAAATCTATTAGTTTATTAAAGGAAGGTTTTGGAAACTGCCTAAAATATAAAAGGATATGTGGATATTGAGACACATAAGGAAGGGTAATATTTAATCGATTTCTAGAAGTTGTCAGTGACCGAACGCGATTGTACCATGACACCGACGATTGATCGAACGTTGGTCTAATCGTCCACCCACTATGACAAATATAGTGATTAATTTCTTTCAGTGATTCTGTACATATTTATTGCGTAAAATACCCTTACCTTATCCTCACTAATGCTGACACGTTGGTGGGAGCAAACATACGACCAAATGAGAATATTTTTAAAATAAATATTCTTGTTCATACCATAATGTACGCATGCGCATACACCAAAAGAACCCTTAAAGTCTCACTTCAATTTTGGTCGTCAGGGAGTGAACAGCTTTGTTTACTGGATTCGTTTGGTACACAATCTGTCATTATGCAGCTATTATATCCTATAATTTGCACCATGTGTGTGCGTAATTGCGTGCGTGAGTGCGTGCGTGGGTCACGCAGTTTTCTCTGAAACTACTACAGTTACACATTTTTGGTAAATTACTTGTTCTAATGAATTTTTACGCTCTACATTTTTTTACGCTCTTCAATTTTTACTATTGCATTTAGAGCATTTTGTTGCAATATGTTGTTCAGCTACTTTCTCCACAGCTACAACATGGTCACTAGTTTTGAAGTGTATCTCCATAGCTAAGTGAGTAATAGCTACTTTGTCAATTTTTAATGATAACCATAATGAGTAAATGGCTTATATCTTCAAAAGTATTGCAGCTACACAATTTCTCTCAAATATGTTGTTAATCTACTTTTTTGTGAACTGTAACATACTGAAGTTTCACAACTGTTGCTCAATGTACAAGTGAGTAATGGCTACTTTATTGCTACTTTTAGTGAAAATGTGAAAAATCACAAATATCTCGCAAACCGTAAGAGATAGAGCAATTTCGAGCGAATTTTTGACCCACAGGGTGGTACAACAATGTCCTATGCTAAGGGGATTGCTGAATTTTGGCCTACTTTTGAATGTGTAATAGCACTTTTACCTAATGTAATTATATGGCTTATAACTCTCAAATTATTGCATTTACAGCATTTTGTTGCAATATGTTGTTCAGCTACTTTCTCCTCAGCTACAACATGGTCAGTAGTTTGGAAGTGTATCTCCATAGCTAAGTGAGTAATAGCTACTTTGTCAATTTTTAATGATAACCATAATGAGTAAATGGCTTATATCTTCAAAAGTATTGCAGCTGCACAATTTCTCTCAAATATGTTGTTCATCTATTTTTTACCCGACAGCCCATGGTGTCCGGATGGGAGGGCAGGCGGCGGGAAAAAGTTTGTCCAGACTGTATCTCACAAACCGTAAGGTGTAGGGAGTTGGTACTTGGTAGGGACATTCGTTAGGATGTGTAGGTATGCAACGTCATGGTCTGACCCTGATTTGACCTTTGACCTTGCTGCAGTGACCTTGAGTTTGAAGATCTTGTCCAAGCTATATCTCGGAAACCGTAAGGTGTATGAAGTTGATACGTGGTAGGAACATTGGTTAGGGGATGTAGGTGTGCAACGTCATGGTCTGACCTTGATTTGACCCTTGACCTGGCCGTAGTGACCTGGACCTATAAAATCTTGTCTGGGCTATTTAATGCTCGGCGGGAGATACACACCGCGGCAGTGGTCTTGTTTTCAGATATTTTGACATCATATTTACCACATTTTGTTGTAGCGTTTTATCGTGCATAAAGCAATATACAGGGAACATTTTATGTTGGTTAACTGTTAAGTTATTTTTAAAATGGGAAAGATGATTGTGACGTCATGTGACATTCATTTTCCTCATTACAAGCCCATAAAATAGATATAATGTGAAAGGCCGACAGGAATTGTATCCCAAAGTCTAATCTATTTGTCTTAAGCTAGTTTGCTAGCTAGATATCACATGTGACCAAATGGCCTTTATTTGTAGATAGACTGGTCAACCAAAGGAATAGTGAGAGTTGTAGACATTGTGAAGAATGCCACAGGTAATGTAAATATAACAGCTTAAAGTAGTGTAACAGTTGTTGTGATGCATTACCCCTTGTTCTCAATATAGCAATTTTCTTAATCATTAGAATTGTGGACCTTATGAACAGTTCTATGGGTGATAGTTACTAAGATTTGTAAGTGTAACTATAATATGTTGTCTGCTGACATATTTCCAGGAAAAAACTGAACAGGTAATGAATTGATTTCATTTACAGTTGGTCTTGAAAAACGCACACAAACTTCTAGAATTTTGATCTGGGTCTGGGCTTTCCTTGAGGAGAACAGAGTAATGGTCAGACCCCACATGGTGTGAAAATATCAGCCCAATGTCAGGTATAGTTTGTCAGTTGTGCAAATGGGTAGACAAACAAAGAAACAGCTCATTCAAAGTAAAATAGGACTTTTCCTTGGTGACAAATATCACATGCCATGGTGAATTTCTTTTTTGGTATTTACTTTCAGTTATATTGTTATTATTTTGTTATTCTTCAAGGACCAGAGTTTCCAGGCATTTACACAGGATGTTTAAATCGAAGATGTTGGTCAAAGGACAGCAAGCGTCTTTTACTACATTCTTACTGGAGGAGTCGGCAGGTGGGTAGATCTAAGTAAAATATCAGTTTTACAAATAACATTAAACATTTCTCTGCAAAACAGGTTTTTGAATAGAGAATGTAAAAACCTAAATTTTCAACTTCACACATCTCCATTAGTTTTGGATGGGTATTAATACAACGGAAGCAAGAAGAAACACTGTGGAAAGACCTTTCTTATGATGCATATATCATATTGCATTGTATTACATCTTTAAAAAAGATTTAACTCTAGTAGGAGTGCAAGTATATGAAAAAATTGTGCATGGGTCCACATGTCCAGTTATTTAAGTAAAAGATGTGTTCTGAATAATAAAGTACGAGATGAATATAATTAAACACAGAATCTAATCTATTGTGTTATTTTCTTGCCAGGAACTTGTTGTGGTAGATACTGACACTGGAGAGGCAAGATGTATCACTCAAGGTAGAGTAAGAAATCTAAAATTCGCCACATATCTGAAATTCGCCACATGTGAAAATACTAATAAAATAAATGAATTGTGGTGAGATTTGTTGACTGTATAGTAAATTAAGGCTTTTTGAACTGAAAAATACCAATTTTTGGACAAAAACATCATTTTCTTCATAAAATTAACTAAGGTTTAAGAGGTGGCGAATTTTAGATTCCTGGCGAATTTTAGATTTCTAACTCTACCAGTGTTCCCACAATTTGTAACTGGAATCTTCTTCTTGTTTAAGGTAGAAAAATATAGAAATGGCAGTTTGACAAGAAAGTAGTGCTTCTTTTGAAAAATATAATCAAAGTTAATATTGTAAATATAAGTGTTCAAACATATTTAGCCAAAAAAGAAACACCAGATACATAGTAATTTATCCTTTACAAACCATGCGTTTCTTTTTTGAGTAAGTAGATATCAAAGTGTCTTGAGTATATTTTGAGGTGAAATGAAAACAGTGTGATCAATACATAATATTTCACCAGCGTAATGAGTTTAATAATGGTGTCTGTGATATGCAACATGGTGTCAATTCATTCAAGTTGGTTTCATGGCAGCCTGTCTGTTTATATTTTCTTTCTCTCTATGTTTCTAATGAATTTGTATGATGTGTAATATATTCCTGATGTTCAATGTTTTATGTTACTTGTGAAGTTACACCTTGTTCTTTCTCAACATTTGGTGTTTTACCTGGAGTCCATTGTTTCAATTACAGATCCAGCCATTGGCAGTTGGACCCTGTTAGATGTCTGTGGTGACATTGTACTTGCTGCCTGTGCCAGTCCAAACCAATTGCCTTATTTGGTAAACTCTTTTAGTAAAGTCCAAACCAACTACTCCTCTTTGGTAAAGTGAGTTTTGTCTTGAACCTGTACCTTACAGAAATGGCAACTCACACCTAAAGTATAGTCTTTAATCATAAGCAAACACAAAATAAAAAATCTCACAGAAACTTTGATGTAGAAAAATACAGTTAACCTAAATTGAAACAATATTGGCTTCTATTAGACTATGAAGAAAGAATTTTGAAAGTTTGCTACAGTTTTTAAAATTCTCCACTGGGGGCACCCTTTGAAAAGTAAGACAATATAATCAAAATATGTGTCAGTTTTGTATCTGGGGATATAAATGGTAAAATGTAGTTTAAAAAATATCTCGAGTATGAGAAGAATTTCCACAAGTTGGGGATATAAAAGAAGACTTCCTCACTGGCATATTTTACATACTGTGGTGAATTTTAAATTTTGTATTCAGTAGCCAGTGTAGAATTACAGTAGAACCTCAATTTTCCGAACTCAATGGGGGACTTACAATTGGGTCGGATAATCGAGAGGTTTAGATAGATGAAGTAGAGGCACATTCGGCTGGAAACTGGGGTAGTGTTGGCGATAATCTGTGAATTATAAGTTTTAGTACGAAAATGGGGATTAAGCATAATATCATATGTTGTATAATTTGATAACTAACCAGTTTTACAGTGTTTTCATTGCTCCCTTGTCTTTTTAAGGTGTTAACTACACTTAAAAGTAACTTTGTTCAACATAAATTAAGCAGACTTAAGCTGGGTGTGTTCAGTTGGTACATGCATTATTGACATGTAATTTTTGATAAACGTCCTCATGCATTTTTCAGTTGGAAAACTACTGGAAATTATTATTTACAAAATCCCAGTCGAACATGCCATCAGTGATTGGGTATGTTTGGTTGGTAATGCATTGTTGACTTTATTCTATTAATATATACACATTATCTGCCTGTGAATTTACCTACTCCAGGAGATTATAAACTGCAAAACCCAATTGAACACATATTCAGTGATTGGCGCATTATCAAAGAAGTTATGTAGTGGGGTCGTGTAAATGAATGAATCCCTCCCCAATTGAAATAATGGCAGGGTTCCCACATCTTTGAAAATCCTTGAAAAAAGTGCTTCATTTTCAAGGCCTTGAAAGTCCCTGAATTTGGCGAAAATTGAATAAAGGCCTTGAAAAATCCTTGAATTTGTTATTACCCAACTTCTGCATCTACATCATCTAGTTTTACGGCTATGGCAGACTCAGCAAAGCAAGTATGATCTAGTCTGAACAAAGTTTATGTTAAAATATTAGTAGTTGTATTAACTAAGAACATTTTATAAACTCATTGCAACATTGCTAAAAGGGGATGTAAAAGAGGCCGTGCCTTAAAATATATCCTTGAGAATTGTTGTTGTTGACCTTGAAAAGACCTTGAATCCAATTGTTAAAAGTCTGTGGGAACCCTGTAATGGTGGTAAACTCAATGATCAGTAGTCAAATTGACTACTGCAATTCCCTACTTTATGGTGTGAATAAATATAACGTGGCTAAACTCCAAATGATTCAAAATGCCCTTGTTTTCAGACTTGATAAAACAAGTCATGTTACCTCCTATCTGCAAAAACTACATTGGTTCCCCATTTCATAATGTATCTTATTCAAATATAATCTTATACATTCAAGGCTATCAAATTCTCCCGACCCGCATACTTATCATCCTTAATTAAGCGTGCCGCAAGGGACGCTTGTTTGTGTATGGGAGAGCTTCAGGCTCCGCCCGGCTCCGCATTTTGTTTTCCTTATAACTCTGTAACCGTTAGGCGGATTCTTTTCAAATTTGGCAGGTTTAGGCAGTAGCCTTGGGGAATTTTTTTGAATATGCTGCAGTGACATTTCAACCAATCAGAGAGGTCACATGACCAAAAATGTCTTTTTTCGATGGGGAAGCTTGTCCGGATGATAACTTGAAAGGAATTTTATCAATTCACCTGAAACTTGGCAAATACATTCATTCTATTAAAATCTGGAAATCATTAGATTTTGGCATTGATTGGTCAAGAAATGGCCGAGTAATTAATGATTAATTAATCATTACGAATTTTCCAAATAAGGAAAACACAAAAATGCTTATATCTCGAAAACCGTGCTAGATAAAGCAATTTCGACGAAATTTTTGACCCACAGGGTATCTCTGCGGAGTAGTTTTCCCAATTTTCAAAAAATTTTTGTCTCGCCCAAAATGGCGGCCATTTTGAATTTTCGAAATTTTCGCAAAAATTACAAAACACAAAAATGCTTGTATCTCAAAAACCGTGCTAGATAGAGCAATTTCGACAAAATTTTTGACCCGCAGGATATCTCTGCGGAGTACTTTTCCCAATTTTCAAAAAATTTTTCTCTCGCCAAAAATGGCGGCCATTTTGAATTTTCGAAATTTTCGCAAAAATTGCAAAACACAAAAATGCTTATATCTCGAAAACCGTGCTAGATAGAGCGATTTCGACGAAATTTTTGACCCGCAGGGTATCTTTGCAGAGTAGTTATCCAAATTTTGAAAAAATCTTTGTCTCGCCAAAAATGGCGGCCATTTTGAATTTTCGAATTTTTCGCAAAAATTGCAAAACATAAAAATGCTTATATCTCGAAAACCCTGCAAGATAGAGCGATTTCGACGAAATTTTTGACCCACAGGGTATATCTGCAGAGTAGTCATGCCAATTTTCAAAAAAATTTTGTCTCACCAAAAATGGCGGCCATTTTGAATTTTCGAATTTTTCGCAAAAATTGCAAAACATAAAAATGCTTATATCTCGAAAACCCTGCTAGATAGAGCGATTTCGACGAAATTTTTGACCCGCAGGGTATCTCTGCAGAGTAGCCATGCCAATTTTCAAACAAAAAATTTCTCGCAAAAAATGGCGGCCATTTTGAATTTTCGAATTTTTCGCAAAATTGCAAAACACAAAAATGCTTATATCTCGAAAACCCTGCTAGATAGAGCGATTTCGACGAAATTTTTGACCCACAGGGTATCTCTGCAGAGTAGCCATGCCAATTTTCAAAAAAATTTTGTCTTGCCAAAAATGGCGGCCATTTTGAATTTTCGAATTTTTGCGCAAAAATTGCAAAACACAAAAATGCTAATATTTCGAAAACCGTGCTACATAGAGCGATTTCGACGAAATTTTTTATCTTCAGGGTATCTCTGCAGAGCAGCTATCCCAAAGAGCTTTCACTTGGTGAAGTTTCAGACCCATAGCTAATTGCTCACCTACTCAAAAAGAGTAAATGCGAATTACCTCTAAAAGTATTGCAGATGGCCAATTTTTCTCAAATAACTCATTCACCTACTTTTGGAAGAGCTTTCACTTGGTGAAGTTTCAGACCCGTAGCTAATTACTCACCTACTCAAAATGAGTAAATGCGAATTATCTCTTAAAAGTATTGCAGATAGCCAATTTTTCTCAAATAACTCATTCACCTACTGTTGGAAGAGCTTTCACATGGTGAAGTTTCAGACCCATAGCTAATTACTCACCTACTCAAAATGAGTAAATGCGAATTATCTGTAAAAGTATTGCAGATAGCCAATTTTTCTCAAATAACTCATTCACCTACTTTTGGGAGAGCTTTCACATGGTGAAGTTTCAGACCCATAGCTAATTATTTACCTACTCAAAATGAGTAAATGCTAATTATCTGTAAAAGTATTGCGGATACCCAATTTTTATCAAATAACTCATTCATCTACTTGTGGGAGAGCTTTCACATGGTGAAGTTTCAGACCCATAGCTAATTACTCACCTACTCAAAATGAGTAAATGCGAATTATCTCTAAAAGTATTGCAGATAGCCAATTTTTATCAAATAAATCATTCACCTACTTTTGGGAGAGCTTTCACTTGGTGAAGTTTCAGACCCATAGCTAATTACTCACCTACTCAAAATGAGTAAATGCGAATTATCTCTAAAAGTATTGCAGATAGCCAATTTTTATCAAATAAATCATTCACCTACTTTTGGGAGAGCTTTCACTTGGTGAAGTTTCAGACCCATAGCTAATTACTCACCTACTCAAAATGAGTAAATGCGAATTATCTCTAAAAGTATTGCAGATAGCCAATTTTTCTCAAATAACTCATTCACCTACTTTTGGGAGAGCTTTCACTCTGTGAAGTTTCAGACCCATAGCTAATTACTCACCTACTCAAAATGAGTAAATGCGAATTATCTCTAAAAGTATTGTAGATAGCCAATTTTTATCAAATAACTCATTCACCTACTTTTGGGAGAGCTTTCACTTGGTGAAGTTTCAGACCCATAGCTAATTACTGACCTACTCAAAATGAGTAAATGCGAATTATCTCTAAAAGTATTGCAGATAGCCAATTTTTCTCAAATAAATCATTCTCCTACTTTTGGCCGAGCTTTCACTCTGTGAAGTTTCAGACCCATAGCTAATTACTCACCTACTCAAAATGAGTAAATGCGAATTATCTCTAAAAGTATTGCAGATAGCCAATTTTTCTCAAATTAATCATTCACCTACTTTTGGGAGAGCTTTCACTTGGTGAAGTTTCAGACCCATAGCTAATTACTCACCTACTCAAAATGAGTAAATGCGAATTATCTCTAAAAGTATTGCAGATAGCCAATTTTTCTCAAATTAATCATTCACCTACTTTTGGGAGAGCTTTCACTTGGTTAAGTTTCAGACCCATAGCTAATTACTCACCTACTCAAAATGAGTAAATGCGAATTATCTCTAAAAGTATTGCAGATAGCCAATTTTTCTCAAATAACTCATTCACCTACTTTTGGGAGAGCTTTCACTTGGTGAAGTTTCAGACCCATAGCTAATTATTCACCTACTCAAAATGAGTAAATGTGAATTATCTCTAAAAGTATTGCAGATAGCCAATTTTTCTCAAATAACTCATTCACCTACTTTTGGGAGAGCTTTCACTCTGTGAAATTTCAGACCCATAGCTATTTATTCACCTACTCAAAATGAGTAAATGCTAATTATCTGTAAAAGTATTGCGGATACCCAATTTTTATGAAATACTCATTCATCTACTTGTGGGAGAGCGTTCACATGGTGAAGTTTCAGACCCATAGCTAATTACTCACCTACTCAAAATGAGTAAATGCGAATTATCTCTAAAAGTATTGCAGATAGCCAATTTTTCTCAAATAACTCATTCACCTACTTTTGGGAGAGCTTTCACTTGGTGAAGTTTCAGACCCATAGATAATTATTCACCTACTCAAAATGAGTAAATGCGAATTATCTCTAAAAGTATTGCAGATAGCCAATTTTTCTCAAATAACTCATTCACCTACTTTTGGGAGAGCTTTCACTTGGTGAAGTTTCAGACCCATAGCTAATTATTCACCTACTCAAAATGAGTAAATGTGAATTATCTCTAAAAGTATTGCAGATAGCCAATTTTTCTCAAATAACTCATTCACCTACTTTTGGGAGAGCTTTCACTCTGTGAAATTTCAGACCCATAGCTATTTATTCACCTACTCAAAATGAGTAAATGCTAATTATCTGTAAAAGTATTGCGGATACCCAATTTTTATCAAATACTCATTCATCTACTTGTGGGAGAGCGTTCACATGGTGAAGTTTCAGACCCATAGCTAATTACTCACCTACTCAAAATGAGTAAATGTGAATTATCTCTAAAAGTATTGCAGATAGCCAAGTTTTCTCAAATAACTCATTCACCTACTTTTGGGAGAGCTTTCACTTGGTGAAGTTTCAGACCCATAGATAATTATTCACCTACTCAAAATGAGTAAATGTGAATTATCTCTTAATAGTATTGCAGATAGCCAATTTTTCTCAAATAACTCATTCACCTACTTTTGGAAGAGCTTTCACACACGAAAATGAAAAATTGTGAATATCTCGGAAAAGCTATTTCTTCTGCTTTAATGCTCGGCGGGAGATACACACCGCGGCAGTGGTCTTGACAAAAATTTTTGTCTCCCCAAAAATGGTGGCCATTTTGAATTTTCAAAGTTTTTGCAAAACACAAAAATGCTTATATCTCGAAAAACGTGCTATATGGAGCGAACTCAACAAAATTTTGGACCTGCTGGGTATCTCTGCAGAGTAGCCATGCCAATTTTCAAAATATTTTTGTCTCCCCAAATATAGCAGACATTTTTAATTTTTTTATTTTTTGCAAAACACAAAAATGCTTATATCTTGAAAACCGTGCTAGATAGAGCAGACTGCACTGACTTTGGTTGCCACAACAGTATAAGGCTAGAAACGAAACATTTTCTTAATACTTTAGCACTCACCTTTATATCCTTTTCGGGACGCTTTGTTTTTGCTATGCAAAAACATTATCTTTTTTTTTTGCGAGCGATCCTCTAGTTAAAACCAGTAGCCTTGCTCGTGGAAATCGGCTTTCTCTTTCTTCAATTCGTCCCAAGAAGGCCATTGGTAGGCGAGGTTTTGCACTGGCTTCTCCCACTGAATGGAACAGACTCCCACAATCAGTCCGATCACAGAACACAATAATAGGGTTTCGAAGCCAGTTAAAAACCTACTTGTTTAGAATTACATACCCTCCACCATAATACATCTCCCCTTATGGCCACTAAATTTGGATTTTGATCCGGCATGTTGCTCAACTTTCCCTTTTTTGCCTGAAGTGCATAAGGGGATGTTGCGTCAATTTTGCGCTATATAAACGTTTCTATTCTATTCTATTCTAAAGACCAAGGAGTAAGGTGTTCTGTGGACAGTATTTTTACAAATCACTATTATTAATGGTTTCTGAAAATGTGTAAAATATGTATTATTGCCCGTGCTAGACCTTGCATTGTTCATGTATGTAGGGAGACAAAGCTTCAGATCAGTTAATCTGGAAATTCAGTTTATAGAGAGCTGTATAATCGAGGTTCTACTGTACTTTGTTCTTCGCATTGTTGTTTTGACAAAAACCAATTTTTCTGCCTGCCGCTGGGTGTGAGGCTGGAACTAGAGAGTAGCTATATACAGCTGCTTGAGTTGTTTATTTTTGTTTTCTCCATTTATCAGGTGATCTCCACTTTACCGGAGTTAGGTAAGGAGCTGAACATGAAGTGGACTCCACTGGATGACAAACCAGAAGCTTTCAGTGATATTACCTGGGACATTATTAAAATGGACGTACCAGCAGAAAGAGTCAATCAAAAGTACCGTGAGTACTACTTTTTTTCATCTTGTCTATTCATTCTGCGAAAGAGGCATGTTACGACTAAAAGTCTTCCTTTATCCATTTCATAAAATACCGGAAACTATCTTTCTGGGAGAATAATTTTGCGTGGGTTATGATGAAATACAAATCACATTACAAACTACGAAGCGAACCAAAGATTTCAGTTATTTTAAGGCCTTTTACCAAATGACTGGTTCTATTCAGGGAAATATACAAACTGAGTTAAAACTTTCGGTGAATAATTTCATAGATTGGCAAATTAATATATCAACCATAAGAACAGATGTCAAGAGTTGTAGTGAGTGAGTTATATGAATAGTTATTTTGTTGAAATCACAGTATGCTGCATTTTGATTCCCTTTTAACATGCAAAATATAATTCATCTTACCGATCATCTTTGGGCTAAGTGACCCCAAAGTTGTTAGACTCACCAATCCTTGGCATCTGCCCAAGCCTCGCTGAGGGTTTTCACTCCAGTTTATCCCTACCATTATTCACAGTTCTATCTCGGGCTGTTTTTAACCTTTCCGCTTTTCTCTTTTTATTTTTGTGTCCAAAATAATCAAATCTAATCTAATCTAATATGGACTTTTATAGCGCTTAATCTCCATCACTGATGGACTCTAAGGTGCATCTAAACATAAAGCAAGGCAGTTATCGTTAATCAAGGGACATAGCCAGGTCGTACCAAGGAGACACAGATGTGACGGGAGAGGCTATGGTGGGTAGGCTTTTGCAAACAGGTAAGGTTTAAGCTTCTTTCTGAAGGAGGCAACTGATGTTGCACTGCGAACATCTTGAGGGAAGTCATTCCAGATCTTAGGAGCATCAAAGGCAAAACTATGGCCAAAATGTTTGGCTGACTTAAAGACTGATGAATGGAAAGGAGGAACTGTAAGGTATTGACGATCTGGGTGACTATGCCTAGTATTATAGGGACAACTACTAAAAGACAAGAACGGTTCGAAGTAAGAAGGAGAACCACTATGCAAAAATTTATACACAAGTGTTGCGGTTTTGAAAATACAACGATACTTAACAGGCAACCAGTGGAGTTTCTGTAGAATGGGTGTAACATGAGCATACTTTCTATGATTTGTAACAATACGAGCAAGGGTGTTCTGAATACTTTGCAATTTGTGCTGATTAAAACCGGACAAACCTCTGAACAGAGAGTTACAATAGTCCAGACGACTACTAACCAAGGCATTTGCAGCAAGGACTGCCACTTCAGAAGTGAGATACTTTCTAATTCTACGGAGGTCACTCATCTGAAGGAGGCACGCTTTGCAAGTCCTCTTGATATGCTCAGAGAATGAAAAATCTGCATCAAGCCACACACCTAGATTTCTGACAGAATCAACCGGATGAAGAAGGCTACCAAGAATGCTAACAGGAAAGTGAGAGGAAATCTTCTGACGTTGAGCCTTGGAACCAAAGACAATAAACTCAGTTTTTTCAGGGTTGAGCTTCAATTTACTGAGAGACATCCATTCTTGAACATCACGAAGGCAGGCATTTAGCTTGGCGAGAGCCGAAGAAGCATTCTTGTGGGAGAGATGGATGTATAACTGAGTGTCATCCGCATAAAAATGGAATTTAATATGCGGGTGGAGGCAAATAATTTTACTGAGTGGTGTTGTATAGAGTGAAAACAGTAACGGACCCAGAACAGAACCTTGTGGGACTCCATAGATAAGATTGCTTAATTCAGATAGTGTGGAGCCTATCTTAATGGCCCGGCAACGATGTCTTAAGTAGGAAGCAAACCACCTTAGAGCTGTTTCACCAAGACCAAACCAGGATTTAAGGTAACCAAGGAGAATATTATGGTCTATAGTGTCAAATGTGGCTGATAAGTCAAGAAGTACTAGAGCTGTGGGTTCACCGCGTGCCAGAGAGAGATGAACCTCGTTTTTTATAGACAATAAAGCAGTTTCCGTGGAATGTCCTGGCTTATAGGCTGACAGATGAGGATTGTCCAGTTTGTTGTTATTAATGTGTGACGTTAAATAGCTTTATACTACAGTGACTTGTTTCATCGCCCCACCTCATCATTGTTTTGCTGACCCTTGGTAATCCTATCCCATCCTTTCCCTTAGCACAGAATAAAATTATAAAGCTTTCTCTAACATACCTGTTGTAAAATGTGTTACTGTTACAGCTGACTTGGATTACGAATGCTTTATTATGATGCCAGAAAATAAAGGAACAGAAAAACCACCACTCATTATTTTCCCTCATGGTAAGTACACAAGTGATGCTGTCAATGGTTTTTGATCTGAATAATATGTAAAATTTATTATTCAAACATAGATCAAGAATGTGGTTAATGATACAAAACTTTATACAACTAATTCTGTTATCATTACCAAGAGCCTAATCTTTTTTCTTAAATGCTTAACTTTACTTACTCATATCTTTATAAATATAACTTTAAAAAATATACAAAGTTTTATACAGATGTTGAAATAAGTTCCTAAACTCAAACATTTGAATAATATTAATTTGAATATCAGAGCTTTTACTGTTTTATGGCTAATTATATGAAACTAAGTTAAATACCATCTCATTCTAGCTGGTGTTGGATTTTTTATGAAGGAGATTACAAAATTAGGTGGATAAGGCAGTCTAAAGTTGGTCACATCAAGCAAATATGCCAAATCTTTGTTATCATATATACTATGGTAATGTGTGCATTAAGCTGATGAAAGCAAAATATAAATATAATTTTTTTGGACAAATGTCACCCCACACATGCAATCAAACTTGTACAGAAGACCACCTTCCATGTGATTTCCCATTTCTCCTTGTATTCAGGATCTTGTATTCACAAACAGGTGGCCCTCATTCCTTATTCTCCACGGATTTCAAGCTCTACACGGCAGGTTTCTGTAGATGTGGTTATGCTTGTCTTTTGAGTAAGTGGTTAAAAAACCATGATCAAACTTGTACAGAATGTACCCATGAGAAAGAAAAGATGGCCACAGAAATTCTGGTACATGGTCTTCCCAATCAATTGATCTATCTACTTTCCTTTGAACACACTGGAAAATGATTTTTAAACGTAAACCTGAAATTTGTGATGCAAATCAGATGACGTCCTATCCAGCGAAACTCTCATATGAAAATTGGGTGCATCAAGGAAATAAAATTCCTTTAAGAAGTGAACCAGTAAAGCTGGACCTTTGTAAATCTATAAATGTTATGAAAATATATTATATTAAAGAATTTTCAAGGCTTCATGTTTATGCAAACAATAATAGACCCTTAGTAGGCCCGTAGAAGGAGCTACCAGAGCACATAGGCCACCATGTGTTCATACAAGGCTTGCAGTATTTTGCATCTTGGTTGTTTCCTGTGTCTTTCTCTTCTTTTCTCACTGGTCTTCTTGTACAAGTTTACCTATGCATGGTGTCCTCAGTGTATTGTTATGTACATGTATTAGTTTCCATGTTTTTCTCACCATTTAGGTGGACCTCACACTGTGTTTTCTACAGACTTTGTCCTCTATCCTGCAGCACTTTCTAAATGTGGCTATGCAGTGCTACAAAGTAAGCTGTGCTTGTTTAATCCTCCAAACAAAAGTTTGAGTTTTGAGTATATACTCACAAGAGCACACTCGTAGGTCATAGATTTTCAAAATGGTCCAAACTTAAGTTTTATTGAGTCAAGTTTCTATTGCTTTAACAGACTTTGTACCCTAGGGTGTGGCTGATAGTGACAGATAGTATTAGTAATCGAAAACCTTGAAAATATTAACAGCATAAAATTTATCAGAGAAAGGGTGAGTTAAAATACAGAAAACATTTAGAAATATTCCTGTCTTTTTGTCAGTGCCATTATATGATGTGAATCAATTACAAATAGGTTACAGCAAAAAAAAGTTTTCCCTATTTATCCACCTTGGCATAGCAGCAAGTGTCTGCACACAGGCAGACAATCTGAGGTCAAAGAATTCCATTTCTACAATTCATTTTTACCTAAGGATGGGGGGCGGGTGGGCGACGGGAAAAAGTTTGTCCGGCCTGTATCTCAGAAACCGTAAGGTATAGGAAGTTCATACTTGGTAGGGACATTGGTTAGGGGGTGTAGGTGTGCAATGTCATGGTGTGACCTTGATTTGACCTTTGACCTTGCCGTAGTGACATTGAGTTAGAGTTGATCCTTGGTAGGGACATTAGTTAGGGGGTGTAGGTGTGCAACGTCATGGTGTGACCTTGATTTGACTCTTTGACCTTGCCATAGTGACCTTGACCTATAAAATCTTCTCCGGGCTATATCTCAGAATCCGTAAGGTGTAGGAAGTTGATACTTGGTAGGGGCATTAGTTAGGGGGTGTAGGTGTGCAACGTCATGGTGTGACCTTGATTTGACCTTTGACCTTGCCATAGTGACCTTGACCTATAAAATCTTGTCCGGGCCATATCTCGGAAACTGTAAGGTGTAGGAAGTTGATACTTGGTAGGGACATTAGTTAGGGATGTAGGTGTGTAATGTCATGGTGTGACCTTGATTTGACCTTGCCATAGTGACCTTGACCTATAAAATCTTGTCCGGGCTGTATCTCTGAAACCGTAAGGTGTAGGAAGTTGATACTTGGTAGGGACATTGGTTAGGGGGTGTAGGTGTGCAACGTCATGGCATGACCTTGATTTCACCCTTGACCTTCACATAGTGACCTTGACCTATAAAATCTTGTCTGGGCTATATCTTGGAAACCGTAAGGTGTAGGAAGTTGATACTTGGTAGGGACATTGGTTAAGGGTTGTAGGTGTGCAACGTCATGGTGTGACCTTGATTTGACCTTTGACCTTGTCGTAGAGACCTTGACCTATAAAATCTTGTCCGGGCTATATCTCGGCAATCATAAGGTGTAGGAAGTTGATATTTGGTATCTTTTTACTTGAATCTTGGTTGTTGCACCTTTGGGTGTCTTTTGATGTAGATTAAGCACTGTTAAAGTCATATTAGAATTCATTAAGGGTTTTACTTTTGCAACTTCCCATTGTAACAGATGGTATTGCATCCGGTGAGTCACAGGTTTTGCCCCAACTCCATATTTAAGTGTATTGCCACATCTGTATGTATGGGTAATATTCAAAACATTCAAATCATAATTCGACCATAAATAATTCTGATATTTTCATTGACACTTATTCTCTGATTAAAAATTTTTACAGCTTTATAACTTTTCGTTTACTGAATTGTCTTGTTTTGGTACTTAATCTTTACATGCAGTGCTCTGAAAGTATCCCAATCTGTGTACTGTTTCACTACTTCTATATCTCATGGTGTTGAAAAATATTTCCCTTGCACTTATTCTATGATTAAAAAATTTTACAGCTTTATAACTTTTCGTTTACTGAATTGTCTTGTTTTGATACTTAATCTTTACATGCAGTGCTCTGAAAGTATCCCAATCTGTGTACTGTTTCACTACTTCTATATCTCATGGTGTTGAAAAATATTTCCCTTGCACTTATTCTCTGATTAAAAAATTTTACAGCTTTATAACTTTTAGTTTACTGAATTGTCTTGTTTTGATCCTTAATCTTTACATGCAGTGCTCTGAAAGTATCCCAATCTGTGTAGTGTTTCACTATTTCTATATCTCATGGTGTTGAAAAATATTTCCCCAGGCTGTGGGGTACGGGCATCTCGGATGCTATTTTATCAAAATGCTGTTTATTGATACTTATTTACACAAAACAGCATATTTTAAAATTTTCTAGCCATCTTGTAATACAAATAAAAGTAACTTTTGATCAAATGTACAGTTATGTAACAGTTGTAAATGTCTGTTAAATTAATGAAAAAGTGGTCCACAAACTCAAGAAAGTAAAGAAAAGTTATTTCGTTTATTAGACTTTATAGAAACTTCTGAACCAATTTTAATCAAATTTTACAGATGCTATGTGTGTTTAACAAAGAACTAAGTGGCTAATTAAATTTAGTGGAAATAAGTAAATACAGCAAGTAAATATGAAATTGTGGACTTTTTTCTGCAATTAACCACCATTATTGAAACTGCTATGTAAAGCAGGAATATTGTAAAACTTTGTTGTGCTTTCCTTGTACCTAATGTCCATAGTCTCCAGATTCTCTTGTTTTATCTGGTTTTCAGTAAACTACCGAGGCTCTCTTGGCTTTGGTTCTGACAGTATCTACTCATTACTGGATAATTGTGGAACTCAGGACATTCAAGATTGCCAGGTAAATGTGTCAACACATTTTTGTTTTAAATCCAGTGCAAGTTGACATTTAAACAAACTTTATGACTTTCAGTTAGTTCATATTGAGAATATATTTCCTACTTATGAATTTCATTTATCTCCTCTTTTAAACAATCTAGATACTGCTAGAAGATCAATAAAAATTCTGATTGAATATTTAGATTGACAGATTGACTTAGTTTCAGTTAAAATCAGAAAAAGATATTTATTAACAATACTCTCAGTAAGGGTATCAGTGAGTATATTTTTGGTACAGCAAAATTTTTGTGTTTATGTAAAAAAAAATCTGACTTGAAAAGTTTGAAAATCTGTATATCAGCAAGTATCAATCCAAGGATGTAGCTTTTTGTGATTTTTTTCAGTCTTACTGTGATTTTAATAATGGATTTGATGTGATAAATATTCTTTGCAAGCCATAAAATGAAAAGTGGTTTCAATATTTCAGGCAGCATTGCAGAAAGTGATAGATATGGATGTGATAGACAAGGATAGAGTGGTTGTCATGGGCGGGTCACATGGGGGATTTATAACGACTCATCTGATTGGACAGTATCCAGTATGTAATTACATGTATAATGGATAACTGGCAGGGAACCTGTCAGATTTTATCTGGCGGTTCAAACCTTTTTCTTGTTCTTTAAGATTTAAATAAACAGGTTAAGATTATATAATAATTTTGTATAGATCCTAAATAATAGTAAATATAAAATTAACCAGTGAAGATGATAAAATTTACGCTTCTTGCCGATTTAGAAGCATGGACCAGGGTAGTGTCGTCTCCCATTTCTGTGGTCTAACCTCAACTCTGACCTGAATTGAGAAAGTTGATCATCCTTTTCCAGTGCTCAGCCAAAACTTGACAAACTACTTTGTGTCGCTTACCTACATCCCATCAACTGTGATATGACGTGTACAGCGTGTTGAAAGAGATGTCAATCACAAGACCAACCGAGCTGGTTTCTAGACATTCATTATTTTGCATAGTTTTCTTGAAAATAAAACTTTAGGAACAAATTGATACAAATTTATACATTTTTTGTTGTTCAATAGCATCTTTTAGGTTAGGGTTTCATTGAGAATTATCATACTAAGTACCAAAGTAGACCTGGTGAAAGTAAACCCACTTTAACTTGAACACAAGGACAAGTGAAGCCCATTGCTTAACATCAGACAGATAATTATGTCTCTCTTGTTTTTGCGGGTATAAGTGAATCATAGCCACACCTAACACCAACTCCTGTGAATGTTGGAGGTTCTAGTGATAAAGAGTGTACTATATATAGAGGGAGTTGGCCGTAACTAAAACTAAATCCTTTGGATATTGGAGATTCTAGTTATATTCAGAGTCTACTGTATATAGATGGAGTTAGCCATAACTAGAACCAAATCTAGTGGATTTATAAGATTCTAGTTGTTCAAGAAATGGTACATTGTATTAATGTACAAGTATCTCTGTCATTTTCCAGGAGAGCTATAAGGCAGCTGTGGCCAGAAATCCTGTGATAAACGTCAGCTGTAAGTATTACTACAGTTTCTTTGTCATGCTTGAGGGCCACTTTTAATGGGGCCAAGCACTTTAAGGAAACCATATTGTGTTAAGCTATTGGGCATTGTGTGAAAAAGGAGGAAAATTTAGTTATAACTGCTGCAAATAAAAATGAAATGAGGTGCTCTTGTTCAATAAATATTTTCATGTCCAGTCCTCATGATTTTAAATAATAAATAAATATTGTAAATTGTAATGTAATATACCCGGTAACTAATTTCTATTGAAGTACTAAAGTATAGAATTTAAGATGAGATTTATTTAGTTTTCAAAGTATTTGGTCTTATTTTCAAATTAATGGAAACTGCAGTATTTTTATCTAGGGTTAGCATATTGCCAACCCAAAATATTGTTTGGTAAAATGCTGCCACTGGATGGAAGATTCCTGGCTTTTTTACTGATAGCACTTCAATATTGACATGGGAAGCTAATACTCCATTGACATTAAAAGTTTGCAGTGTTTTGTACTTTAAAGGCAGATGTGTTATTTCTTTTCAGAGGGAAATATTAATTGACTTAATTCCATAGTGGTTTATTTTTTAATTGATATCTTATGGTACCCCCGAAATATTTAAAGTGTCTTGTTTACAACAACAAAAATTATATATATTTTATAACTAACCAATGCATTTCTTTAAGGAAAACAAATCTGGAATTACAGGGTATTGGGTATGTTGAATAGACTAACTTGGGTGATCCACAGAATTAGATTTGTTTATAGTTTACATTAAATCAGCAAGAATTATGTCCACCCCCCTGGGGGGTGGATATATTATTTTTGCTTTTTTCGCCGTCCGGCGTCCGATGTCCGGCGTCACGCATGGTTTCCGCTCATTTAAAGGAAAAGTATTAGAGCTATTGTCACCAAATTTGGTATGCAGGCTTATTGGGTCAGTAGCTTGCTTGGGATTGCTTTTGGCTGTTGTACCTCTTTTGCTTACTGAGTAATACTTAAGTACAGCTATTTTCAGTACCCATTGGTTTCCGTGCATTTAAGCCAAAATAATTAAAGATATTTTACTACAATTTTGAATACAAGATTGTTATGTCCATAGCTCGCTTGGTATTGCATTTGGGACTGATAGCTTTGTCAGTACATGAGTAATAGCCATTTAGGTACTTCATTGTGTATTTTCAGTACTACTTTTGAGTAATTTGCTAATATCTCAGAAACCGTAAGAGATAGAGCGATTTCGACAGAATTTTTGACCCACAGGGTATCTAAGGAATTCAATCTATGCAATTTTCCAAAAATTTTCCCCTCCCCAAAAATGGCGGCCATTTTGAATTTTTGCCAAAAATGGCAAAACACTATTTTATAGTGAAATACCCTTACCATTTCCTAACAGTAGCTATTTGTTGGAGCCATCCAACCCAATGGCCAACGCAGAGATGCGATTTTAAGGTTATGTAACAACCTTAACCAAGCCATTGGGTTACAGTAGTCCGTCCTCCCGCCAATTAGGTCACATGACCACATTGTTTACTTCATTATTTTTGTTGGCCATCATCAGTATGGACGTCTTTGGGAATTAGTAGAAGTTTCTCAAGGTTTTCATTTTTTTTTTGAGATTTTGCTGTGAATCTCACTTTATATTTTATATGTATATGATACAGAACTGATTCATTTATTGAATCTTCGAAGGTATGCACTATTTTATGCAAATAAAGGACTTTTTGGATGGCAACATCGAAAGTTCTATCATCTTCAACCTCGAGGAAATAAGTCTTCATAAAGAAGGTCCTACTGCAACAATAATATTATTATACAGCTTGCCAGTCGTTTGGTTCAGTTTGCTGGACGTTGGAAGCTATAATTTTGCAGCATACGTATATAGAAAGAATGTACTCTTCAATAACAGAAGCGATCTGGACGGCGCCATCTTGGATGAGAATGACAATTCGAGTGGCCGTTATTACTGTTCACGTCGGGTTCTAATAGCCAGGCGTTGAAAGCAATTTTATCACAGTATGCATCCCAGTCGAATAGATTGTCGATGCTACAGACGAAGGAATCTCCCTTGGGGGCAGCCATTAAGTTACCATGGACACGACACCGTGGAGGAGTTTTGAATGCAGGAAAAGACTACTTCTTTGGAAAACACTTCCGTCGAAGTCCAGTCAAAACATTCACCAGAGGAAATACCTGTGTGAGGGCATCCATGTACAATCGAGTATTCTATACCTCTCAGAAGGTCAGAATTCGGGTTGTCAGATGTCCGGGAGTGTCATTCATATCTACAAGGAGAGGTTTTTTGATCAATGCACAAGAAATTTTAGTACAATCGGGTTTCTATACCTCTCAAAAGGTTTAGAATTCAGGTTGTCAGGAGATGGTGATTGTGATTCATCTCATTACAAGGAATCTATTCCTTATTTTACTTTTGCTTGACTGTTATTGAGTGGCTAGGGATTGATTTAACAGGCACAGTTTCTGTGAATGCTCCCTTGTTTGGTCACATTTACATTTCTTGGGTGAACAGCCAGCATTTAAATGTGGCTTTTAGGTTGGGTTTTAAGGAGTTTGAAGCCTCTGATGTTTTAAAGAGCAGCTATACAGGAAGAAGTTTGCTTGGACTTCCTTACATTCATTACTTTCCTGGACAGCTCCTTAGTTACAGCAGGTCTGCAGGAGGAACATGACCTTTCAGACACTTTGCAAACAAGGTCCCTGGTAGGGGACTGTAAGAGAGAAGAAGCGTGTATATTCTCACTCCTTCAGTTTAGGTCATATTTAGAGGATCCTAGGGATCACTATGATATGTTATAGACTTCAATATGCTTTGGACTGGGTGCAATGATGTTTGCATTTCTAGTCCAGTCAACCAGTTGGTGTCCAAATCTTCTTGTTGCAGTTTCACCATGTCTAAGAACATGTGACTCAACAGGAGGGATGTAATTTAGAATGTCTTTAGCAAATCTACAATGCATTTTTCACTCCTAATGATGTTCTCTTGCTGGACATATTAGATGTTCAGAGGATTTTCATCTAGTGTTTTCATGGAAATAACAAGGATTAGTAACTCTAGAGGTGAGCATGCTTCTAGTTTCTGATCTAATAAGCCATGGAATAGAGTTACAAGTGCCTCCTACTCCTCAGCTAGTTAAAAGGGGAGTGGATCTTACTTATACAGGCCTAAGGAAGCAGGGATGATAGCTGGCTTCCTGTGGTTTCAAGGAACCTTTCTCCAGTTTGGTACTATACAAGTCCTGGGAAAGGAAAATATTCAGCCAGACTTTTTAGAGGTGAGGTTGGCAGAAGTTTAAAAAAAAAAAAAAAACGGGAGAAACAGCAATTTTGATAAAAGCTGTTTATGAAATGATCGACAAAAGGGCGATATCACCAGTCACATCGCTGGAAGCTTACAGTTACGGTCTATTTCTTGGGGTTAGTGAAGAAGAAATGACTGTCAGTATACTTAAGGTCAGGTAAACAAGCTTTGCATGTACCTTACTCCATATGAATTGTTTAACATTTGGAATTCGTCTATATAACGACAGTGGATGACGCCACTCGACCTTTATGGGTACACACTCTTCACTAGTCGGTAGACTCGGCTAACTAAAGTATCTTCGCCTCATTGGAGGCTACAGATTCTACCAGTTCATTGCCTTAACCGGCAATATGGCTACAGTTCCTCTCCAGTTCACCAAGGTAGCAAAAGAGGTGAAGCTGATGGCTCGTGCAGAAGGCATCAGTATTCGCCAGTATATAGAGGGTTGGCTAATGACAATGAACTCAAGCAGCAATGCCAAGATATCACCCTATGGTTGGTGCATCTTGTCGAAGCCTGGGTTGGATCATAATTTTAAAAGATCAGATTATTTCCAACTCCAGTAATCAATTTATTGTTACAATTCGACCTCAGGGTAGGTCTAATCTTCTCAATTCAAAGAAAATTGATTGAAAGACGGTTACCATGTTGGAAGTTCTCACTTATCTCCAGGGAAGCTCATGTCACTTTGAAAGCATGGTTTCATTCCAATGGTATCTGGAAACACTGCTGATATCTTCAGTCTCTGGATATCTTTGGTTCAGGGATCATCTTCAGTGGTGGACCAGTAGTTCAATTTTGAAGTAGGACTCACCACTCCTTCAGGAGTACAGTTTCTTTCCTTTCGCTGAAGCTTCCCTAATGGGTTGGGATGCTTCCTTGAGTCATCCACAGCCATTGGTCTGTGGAATCAGGAAGATTCAAGACTTCTCATAACATAACATTATACAGCTGGAAGCTATGTTGTTACCTTAAAATGATTCAGAAGTCAGCTTCTGAGTTGAAATCAGTTGATTTTCACAGACAATTCTTTAGTGGTTGCCTGTGTGAACAGCCAGGGAGGCTTCCACTCACGGAATAGGTACCTTCATCTGTAGAATCATGATTCAGTCCAATGTCAGAATGATTCAGATTCAGGGAAGTACATCCCAGGGAATCCACATGTTCTGGCAGATTCCTTGTCTAGGAAGATAAGTTATTTCAAACCAAAGGGGCTATGAATCGTCAGGTTTTCAATCAAATTAGACATTGCTGCCATCAATCAGTGGTTGATGTGTTTGCAACAAGATGAATCACAAGTTTCCTATGTAGCTCTGCTGTCAGGCTCTGGAAACAGGTGCTTCAACATCTCTTGTGAAGGTCTGGACAGACATGTGTTTTTGCCCAGGGTCTTGGTCCTGCAGGTGTTGTAACATGTATATGTCTCATGTCCCAGACAGTCAGTCTTGGGAAACAGATGCATTGAACATCTCTGGGGAGGGTCTGGTGAGTTATGTCCAGTGGCCCTCATCCCTCAGGTGATTCAACAGATAGCCACCTACAGGTACAGAATCATCATGATTGGGTGGCCAGGGATTGTTTAGTTTTGGGATCTGTCCACAAAACTTCTTCTAAGACTTTCCTTGGGGGTAAATCTGTTGACTCAACCATTCAGCAACAGACTTCACAACAATCTAGTTTACTTGAATATTCATGTTTGGCATCTGAAAGTCAGGCATGAAGATTATGGTAGATCCCCAGAGGAAGTGGTGAAACAATGAAGGAGCACTCCTCAAGGAGAATCTGAGAATCAATTGTTCTTTTTGGGAAGTGGTGTGAAGAGAGCCAGGTACCATTCCACATGGAGCAAATTTCCTGAAATTCTAGTTTAGGGAAACATTCTAATACCATCCATTATTGTGGGTTATAGAACAGCAATTGTGGATGGTTTGGGGCCAAACGGGTCAAGAAGTATCTAAAAGTTGAGATAAATAAGACACTAACAACTTTTAGTAAGAGACAAACCAATGTTGGATTTTGTCATTGGTCCTACATGCTCTTATCAGACAACCTTTGATCTTGTGAGGAAGGTTTTCTTGAAGTTATTTTCTTTTCAAGACAGTCTTTGGTCTTGGCTTCAGGTAAAGTAGTGACATTCATGTTTGGACCCTTCCCTTAGTTATAGGGAGAATGGGTCACAAGTAACTTTGGCCCATTGACTGCCTTTTTGGCCATGAACCAGTTGGCTTCAGATGGGCCTACTGCATTTACTGCAACAGAGTCAGTGGTCTTTGTCTGTGGACTACAGAGTCATGGTAAAGGAGTGACATTAATGCTTGGACATATTCTTCCTTTAGTTATAAGAAGAATCGATCACGAGTAACTCTGGCCCATCAATTGCCAGATCCAGTTTGCTTTGGATGGGCCTACTGCAATTAAGCCTGTGGTCATGCCAGCTCTTAGCCTCTTTGGACAACAGTTTGACTCAATGTGGGTCTGTCTGTCCTGTTAGGGCTTTGGTAATCAAAAGGTTTGGGATAGAACAAAATCTTTTGTTTTTACTGCCATCAAGAAAGTTTCTTAATAAGACTTATCTTTTGGCACCTATTTCATCTTGAATGAGTCAAGATTGAGTCATGGAAACTATTGATGTATGTTTTGATTACATCTTTAGTTTCCATTCCATTGTATGTATACCAATTTCTGTCTGAAAAACCTCTGTTGTCATAGGGTCAGATTTGAAATTGGGTCCTACAGTTGCAGTTACAGTTTTGTTACTTTATAAGTATGTGTTTCATACTTATATTGGTACATTTGCAGTTTGTGGCTGGTATGTCTGCAATGCTGGATGTTTGTAGTTAGATATCAGTGTTGCCTAAATCCGACTTGGGAAGGATTTGGCATTATGCTGATGACACTTACAGGTTGGTTTGACCTTGTTTTGGGGTCGGATGTTACAATGTAGATGGGCTATCTATTTATGACATCTTTTTGCAACACCAACATTGTCAGCAGTTGTGAGAACTACAACTACATACTGCCGTTTTTTGGAAGTTGTATGTTGTGAATGTTTGGAAGTTATATGTTCATTAATGCATGTAATTCCATTATGAAGTTCTCATGATGTTTAGTTGTAGGTTAGGTAGTGGTTTTCTTAAAAAGAATTCCCTCCATCCTACAAGGCTGAATTCAGCTACTGTTAGGAAATGGTAAGGGTATTTCGCTATAAAATTGAAAAATTTAATAGTAATTTAAATTTTTATTAGAAATACTTACCATTTCCTAACACTCAAATTTCCCTCCCGCCTCCCCGCAAGTCATTCTTTTACTTGCAACAAAAATAATGAAGTAAACAATGTGGTCATGTGACCTAATTGGCGGGAGGACGGACTACTGTAACCCAATGGCTTGGTTAAGGTTGTTACATAACCTTAAAATCGCATCTCTGCGTTGGCCATTGGGTTGGATGGCTCCAACAAATAGCTACTGTTAGGAAATGGTAAGTATTTCTAATAAAAATTTAAATTACTATTAAATTTTTCAAATTTGCTTCTATCTCCTTAACCGTGCGAGATAGAGCGATTTCGGCAAAATTTTCGACCCGCAGGGTATCTGATAATTCTACTCTTGCCAATTTTTAAAAAGTTTTCCCCTCCCCAAAAATGGCGGCCATTTTGAATTTTTGAATTTTTGCCAAAAATGGCAAAACACAAATTTCCTTCTATCTCCTTAACCGTGCGAGATAGAGCGATTTCGTCGAAATTTTCGACGCACAGGGTATCTAAGGAATGTAATATTTGCAATTTTCCAAAAATTTTCCCCTCCCCAAAAATGGCGGCCATTTTGAATTTTCGAATTTTTGCCAAAAATGGCAAAACACAAATTTGCTTCTATCTCCTTAACCGTGCGAGATAGAGCGATTTCGTCAAAATTTTCGACCCACAGGGTATCTGAGCATTGTACTCTTGTTAATTTTTAAAAAATTTTCCCCTCCCCAAAAATGGCGGCCATTTTGAATTTTCGAATTTTTGCCAAAAATGGCAAAACACAAATTTGCTTCTATCTCCTTAACCGTGCGAGATAGAGCGATTTTGTCGAAATTTTCGACCCAAAGGGTATCTCAGGAATGTAATCTTTGCAATTTTCCAAAAATTTTCCCCTCCCCAAAAATGGCGGCCATTTTGAATTTTCGAATTTTTGCCAAAAATGGCAAAACACAAATCAGTTGCCTGTGGGTGCTGAGTTTAAGGCCTGAGTAAGTTTGCTAATCAGAGGTCATGCCTGAAGGTCAAATGAAGGTCAAGCACAGGAAGTAAAGATGGATGGTAGTTTGGGAATTTTATTTACATGTTAGTTAAAATAGAATACAGGTTTAAAATGTTACTTTGTAATGTTTTAAAGCCCCAACATGGGGAACATGACCATAAATGGTTAAAACTACCAATGGTACAAAAAAAAGAAATTTAAAATGACTCGCATTTGTATGTAACAGCAAGTGGTTGAGTTTGTCCATGTCTGGTCCAGTAAGCAGTGTCAATTCAGTAGGGGGATACCCGGGTCAGCCGGGTCCAGCCTTGATCATTGGATCTATGTAAGAGTGCAAACTACCGCCGAAAGTACCCAGTAGTTGAGATGAGCCACATCAATCCGAAGAGACCTCCCTCCAGGTGGGTAACCCCTGGAGGGGTCAAGCTCACCCAGAAGTCGAAATTAGGAGAACCTAAGACAGTTCGAGAGGGGGTTGCCCGGGTCAGCCGGGTCCTGCCTGAGTCTGATTTGATCAGTTGCCCCACCAGGGGGTTCGAAAGTACCCAATGGTTGAGGTGAGCCACATCAATCCGAAGAGACCTCCCTCCAGGTGGGTAAGTCCTGAAGGGGTCAAGCTCACCCAGAATCGAAATTAGGAATACCTAAGACAGTTTGAGAGGGGGGTGCCCGGGTCAGCCGGGTCCTGCCTGAGAGCCATGTAATCAGTCACCAAAGGGGGGGAACTACCCCTGTCTAGAATGAGCTATGTGAGTCCTAGAAGACTTCCCTACAGGTGGGTTAATGCTGCAAGGGTCGCACTCATGACTCAATATGGTTAGAGGAGGGTGGTGGGTGAAATTTGCATGTTAACACAATGGCTGCCAATTCAAATATGACCCTTGGTTGGATACAAAGCCAAATAAGGCACTGGCCTGATTTCTTATTGGATGACCAGAGGTCAAGAGTTCATTAGAGGCTATAAGCATACAAGTAGTTATAAGGTTAAGGTAGGAGTCAACTGTCAGAGCAGGCCCCTTACATGGCCGTGCTGAATACAGTTGCCTGTGGGTGCTGAGTTTAAGGCCTGAGTAAGTTTGCTAATCAGAGGTCATGCCTGAAGGTCAAATGAAGGTCAAGCACAGGAAGTAAAGATGGATGGTAGTTTGGGAATTTTATTTACATGTTAGTTAAAATAGAATACAGGTTTAAAATGTTACTTTGTAATGTTTTAAAGCCCCAAGCCCAATTAGAAGGAGGCAGGGATGAGCTTGGCGAATGTGGTAGGTATGATTGAGGGTGCCTGAGATGCATTCTCCAGATAAGTCCAAATGGCAGAGCTGCGCCATAGTCCGTGTGCCATAATGTTCTGGATCTTGACGTTGTTATCGAAGGCCAGGGTGGCTCCTGACCTCCTGAAGGTGTGGAACCCATGCCCCTTTGGAGATATATTCCTGTGGTCCAGTACTTTCTTCAATGCATCTCGAATGTGAGTGTCAATCACCTGGTTATAGGGTTGGAATTTATTAGCAAAGAGGGGGGCGGTGGGTGGGAGTGGGCGAGAGTTGAGGAGTGTCTTGAGGGCCCTGACTGGGCATAGGAAGTGGTTGGCCAAAGATGGTAATTGGATCCAGTGGTGGGACTTATGATTTTGTAAGGTCTTGGTCCATTTTATGAGTAAATGGGCACCAGGAGGAGCAAATATGAGGTCTTGCCTAAGGAAATGTGTACAGGGGTCGAATTTGGAAGAACTGTGAGGGGCAATATTGGACATTCTCAGGAACCCGAAAAATGCAGTGAGGAAAATGGCCCTGAAGAGAGGTGGGTCATGGAGGATGTCACATGACAAGGATATGTGGTATAAGGTTTGGATGTCAAAGACCCCCCGAGGGGTGGGGGAGAATTTTGAGTTGATGTTTATGCTTCTGATGAATCTATGGATGGCTGGGTGTGATAAAGAGGAAGTGTCCCAGCTATAAAGCCCCGCTTTTGAGTGGATGGAGGAAAGGTAGGAGGATATGACTTTTGGTGAAATGAGGTTCTGGTAAAGGTATTCCAGGAAAGTAAGGATATTATGGACAGAGATGGATACGGGAAGGTCCATAAATAGTAAGAAAGCAATGTAAGTTTTGAAGTGAAGGTGATGAGCTGAGGAAGTTGAAGGTCTGAAGGCCTGAGATATTCTGTGGCAAGCTTGCACCAGGAGTGGAGCAGAAGTGGAGGAAGAACCTGAAGTTATATGGAGATATCCAGATTAAAGAATTGCATGGGTATTTTTCTCCAGATATGGGAGCTTTGTAGGTCTCTAAGGAGGCTTTGGTCAACAGGTTTGTCCGAATATATTCGAGATAATAGGTCAGCTATGTTGTTGGCCTTTCCCCTAATATGGTCAATGGTGACAGTTATATCATAGGTGGCTGATATTAACCAGATGTTTCTAAGGCATAGTGCCAACATATCATCCCTAGTCCTGCCAGTTTGAACTACTTGAACTACAGCTGAGTTATCACAGTAAAATTTTACTGTTGAATGGGCCCAGTTACCAGCCCAAAGCTTGAGGGCTATGACCAGATTAAGCATCTCAAGGTGGACAATTGTTAAATCTTTCTGATACACATTGAAGAGGGGGGTAGCATAGACTTCCTTGTTCCAGACCCCTCCCAAGCCAGTGAGGGATGCATCAATATGGAGGGTGTGGCCCTGAGGGATGGGATCTTTGTTAATGTAGGTAATCCCATTAAACCTGGGTAAGAAGACTAAGAACCAGGTAAGGTCTTTGTGAAAGTCATTTGTTAGGATAATTTTCTTAGCATCTGAATTTTCCCTGAACAAGGCCAACATTCTGTTGATAAACACGCGGGCTGGGGGAACACACTTATGGATGTATAACAGTTTGCCCAAGAGGGACTGAAAGGCCCCTTTGGACAAATGACGCTTACTACTGGTTGCTACACATTCAGTATATATACTCTCAATCTTTTCTGGGTGGATACTGAGTTCGTTTTTATCCAGGTCAATTTGAATGCCCAGGCATGTGAGCTTGCGACAGGGTGGGGTTTGTTTGTCAAGATTGCTAGGCAATCCAAGTTCAGTGAGAAGTGACGCCAGACGTCGGAAATGGGCGTCACCAGAAGCTTTCGAGGACACAATGATGTAGTCGTCGATGTATGCAAACATTTTGACTCCAACATTAGCCATGATGAACGTGACAGCGTCGCTGACGCGCTAAAACGCCGCGCTCCCGTGGACCCAGCCGAACGCCACCGCAGCGTCAATGTAGACGTCATTTCCCCATGATATGCCCAATTTTATGGCGTCAGCTGGGTCCACACGGAGATTGCGAAAAGCTCTGGCCACGTCAATCTTTGCTATGACGGCGTCGTCTTTGTGACTACATATTTCCCTGACAATATCATCTATGGATGGAAACTTAAGGCAAAACAGGTCACCGTCAAATCTGGATCTATCAACCTGGTCATTCAATGCCAAGCCCTTAGGATAAGACAGATCGAGTATGACACGTCGCTTGCCTCTGTCCTTGGGTCTAGTTAGGATTGGTGAGCAATGAATTGAACTGTAATCAGGATGGTGCCCAATTTTGCTAAGAGGACCCAAAATGGCCTCATGTGAACGCTCCTTAGCCAGATAAGCCCCCACTGCATTCTCAAATTGAAGGGCTGAGTGATGATTTTTTATATTCTGGTTACAGAGAATTCTGGATTGAGTAAGTGACAGAGGGAAGCCAAACTGCAAGTAATGGATCAGTTTTTGGTCCTTATATTCATGTAAGTATTTGCTCCATGCTTCAATTCTAAGACCCGATTTTAAAGGGAATCTGACCTGTTTGTAGTTGGGTAGCCCAGAGTGCCTAATAATTCGAGCCATTTCAAGGTACTGCTCAACAGATTCACACTTTATGGGGGCCCTATCAGGGCCAATGAATTCAAAGGGTGTGGACTCTACTGCTATGTAACCCTTGGTTTTTGTAGGATAATTAATGTCCTGACACAGAGGTGAATTAACAATACCTGAACGCCTGGTGTTGGAGGTGTTGACAATGTTAACAACTTCGCCCCCATTAGTGTCACCTTGGTTAAGTGTCAGATCCTGTAAATTGTCAGTATTGTCAATGTCATTGTCACAATGGTCAGAAAGTTCGACAATTAACTGGTCCATATAAGCTTCGTATGTCAAGCCATACAAGTGCTGACTAGATAGGTCTCGCCTATAGTTGTCAAATACTCTACGAGCCTCTAACAATTCTTGAGGCGTGTGATAACTAATGAAAATTACCAGGCTGTATATACAAGTTTAATGAACCCCATACATTAAGATGTGACTCAGGGTGAACATCACACTGAAAAACCTGAATATGACCATTGTTCCGTGAAATTTCGAGATAATAAAAGCCACCAGGGCTGCCACATGGGTAGCCATGAATGTATGAATACCAGATGTCAGAGTTGTTAATTAGGTTATAGAACCCTGTGTCAAACAATGTGACAGGGTGACATGCTAATTGATAAACACCCTTTGAATTGGTACTGTCTGTAATTAAAGGGTTGGCAGGGTGGGGCTCCACCTGATGGGCAACATAGTGGTCAGTGTGATGAACATCAGAGAGTGTGGTACCCTGGGGCTCAGTATTATGACATTTACATTTGACATGTGTGGGAATGTCAGTCAATCTGCCAGTATTACATATACCTATGTCAACACACGAATTATCATAAACACTATCACCCTGATAAACACTATGATATTCAGTACCTCTTGTACTCCCCAAGGGGTCAGAGGTCAAATTAATCAAATGTACATTGTTCGACTTGTCAGATGACGTCACTTCACACATATTGTCAGGTATTATGTCTAAATCTACATTTCTATCAACACATATATCATCAAATATAACATTTGTACAATTATTGTGTCCTTTGGAACTACCCCCCACCCCGTCGATGACCTGAGGGGTCACACTGTGTTCAAATAGTTCACTCAACTGCTAGTTACTGGCCTGTGGCTGCTTATTTCCTTGTCTGTGCTTTGCAGTGCATTTAGATTCTGGATGAGGAAAATTTTTACCTTGCTTGCTGCAGTATGTACAGAAATGCGAGTAGCTTCCGTGGTGGTTCTCATGTGTACATGAGCCCTCATTAAAAAATTTACATGGTCTTCTGCCTGTTGATGGTTGGTTGGAGACTTGAGTGTGGGCCATGGCTATCTGTGATGAGCTCAACCTGTTTATGGCCCACTGTGTTGCATCTGCCCAAGATAGGTGGCCCTCCTCCACCTCGTGCATGGAGGAGGCCCAAGCTGTCCTGACTGCCGGCCAGGGCAGGGATGTAGCATCCCGCATTGTGAAGATGACCTGTGAGAGAGCCTGCTTGACAAGAACTGGATCCGAGATGCTGTGTATATTGCAAAGTTGACCAGCAACCCACTGGGGTAAGGAAAGCTCGTCATATATAACCCTCTTTTTACCATTGGAGGAATGGAAGCCCTCATTGGGCCATCTGAGGTGGGGAGGGGCCACTACCGAGTCGTGTGTGTTATACCTTCCTGATTTTTTGACGGTTGGCTTACCTCTGGCTAGTTCAGATTGCAGGTTGCCCTCATATGACGCCAGAAGGTTGTTGACCGCCTCAGAGATGCCTGGGTTCCCTCTGAGATTCTGGATGCTTGGGATGACGGCGTCATGGCGATCCGGCAGCTGTCCCGCATTGTCCCGGGTATAGGTCATGTGTTCCATCCCCTGGCTAGATTGGTGCTGCCTGGTGGGCTGCCCTTGGCCGTGGTGGGGACCTGCTACTGTGGCTGCCTGAGGATATTGTTGCCTGAAGTCATGTATGTTCATATGGTCCCTCATTTGGTCGCCCATACCAGCCGATTGGGCGGGCTGTTGGGGTGAATTTGGCAGTGAAATCCCCCTGTGGTCGAATGCATGGGACCTAGGGTTAATGGGGGTGGAGTCTCGGGCTGCCTGTCTCTCCACTTTGTCCATTCTCTTCGATAGGGCATCATTTGATTCTTTAATGTCTTTAAGTATTGACAAAATGGCTTCGTTATCAGGATGGGAAACTGGCTGTTGTTTTTCTTTAACACAAGCAGTACTTACAGTCTTTTTGCTTTTCTGAACATATGAACCATCGAGTTCAGAAGCCACCATCCTCTTTTGTTTTTTCACAGAAGTCCTGGCTCTTGCTGAGGCCGTTACCCTCTTCCTAGCATTTGGTATTTCCTTTTTAGATGAAGGCATATTGTATCCAATACTTTACTTGAGTCTATTTAAAATTTTGTTTGATAAAACACTAAAATTCCTTTTCCAATAACTGAAATTTGCATGTTAACACAATGGCTGCCAATTCAAATATGACCCTTGGTTGGATACAAAGCCAAATAAGGCACTGGCCTGATTTCTTATTGGATGACCAGAGGTCAAGAGTTCATTAGAGGCTATAAGCATACAAGTAGTTATAAGGTTAAGGTAGGAGTCAACTGTCAGAGCAGGCCCCTTACATGGCCGTGCTGAATATTGCTTCTATCTCCTTAACCGTGCGAGATAGAGCGATTTCGTCAAAATTTTCGACCCACAGGGTATCTGAGCATTGTACTCTTGTTAATTTTTAAAAAATTTTCCCCTCCCCAAAAATGGCGGCCATTTTGAATTTTCGAATTTTTGCCAAAAATGGCAAAACACAAATTTGCTTCTATCTCCTTAACCGTGCGAGATAGAGCGATTTTGTCGAAATTTTCGACCCACAGGGTATCTAAGCAATGCAATCTTTGCAATTTTCAAAAAATTTTCCCCTCCCCAAAAATGGCGGCCATTTTGAATTTTCGAATTTTTGCCAAAAATGGCAAAACACAAATTTGCTTCTATCTCCTTAACCATGCGAGATAGAGCGATTTCGTCAAAATTTTCGACCCACAGGGTATCTGAGCATTGTACTCTTGTTAATTTAAAAAAAAATTTCCCCTCCCCAAAAATGGCGGCCATTTTGAATTTTCGAATTTTTGTCAAAAATGGCAAAACACAAATTTGCTTCTATCTCCTTAACCGTGCGAGATAGAGCGATTTCGTCAAAATTTTCGCCCACAGGGTATCTGAGCATTGTAGTGTTGGCAATTTTCAAAAAATGTTCCCCTCCCCAAAAATGGCGGCCATTTTGAATTTTCGAATTTTTGCCAAAAATGGCAAAACACAAATTTGCTTCTATCTCCTTAACCGTGCGAGATAGAGCGATTTCGTCGAAATTTTCTACCCACAGGGTATCTAAGGAATGTACTCTTTGCAATTTTCAAAAAATTTTCCCCTCCCCAAAAATGGCGGCCATTTTGAGTTTTCGAATTTTTGCCAAAAATGGCAAAACACAAATTTGCTTCTATCTCCTTAACCGTGCAAGATAGAGCGATTTCGTCGAAATTTTCGACCCACAGGGTATCTAAGGAATGCAATCTTTGCAATTTTCAAAAAATTTTCCCCTCCCCAAAAATGGCGGCCATTTTGAATTTTCGAAGTTTTGCCAAAAATGGCAAAACACAAATTTCCTTCTATCTCCTTAACCATGCGAGATAGAGCGATTTCGTCAAAATTTTCGACCCACAGGTATTTGAGCATTGTATTCTTGGCAATTTAAAAAAAAATTTCCCCTCCCCTAAAATGGCGGCCATTTTGAATTTTCGAATTTTTGCCAAAAATGGCAAAACACAAATTTCCTTCTATCTCCTTAACCATGCGAGATAGAGCGATTTCGTCGAAATTTTCAACCCACAGGGTATCTAAGGAATGTAATCTTTGCAATTTTCAAAAAATTTTCCCCTCCCCAAAAATGGCAGCCATTTTGAATTTTCGAATTTTTGCCCAAAATGGAAAAACACAAACTGGCCTTAACCGTGCAAAATAGAGTTATTTCGTGGAAATTTTCGACCCATAGGGTATCTAAGAAATGTACTCTTGGCAATTTTCAAAAAAATTTCCTTTTCCCAAAAATGGCGGCCATTTTGAATTTTCAAATTTTTGCCAAAAATAGAAAAACAGGAATTTGCTTCTATCTTCATAACCGTGCAAGATAGAGTGATTTCGTCAAAATTTTCAACCCAACCAATGCAAAAAGGCATGAAGCTGAAATAATTTACATCTACACTAACAAATATTTAAGCATCATTGATATATTTTACAAATGAAACAGGGTCTTGTAAGACTACTGTACAATTTGGGCAAAAGGTTCATGGGTGGACATTACACATGATAATGTGTGTTCTTCTATGCTATCCTGTTTCTATTCGCATCTACTATCAACAGGGCGGCCTATTTCTAGTTGTAACAGTCTTTTATTACTAAACAGTAGATATTCTGTGGTAAACCAATCACACCAAATATTATTTTTTGTTATAATTTTTGCAGCAAAAATGGGTGCCTCTGACATACCTGATAAGTATGTTATTTATACATCTTAAATGCTTAAAAATCACTAAGATATTAATTGAGTTCTCAGCATTTTCACATATCCTTGTACAAACATACCTTCTTTGAAACCAGTGCTGTAAAATGTGTGTATATTCTTTGATTTATTTGCAGCTATGGTGAATAGCACAGACATAACTGATTGGTAAGGGATTCATGCACAGATAGTATCCATTACTGTAAAATAAGTCTTATTGGTTATTTATCCTCTAAACCTCCATCAAGCACTGTACTCTGATATGGATCTGTACTTTATTAATGATTGCTTATATTTAATGAATCTTTTACTTTTAATTGTACTGCATTCTATGGGTCACACTAATTTCCCTTACTTTTGAGTATATTGAAACGTTCCTATGTGCATAGCAACACTTCTGATTTAGCCTTCAATCTGAAAACCACAAGTAAAAAATAGTAACTTATTTAGCATCATTTTCATGAAAATTATTGTATGTAAGTCTCAGATCATAATCTGTAGTAATTACTTATGCAGTAGTGGGTGCATAAATCATTAAATATATATTTTTATCACTCAGTAGCTGTGAAGAATTGAGCTCTTTATCTGAATAAGTGGTTCTGTTTACAGTGTTTATTGTGTGAAAATATCAGATTTCTAGCTGCATTATTAATACAGTGGACTCTCACCTGAACCTGTTTATCCAAAAAATCTGGCTCAACCAAACAATTCAGCTTTGCAATAAGGTGATTTTGGAAAATATGTTCCCCATTCACATATCTAAAAATTACACAAAGCCATGACATACAATCGTTTTCCCAATTTCCTTGATCTGCCATCTTTTATATAACTTAGGACATAGTTATTGTTGCATATTGTGCCATTCTTTTTGCAAACTCTTTTGATTCCCAACCACTAGTGTCTAGTCATATTGAAATCTGATTAAAATCATTATAGGTGAGAGAGTTAAAATCCTGGGGACACCAATTAAGGTCACAGCTGGTCAGGATAGGTTCCCAGATAAATTGGACAACTTGGTGTGATCCCCAGGGTTGGGATGCATTCAAGTTTTCTTGCCATTTTGGGCACATTTTGGCACTTTCTACCTTGGCTCTAACCGACTTTAAAATAGTAGCCTCTGTCCCAAGAGTCTTTGAATATAGAACCAGACCTTCTGGAGTGTTGGGTGTCAGAAAATGTGTAACCACTTATTGAGATGTCACAGTGCTTTATATTACAGATGTTTAGACAGTTTTAGAAGTCTTTTTGAAAATGCATAAATATTCCATTTTTGTTTTGTCTGTACATTCCCAATTATCCAAACGTAAGCATGGTTTCTGAAGGCATTTGAATACATGAAAGTCTTCTTTACTTGGATAAAAGTCTATTTTTAAAGAACATTCCAAAAATACACCGCATATTCTAGATTTTGAGTGGCGATTTCTTCTAAAAGTGCAACTCTGAAGGTGAACCACTGAAGGTTTTTTCTATCTCTGTGACATCTCACCTCTTAAATCTCAATAGTCTATTGTATACATAAATACATAAATGTATAGAAAACTGCCACAGTAATGGTCTTCTGAGTCTTATGTTTTGAGAAAAAATATTACATTTTCTGAGTATTTCCTGTGTATACCTATGTATACCTTGTTATAAGTATATTTCTATTCTTATAATTCCTTTGTACTTTACTTAAGGTGCTTTGAAGAATGTGGACAAACATTCAATTTCAAAAATTCTATTGGACCCAAAATGCTTGAGGAAATGTGGAGCAGATCTCCAATTAAATACGTGGACAGTGTGAGTGTTATAGTACTCCTGTTGTATGACTGTATATTGATACTGCACCTAGTGTATTAGTATTAACAAGTGGATTTGTGAAGAATTAATTTAAATTTATAAAGATTTGATAAGCAGCATCTGCAAATATGTAATAATCTTTTTTACAAACTTCCTTTAAAGTTATAGTTATGTAAGTACTATTCTTAATAATTATATCCCCAGACGAAAGTCGGGGATATATTGGATTCAGATCCGTCGCGCCGCCGCCGTAGAAATTTCCTTGTGGACGCGATAACTCAAAAACAAATTAATATTTTTTTTTCAAACTTGGTACACATGTTAAGGATGCCCAAAGGAAGATCCCTATTTTAAGGTGACCTTAAACTCCCAGTAAAAAAGAACTTATGGCCACCTTAAGGTCAGAAATTGGACTTTTGGCCACTTAGAGCCCTGTAGGTCACAAACTATGATGCTCAGCTGGCTGAAATTTTACCTGACAACACATTAATATGTTCTTAGTACATGTGCCGAAAATCACGACTTTAAGTTGAGGAGAAAATTGTGTTTGAGGCCCATAAATACCCCCACTTAGGGATTTTTTGCTATACTTTTCACATATTTTGCCCTATAATTTGGAAGTGGTAATTCTGATGAGTCTCAAACTGCGCTAGGTATAACTTTGATATGTAATCCTTGTCTGTAGAAAATTTTAGGGCTGTAGGTTTACCCAAAGGGGTTGACTTAAGGTCTCAAAAGTGCCCACATAGACCCAATTTATGCACTTTTTGCCACTTTCAAGCACTGTAGCTTTCAAACTATGTCTCTCATCTAAGTTAAATATCATCTGGGAATATATCTATGTGTTTTCTTAGATGTGCCCCAACATTTAGGCCTTTAATAAACAGTTAACCTGTGTATCAGGACCATAAACACCCACCCGAGTGACCCTTATAAGACATTTTTCACATCTTTTTCCCTGTAACTTGGAAATGGTAAGTCTAAGAAGTGTATTAGATGCATATTCTATGTGTAATCTTAGTATGTGACAAATTTTAAGTCTGAAGCTTTAATTTGAAGGCCACATTTAGGTCTCTAGAAGGCCCCATAAAGACCCAGTATTTGGACTTTTTGCCAATTTTAAGGCCTGTGACTGTTAAACTATGTGACTGATAGAACTGAAATCTCATCTGGGAATACATTATTATGTTCTTTTTACATGTGCCAAAAATCAAGGCTTCAAGTAGACATTTAACCTGTGTATGAGTACCTTAAACACCCACCTGAGTGACCCTTTTAAGACATTTTTCACATATTTTGCTCTGTAACTTGGAAATGGTAAGTCTGAGAAGTTTCAAACTTTATTAGATACATATTCTATGTGTAATCTTAGTATGTAACAAATTTTAAGTCTGAAGCTTTAATTTGAAAGCCACATCGAGATCTCTGAAAGGCCCACAGAGACCCAATATTTGGACTTTTTGCCACCTTTAAGCCCTGTGACTGTTAAACTATGTGATTGATGGAGCTGAAATCCCATCTGGGAATGCATTATTATGTCCTTTTTACATATGCCGAAACTCAAGGTTTTTAGTAGACATTTAACCTGTGTATGAGGGCCATAGACACTCGCCCAAGTGCCTTTTTGGACATTTTTTCCGTATTTTGCCCTGTTATTTGGAAATGCTTAGTGTGACAAGTCTTAAACTGTATTATATATAATTTTTGTTTGTTATGTATGTCCCCCAAAAAGTTTCAGATCTGTAGTTTAATTGCTAAGGTCTCTTTAACAATTGTAAAATGCCCACAGAAACCCAATTTATGGACATTATGCCACTTTAAAGCCCAGTAACTGTCAAACTATGTGGGTTATAGAGCTGAAATCTTTGAATTTTTAAAAGGAAATGCCTGTCTATTTAAATTTTGAATATTAATAATGTTATGGCTATCTTAGTCTTTTAAGAACTTATTTTTGTGTGTTATACCTCTGCTTGCTGAGTTTTTAACTTTTTAAAATGAAACTGGTTAAACGCCGGTTAAACATATTCAAGTAGACAAAATGGACACTTTAAGTGAGCTTTAAGTCCCAATATTAATGAAATTATATCCGTATGTAGTAAAACTAGGGGATTTTTAACCCTCAACTAGCCCACTTTTATTCAACTTGCCTCAGTTAATTTTGACACAGCTCCTACAGTTATGAACTCATTTCAGTTGATAATCACCTACTTAAAATTCTCAATTCTTTTTGTATTTGAGTACCCCTTTTATATAGATTGTTTGTTTACCATTTATGCTGTAGCACTCCATCTCTTTGAGAGAACATGTAAACTGTGTAAAAAAGATGTAGAAGATGAGATACATTTTGTTTGTGTTTGTCCAGCTTTAGAGCTGATTCGTATGAAATATTTCAAAATTTTAAATATAGATAAATCTGAATTATTAATAGATCAATTATCAAGGGTATTAACTCATATGAATGTCAATATGGTTATTAATTTTATTTTTGATTTGTGGCAAGAAAGAAAAAGTAAATTATATTGTTAATTTTTATGTATTGAATTGCTGTCTTTATTTATTGTATCTTACCTCAAAATATGTTTGCTCTGTTTGTTATTAACTCTCTATTTAAAGTGACTTATAAGCCCATATAGGGCTGGGTATTACTTCAATAGTTTTTGTATAATCCTTGTCAACATAATACATGTCACTATAATAAACTAATAAACTAAACTAAGTCCCAACCCACATCCCCCACCCGGATTCCCCCCACCCACCTCTGGGACCTCCAGCTATATTGAGTGACACTAAATAAACAAAGGTATTTAATGATATCAGATGAGAAACAAAGAACTCAATGGGGTTGCAGATCTTGTGTAATAGTGAGAGAGGTGTGTAGAAGGGGTGGGGGTGGGAGGTGGTGGGCTTCATTACATATAACACAAAGGGGAGTCAGAACTGAGATTGTGTCACATATTTAGGTTGCATATATATGGACCACATATATAGGTATAGAGGAAATGAATAACTGAAAACAATTTGCAAATTCTAAAAATAATATAATAAAATAATAATATAAATAATTTTTTTTTAAATAATATTTTATTTGTGAACAAATATAGAAACAGATATGCGCTTTTGGGATTATGAATTTTAGAATGGACATTGAATCATCAATCATTTAAATACTTTGAAGGAAGATTGAAAAGTATGATGAGTTGAGTTAAAAATAATATTTTATTTGTCAACAAATATAGAAACAGATATGCTCTTTTGGGATTATTATTTTAGAATGGACATTCAATCATCAATCATTTAAATACTTTGAAAATAGGTTTAGAGTTATCATTGCAGGAAGATTGAAAATATAATTTGAGTTATGTATTCGGCGTCTGGGGATACACCATCTTCCTTGGGAAGATATAAACAGAGTAGATTGATGTGCTGAAGTTCATATAATAATGGGTAATTATGTTTTTAAAAATTCCCGATCAAAACCTGTGGGGTGAGTGATGACCTGTCTGGGGATATGTTGGCGCCGAGTTGGCCCAATCTAGTTGCACCCTTGTTAATTGGGTACTATATATATATATATATATATATGTGTATATATATATGTCTAGTATACGGTTTTAAAAATACACTCATAAATAGCCAAAAATGAATTTTACATGATATTTGAGAGATAGTTTACTTCTTAATTCATTGTCTTTGTACTATTCAAATCCATAGAGAAGTACATATAATTATACTGACTGTTAGGTTACTAAGTGAACCTTATGGGGCCATTTGTCTTAAAATATGTTCTGTTAAGCGACCTTTAATTATTAGTAAAGTCAAAGTTTTCGTGGTCCTGTTAGATTTCACTTTACTGGGTTTATTTCAGAAACGTTTTTAAACTTACAGCAGTTTTGACAATCTTAAGGATTTCATCAGAATAAAAATTTTGAATAAAAAAAAAATTTGAAGTCCCTGCAAAAGTCTTTGGAATATGATAAAAGTCTTCCAATGTAAGCAATGAACATGGTTCTGTTTTTCCTGAATATAAAACATGGGATATTAAAGATACTCTGAAGCCTTAATCACTGCCATAATTTAAGTCTTACCTGTTTAAATATACCTCTGTTCAGTAGAATTTCCTGTCATTAGACGAAATGTCAGCTACTTATACCCTTTTCACACTACAGGTGGTATCACCTGCGGTAACACACCTTTGGTGAAACGTCCCTGTCCTTGGATCACTGCCTCACGTCCATTTGCGACCTTGCGAGTCAGTGGCGAACCATCCATTACCATGTCCCTCGGAAGTTTGGGAAAGTTTGAAATTTCTGCCTTTGATTTCCATACCATGGGCATGCTCAGACGATTTCACGCATGAGCATATGAGTTTCTTACTACATTAACCGAAAGTGCGGTTCAGTTTGTACAGAAGGTTGTGATTCGGTCGTCTTAAGGTGTACACGGGGTCATTAATGTCAGACAAGTTGTTATTGTATTGTCTGGTTTTATGTTAAATTATTAAGAAATGGAATAAGCAATCCCTTGTTTATATGAATGAGTGTATATGTATCACATTAAATGTTTGTAGCTACCTATGTTTATCATTGTCTAACATTAACTAGAGGATCGCTCGCAAAAAAAAAAGATAATGTTTTTGCAGAGCAAAAACAAAGCGTCCCGAAAAGGATATAAAGGTGAGTGCTAAAGTATTAAGAAAATGCTTCGTTTCTAGCCTTATACTGTTGTGGCAACCAAAGTCAGCGCAGTCTGCTCTATCTAGCACGGTTTTCAAGATATAAGCATTTTTGTGTTTTGCAAAAAATAAAAAAATTAAAAATGTCCGCTATATTTGGCGAGACAAAAATATTTTGAAAATTGGCATGGCTAGTCTGCAGAGATACCCAGCAGGTCTAAAATTTTGTTGAGTTCGATCCATATAGCACGGTTCTCGAGATATAAGCATTTTTGTGTTTTGCAAAAACTTTGAAAATTCAAAATGGCCACCAATTTTGGGGAGACAAAAATTTTTGTCAAAACCACTGCCGCGGTATGTATCTCCCGCCGAGCATTAAAGCAAAAGAAATAGCTTTTCAGAGATATTCACAATTTTTCATTTTCGTGTGTGAAAGCTCTGCCAAAAGTAGGTGAATGAGTTATTTGAGAAAAATTGGCTATCTGCAATACTATTAAGAGATAATTCACATTTACTCATTTTGAGGTGAATAATTAGCTATGGGTCTGAAACTTCACCAAGTGAAAGCTCTCCCAAAAGTAGGTGAATGAGTTATTTGAGAAAAATTGGGTATCTGCAATACTTTTAGAGATAATTCGCATTTACTCATTTTCAGTAGGTGAGTAATTAGCTATGGGTCTGAAACTTCACCAAGTGAAAGCTCTCCCAAAAGTAGGTAAATGATTAATTTGAGAAAAATTGGCTATCTGCAATACTTTTAGAGATAATTAGCATTTACTCATTTTGAGCAGGTGAGTAATTAGCTATGGGTCTGAAACTTCACCAAGTGAAAGCTCTCCCAAAAGTAGGTGAATGAGTTATTTGAGAAAAATTGGCTATCTGCAATACTTTTAGAGATAATTCGCATTTACTCATTTTGAGTAGGTGAGTAATTAGCTATGGGTCTGAAACTTCACCAAGTGAAAGCTCTCCCAAAAGTAGGTGAATGATTAATTTGAGAAAAATTGGCTATCTGCAATACTTTTAGAGATAATTCGCATTTACTCATTTTGAGTAGGTGAGTAATTAGCTATGGGTCTGAAACTTCACCAAGTGAAAGCTCTCCCAAAAGTAGGTGAATGAGTTATTTGAGAAAAATTGGCTATCTGCAATACTTTTAGAGATAATTCGCATTTACTCATTTTCAGTAGGTGAGTAATTAGCTATGGGTCTGAAACTTCACCAAGTGAAAGCTCTCCCAAAAGTAGGTGAATGATTAATTTGACAAAAATTGGCTATCTGCAATACTTTTAGAGATAATTCGCATTTACTCATTTTGAGTAGGTGAGTAATTAGCTATGGGTCTGAAACTTCACAGAGTGAAAGCTCTCCCAAAAGTAGGTGAATGAGTTATTTGAGAAAAATTGGCTATCTGCAATACTTTTAGAGATAATTCGCATTTACTCATTTTCAGTAGGTGAGTAATTAGCTATGGGTCTGAAACTTCACCAAGTGAAAGCTCTGCCAAAAGTAGGTGAATGAGTTATTTGAGAAAAATTGGCTATCTGCAATACTTTTAGAGATAATTCGCATTTACTCATTTTGAGTAGGTGAGTAATTAGCTATGGGTCTGAAACTTCACAGAGTGAAAGCTCTCCCAAAAGTAGGTGAATGAGTTATTTGAGAAAAATTGGCTATCTGCAATACTTTTAGAGATAATTCGCATTTACTCATTTTGAGTAGGTGAGTAATTAGCTATGGGTCTGAAACTTCACCAAGTGAAAGCTCTTTGGGATAGCTGCTCTGCAGAGATACCCTGAAGATAAAAAATTTCGTGGAAATCGCTCTATGTAGCATGGTTTTCGAAATATTAGCATTTTTGTGTTTTGCAATTTTTGCGCGAAAATTCAAAATGGCCGCCATTTTTGGCGAGACAAAATTTTTTTGAAAATTGGCATGGCTACTCTGCAGAGATACCCTGTGGGTCAAAAATTTCGTCGAAATCGCTCTATCTAGCACGGTTTTCGAGATATAAGCATTTTTATGTTTTGCAATTTTTGCGAAAAATTCGAAAATTCAAAATGGCCGCCATTTTTGGCGAGACAAAATTTTTTTCAAAATTGGGATAACTACTCTGCAGAGATACCCTTTGGGTCAAAAATTTCGTCGAAATCGCTCTATCTAGCAGGGTTTTCGAGATATAAGCATTTTTGTGTTTTGCAATTTTTGCGAAAATTTCGAAAATTCAAAATGGCCGCCATTTTTGGCGAGACCAAAATTTTTTGAAAATTGGGAAAAGTACTCCGCAGAGATATCCTGCGGGTCAAAAATTTTGTCGAAATTGCTCTATCTAGCACGGTTTTTGAGATATAAGCATTTTTGTCTTTTGCAATTTTTGCGAAAATTTCGAAAATTCAAAATGGCCGCCATTTTGGGCGAGACAAAAATTTTTTGAAAATTGGGAAAACTACTCCGCAGAGATACCCTGCGGGTCAAAGATTTCACCGAAATCGCTCTATCTAGCACGGTTTTCGAGATATAAACATTTTTGTGTTTTCCTTATTTGGAAAATTCGTAATGATTAATTAATCATTAATTACTCGGCCATTTCTTGACCAATCAATGCCAAAATCTAATGATTTCCAGATTTTAATAGAATGAATGTATTTGCCAAGTTTCAGGTGAATTGATAAAATTCCTTTCAAGTTATCATCCGGACAAGCTTCCCCACCGAAAAAAGACATTTTTGGTCATGTGACCTCTCTGATTGGTTGAAATGTCACTGCAGCATATTCAAAAAAATTCCCCAAGGCTACTGCCTAAACCTGCCAAATTTGAAAAGAATCCGCCTAACGGTTACAGAGTTATAAGGAAAACAAAATGCGGAGCCGGCGGAGCCGCCGGAGCCGGCGGAGCCTGAAGCTCACCCATACACAAACAAGCGTCCCTTGCGGGACGCTTAATGATGGCTAACATTAATGACACCCATGTAATGCGGTGACATAAGGTGAGTTAACTTATAAGGTATCGGTCGTTTCCCCACATATTCATACAATGGCTACCGAAGATGAGTTAAGGTTAATGGAGGTTGCTTCTCGGTGATCAACGTAAAGCTTCTAACCACGGGACATACTGCCTGTATTGTGAAAGGGGCATTAGAGGGTTTTCCCATTGAAAGTTACCATGTTATCTCAACTTGTGTGTAAGCCCTGTTCTCAAATAGAGGTATTTGGCCAGACATTGTGAGATTCTGTTAATAAAAATCTCTTTTTGAGTAGACAGTTAAATATTGACTTAACATTGATTCATAAGAAGTGACAAAAGTACTCCTACATATATAGGAATTCTAGACAAAATGGTGTACTTTCCATTCTAAAAACTGTAACAGGATCGGATACATTTGACTGACAGTGTGTATAACTAAAACCTTTAAAGCTACAGAAACTTGCTTCCAGTTATGGATAAACTTTGACTCATACCTATAAAATATACACTATTTTCTGATGCTGAGACCTCAGAATGGGCTCTACTTACACATAAATTGACTAGATACTGGGCTTTTTACTGATACAAAATGTTTGCTGTATCTATATCGACTTAAAAGGAAACTATGTCAACAGAGTTCTACTGAAATGAGTTTATCTGTACATAACACCAGTATTTCTGCACCAGGTGAAGGCGCCTGTGATGCTGATGATTGGGGAGGATGATTTGAGGGTGCCACCAAAACAGGCACACGAGTACAGGAGAGCTCTTCAAGCCAGGGGAAACACTGTGAAGTGAGTCAATAAATACACTGCATATTAGTCAACCCCCTATAAATATGCAGTAGAATCTTCATTATTTGACCTTTTACCAAAGTCAAAGTTGGGGCTTTATGTAAGTTTTGTCAGCTAAGGTCATATTGAGACAGGTACGCAGTGAACCCCACATGTTGTCATAAGCTGGGTTCAAACCCATGACCACAGAGTTTAGAGCCAAATGATTGAATGCCAGACTTGTTGAAAGGGCAGGGTCAGTAACACCGGTATCTCAGTATTAAGACCAATTCAGTTGAACAACGTGACAACACTTTACTACCGACTTTTTGAATGTCAATATATAATACTGTGAGAAAACAAAATTATTGGAAATAAACATTAAATCTGAAGAAATTGTAAACTTTTATCTCATATTTCTATATATTTTTGAACTTTTATAGCAGGTTATCTTTCGGAAAAACTACTGTGTTTTGTTTGCTTCCTGTTAGTGGGCCTGTTCATTGGGGATATGCTAGAATGCAATTTTTTTCAGTATCCCAGAATCGATATGGTTTAACACTGGTGGGATACCGAAATGGAAAATCTGCTACCAACCCTGCCCTACAACAGGCCATTTTGCCACTAAGGCCTTTCACTTTTTGTTAACCAGATATTCACTTACTAAGAGTGAGTCCTAGCGAGGCTGTCACTTCTACAGATAACATTTTTCACATTTTTTTTTTTTTTTTTTTTTTTTGCGGTAAACTTTCATGAATTGTGGCATTATATATATATATATAAGCATCATTAGTACCAATCTCATCACTGAAGTTAGCAGCATGCTACATTATTACTTGGATGGGCGACAGTCTGAGTTCTAGGCCAGCTACAGAATGTATCTGGCTTCCAATTTGTTCCAGAATTTTGGTGGATTTTGCTTAATTTTGAGGACATACAAGAAAAAAAAAGAAATGTTTCATTGAAATTATTCAATGCCCTTTTAAGAAGGGTGTAACAAAGAATTTGTTTGAAATATACTCGGGATAAAACTATATCAAAGATATCAAACTACATCAGTTATTGTTGCAAAGACCCACTTAACTTTTGATGTTTTGATTACATAAGTGTTAATACAATGTGGTGTGTTTCATCTCTAAATCCCTTACCTACTCACTCATGCTCAGGTGAAGTTCATCAAAACAACATCACATAGTAGTAAGATAACTTAATTGATTGTAGGTAACCCCATAAAAGACTAATAAAGTATAATGCAGGACAATGTTAATTGCAATCTGTCTTCATATTTCTGTATATATAGCAGGAACTAGTGAATACAGATCATAACATAAACTGAAAACAAAAAGTATGTGGAAATTTGTGAAAAAAGTGATGGGTCTTCCTATGATTCTCCCCCATCTGTTAAAAACAAGCCTGGAAATACTTGTGATATTTGTGAGCAATTTGTGCCAGGTAATGCTGGGAGTTTAAAAGTACATAAATGGAAGCATCAGACACAGTCAAAAGGTCAGTCTGAAGGACAGTGGTGTAATGTGTGCAAAATCTTTGTCAAGGGAAACAAGGGCAACCTTTAAGTACACACAGAGACAAAGCATAAAGACAAAGCCAAAAGTGACACTAATTCCAAAAACAAACAAATGCCAACACATCTTTGTGATTTATTTGAATCTGATGAAGAGGAGGTGGAGTTTGAGGGATATACACAGGATGAAGTTGATCAGCTAGAGGCCTTGTTAAATTCTGAGATGTGTGAGGAGTCTGATGCTGAGGAAAATATACAAAATATATATATTTTGCATTTACAGTTATATTTTACAGTTTAAATAAAGGTGTTAAGTAACTTATTTGTTTGTAAATTTTACCATAAATAAGAACGCGGGGGGGGGGGGGCTCAAAAGTGATGTATGGAAAATAAGAACGTGCCCTAGGGGGGGGCCAAAATGCTTGTATGGAAAATAAGAACGTGGCCCTAGGGGGGGGGCCTAAAATTCTTCGCACATTCCACGTTCTTATTTTCGGTGATTGACTGTATTAAAAACTTCTTGCCCATTATAATGAGGACTCTTGACCATACAAGTAAAGAAAGAGTATGTTTACTTCTCTGAAAAATTTGTTGTATTTTCTATTTTCTATGAAAGGCTGCTGAGCTATCCTGGCAACTCACACCCTATCAACAAGGTGGATTCAGAGGCAGATGCATTTGTAAACATTGTGCTGTGGTTCAATAAATACATTGGTGCTGAGTAGCTGTAAAGACATAAAAAAGTCTTCAGTTAACAATTTATGAAGTTATAATTCTTTAAAATACAGTTAAACCTCTTTAAGTAAAAAACTCTGGGTATTTAAAATTTCAGTGGAAGTAGAAATGTATAGAGATATCTTCAGAGGTCTTTTACATATGAAATTTATGATCTCACCCAAAATTCCTTTTGAAGTATTAGTATTTTTCTTGTCCCGTATGTTTATACTTAATTGTGTCCAACTGCATACAAATTAAATACCTTCAGTGCTTATTACTTTTTTTTGTGGTGTTGGTTATGTTTTCAAAAGAGTTTTCTCGGTCAGTCAGTCTGTTTGCAGGTTTGCTCAAAAACTATTACTGCTTTTGTTTACCATATAAATTTTCTTTAAGAAACCAAAACTAAAACCCATAGAAGAAGTGATTCTAGTACTACAGTAGGCACCTTTAAACTGGAAAATCCAATATATACATGATTTTACTTGTTATGCCTAATTTCGGCTTAAACCTTTAATAATATGGTAAAAATATGTTGTAACTTTCAAAACTGGCTTTGTAATACACTGCTTCTGTTTGTACAATCCCACTGTATTTGTGTTAAATGAAATGCATGTGGTTGAAATAAAGTAAATCTATACTTGGGATTTGGTGTCTGTCACAACTCCAGTGTATATCTTAATGTTTGTGCTGTTTGAAGAGATTATCCAGACAAATAGAGAAGTGTAAGTATCTGTTATTTTTTATCTATAATGATGATGCTTCAAAGTAAATTATTAAAATTATTTCATGTGGCTGTTTTGTGGAATGTACCCTGTAATTTTCAAGTCGATTGCATAAAAGCACCACAATGTTCATTGTTAATAAGATATCTGTGTTCATTTGTCAAGACTCTTTCTGTGCCAAAATGTGCTTTTGAGTTTGAGTTTTCCTTATCAGAATTTTAACGCCAGCTGGGTAGTAATTGTGAAAGTATGCCACATTTACTGGGGAAAGTTTCAGTGTAAATTGAACTGTCCTCTTAAAATTCCATGTCCAAACTCTGACTCAAGGAAATTTATGCCTTCAAATTTGACATTGTGTTTGAACAAGACTCTTTTTTTGCCTGAAGTTTACATACTTCATCTGGATATTTTACAGGCCTGTATCATCACTGTTTTCATATTAAAATTATACACATTATTTGCTGTGGGTCACCATTTTTCCAGTTGAGATTGTGAAGGTACAGTGGATCTTTAAATTTACAGGTGGTGTTTATATTAAGGATACTGATATAAGATACATAACCTAACTAAAAATACTCATAGAGGGCAGACTTCCACCAGGGCTCATTTTCAAAACTTCTGTTTTTTTAACATTTTTTTTTTTTTTTTTAAATTTTTTTTGTGTGTCCAGAATATGATCTAGATATTCCCCAAAATGTAATCACTTCTTTTTTTGTTTTGGCCATGCCCTACCCACAGAAAAGCAATGCTGAAGATCCACCCTTTGCTTTTTGGAACATTGTCAATCAAAATCACAAAATGTTTTAAAAATACGTTCGAATAGGGACCTTTGAAAAGTCTGGATTTAATTGTATCCAGAATATGACCCAGATCTTTCCCAAAATGTAATAACTTCTTCATTTAGTCAGACCCTACCCACATAAAAAATTCTGAAAGATCTGTTCATTATTTTTGGAGATATCACAAACACAGACAAATGAACGCACCCAAAAATATATCCTTCTGGTGGAGTTCATCATGTTAAAGTCCACAGTGCATGAAAAAAAAGTTTCTTTAAAACTTTGTATGTGTGTGCCAGTGAGTAAGACAATCCCAGTAAAGAAAACCAGACATCAATCAGAGCATCCCCCACTGAGATACAGCCTCTCAAAGTGGCATATGAAATAACATCCCTGAAAACATGTGTGGAGGTGTTGTGATGAAATAAAAGGTACACAACTGCCTGATTTGCAATAGTTTCTGTTATAAATGTATTGGGAAGGATTGGATGTAATTAAATATGTAGCTGATTAAATTGTATTTTGAAGTGATTTTTTTTTTGAAGTTTAATTCGAAATGAATAAGGATAATTTTGTTTGAAAAGTTTTTTATAATTTAACAAGATAATTGGCATTTATTCTTTAATATGAAAGCTGTCAATCAGACTCCATCTAAAATTGTCAGTGACAGAGAGGAACAGAGAGTGACTGTGTGTGAGAGTGAGGATTCTGTACAGATACCATTTCATATATTAACCATAAGTACTGTGATTCTAAGAGATGGTCTGGTTACAGTCATACATATATGAATGTGCATCAATCATTGTTAGTAAATTGTTAGTTTTTTTTTCTTTTGGCTTGGGTTGCAAAACTTTTAATGAAACCTTTATGTATAGTCTTTAACTTGGTTATTTCTTGCATACAATTCCGACAAATTACATTAAAATTTTTATAATCAACAAAGTACGGTACTCTTCTCTATGACTACAAGAATTTCATACATTTAAAAATCCAAACTTTCAGGTACAAATTTACATGATCATTACAATCTGATGCCTACAGTTATTAAAAGTACATGTATGAAAGACACACTGTTGTCAATAAAATGTAAGAATGTGGTTCCGATCTCCAGTGTATTGAACTCTACATCCTGGTACTGAACCATTTCAGACTGCTTACTTTCAATGTTGGCAGCCGTGTAGCCCAATATAATGACGAGTTTTATAAATTGTCACTGTCCATTCTTAATGGTCAACTAGAGCTAGTAATGAATATTGATCTGTTCATTCAAAAATAATACAATGTACCATTTACTGTTGAACCTTGGGCTAACTTTTGCTGTTCTGATAATAAGGAGTTGGATAATCATGAATGCCGTAAAATTGATCCCACTTTGAAAAAATGTGGAAAAGAACTGGGTGAAGAACATGCTTATCAATACATTTAAAAACTGACACACTATCAGAAGCTGCATTGTTACACTATAAAACTACACACTTATTCACTATTTTGGACACAAGTTACAGTCAAATTGTAGTGTTAATTATTAATTATAAGACTATTATTTGTGTGTGACCAGAATATATTTCAAGTTCATTCGATAGAAGAATCATTGCACTAATTATTGGAAAAAAAATTTATTTTTTGGACTGAAGCCGACCCTTTCCATGACAGTTTATAAAACACTAATTTCACTTCATTTTACACTATTTTGTATTGTAAACATTGAGATCAGAGTTCTAAATCACCTTGTATAAGGTGGCACAGTTTCAGAGAGGGATCTGTTTGTTTTTCCCAAGTGTCAGATTTAACTGGCTTTTAATGTGCTTTCTCGTGGGAGTTTGAAGATGGGACTTGGCAGGTGTGTTGTTACACAATCTGCACAGGGATGAAAAAAACATTTCATGCACTGTGGTCTTTAAATTGTATGGTCTTGATGAAGCTGTTCTAAAAGTCTAATTTCAATAAGATAGTTATGAAAAGCTGGCTTTCAAGGTATATACGAGGTTGTTGCCAATAGGCTATAATCACTTATCCTTACTGTGTAATATTATGTTCTTGTACTTTTTAAATTTTGAGTTTACACAGCTTTATTTAATTTACACGGTGTTCATTGTAATATATTCTCAGAATAAATATGTTGCAAATCTATTTGCAGGTTTTTTTTGGCAGGGTTGCTGAGAGGCAGAACCAGTGAATTCCATTGTATCAGATTTTTATAGAGTTGGTGGTGCACATGGCTGCACATTGTCATCTATTTTTGCGAGTTTCGAGTTTTGGACATTTCGAGTGGTAATTCATTGCCATTTTTGGATGTGGTTTGAATAATTTCAGCTGAATGATCTTTTGGTTTTTAACCCGTGCTCATAAAGGCAGGGGTTATAGTCGTCCCCTACACCATCTGGCCGGCTACGGTAGTGGGCATAAAGCTTGTGGGTGTTCCACAGCCTAAACCCATTCACAGATTTTCACCAAATTTTCAAGGTATGTTTACCCCAAGAGGATCTAGAGTTGATTAGGTTTGAGGGGGGATATCTGTTATTAAGCGTCCCGCAAGGGACGCTTGTTTGTGTATGGGAGACCTTCAGGCTCCGCCGGCTCCGCATTTTGTTTTCCTTATAACTCTGTAACCGTTAGGCGGATTCTTTTCAAATTTGGCAGGTTTAGGCAGTAGCCTTGGGGAATTTTTTTGAATATGCTGCAGTGACATTTCAACCAATCAGAGAGGTCACATGACCAAAAATGTCTTTTTTCGATGGGGAAGCTTGTCCGGATGATAACTTGAAAGGAATTTTATCAATTCACCTGAAACTTGGCAAATACATTCATTCTATTAAAATCTGGAAATCATTAGATTTTGGCATTGATTGGTCAAGAAATGGCCGAGTAATTAATGATTAATTAATCATTACAAATTTTCCAAATAAGGAAAACACAAAAATGCTTATATCTCGAAAACCGTGCTAGATAGAGCGATTTCGACGACATTTTTGACCCACAGGGTATCTCTGCGGAGTAGTTTTCCCAATTTTCAAAAAAATTTTTGTCTCACCCAAAATGGCGGCCATTTTGAATTTTCGAAATTTTCGCAAAAATTGCAAAACACAAAAATGCTTATATCTCGAAAACCGTGCTAGATAGAGCGATTTCGACGAAATTTTTGACCCACAGGGTATCTCTGCAGAGTAGTTATCCCAATTTTGAAAAAAAAATTTGTCTCGCCAAAAATGGCGGCCATTTTGAATTTTCGAATTTTTCGCAAAAATTGCAAAACACAAAAATTGCTTATATCTCGAAAACCGTGCTAGATAGAGCGATTTCGACGAAATTTTTGACCCACAGGGTATATCTGCAGAGTAGCCATGTCAATGTTCAAAAAAATTTTTATCTCGCCAAAAATGGCAGCCATTTTGAATTTTCGAATTTTTCGCAAAAATTGCAAAACATAAAAATGCTTATATCTCGAAAACCCTGCTAGATATAGCGATTTCGACGAAATTTTTGACCCACAGGGTATCTCTGCAGAGTAGCCATGCCAATTTTCAAAAAAATTTTATCTCGCCAAAAATGGCGGCCATTTTGAATTTTCGAATTTTTCGCAAGAATTGCAAAACATAAAAATGCTTTTATCTCGAAAACCGTGCTAGATAGAGCGATTTCGACGAAATTTTTGATCTGCAGGGTATCTCTGCAGAGTAGCCATGCCAATTTTCAAAAAAAAAATTTCTCGCAAAAAATGGGGGCCATTTTGAATTTTCGAATTTTTCGCAAAATTGCAAAACATAAAAATGCTTATATCTCAAAAACCGTGCTAGATAGAGCGATTTCGACGAAATTTTTGACCCACAGGGTATCTCTCCAGAGTAGCCATGCCAATTTTCAAAAAAAATTTGTCGTGCCAAAAATGGCGGCCATTTTGAATTTTCAAATTTTTGCGCAAAAATTGCAAAACACAAAAATGCTAATATTTCGAAAACCGTGCTACATAGAGCGATTTCGACGAAATTTTTGATCTTCAGGTTATCTCTGCAGAGCAGCTATCCCAAAGAGCTTTCATTTGGTGAAGTTTCAGACCCATAGCTAATTGCTCACCTACTCAAAATGAGTAAATGCGAATTACCTCTAAAAGTATTGCAGATAGCCAATTTTTCTCAAATAACTCATTCACCTACTTTTGGAAGAGCTTTCACTTGGTGAAGTTTCAGACCCATAGCTAATTACTCACCTACTCAAAATGAGTAAATGCTAATTATCTCAAAAACTATTGGGGATACCCAATTTTTATCAAATAACTCATTCATGTACTTTTGGGAGAGCTTTCACATGGTGAAGTTTCAGACCCGTAGATGATTACTCACCTACTCAAAATGAGTAAATGCGAATTATCTCTTAAAAGTATTGCAGATAGCCAATTTTTCTCAAATAACTCATTCACCTACTTTTGGAAGAGCTTTCACATGGTGAAGTTTCAGACCCATAGCTAATTACTCACCTACTCAAAATGAGTAAATGCGAATTATCTCTAAAAGTATTGCAGATAGCCAATTTTTTTCAAATAACTCATTCACCTACTTTTGGGAGAGCTTTCACATGGTGAAGTTTCAGACCTATAGCTAATTATTTACCTACTCAAAATGAGTAAATACTAATTATCTGTAAAAGCATTGCGGATACCCAGTTTTTATCAAATAACTCATTCACCTACGTTTGGAAGAGCTTTCACATGGTGAAGTTTCAGACCCATAGCTAATTACTCACCTGCTCAAAATGAGTAAATGCGAATTATCTCTAAAAGTATTGCAGATAGCCAATTTTTCTCAAATAACTCATTCACCTACTTTTGGGAGAGCTTTCACTCTGTGAAGTTTCAGACCCATAGCTAATTACTCACCTACTCAAAATGAGTAAATTCGAATTATCTCTAAAAGTATTGCAGATAGCCAATTTTTTTCAAATAAATCATTCACCTACTTTTGGGAGAACTTTCACTTGGTGAAGTTTCAGACCCATAGCTAATTACTCACCTACTCAAAATGAGTAAATGCGAATGATCTCTAAAAGTTTTGCAGATAGCCAATTTTTCTCAAATAACTCATTCACCTACTTTTGGGAGAGCTTTCACTCTGAAGTTTCAGACCCATAGCCAATTACTCACCTACTCAAAATGAGTAAATGCGAATTATCTCTAAAAGTATTGCAGATAGCCAATTTTTCTCAAATAACTCATTCACCTACTTTTGGGAGAGCTTTCACTCTGTGAAGTTTCAGACCCATAGCTATTTATTCACCTACTCAAAATGAGTAAATGCTAATTATCTGTAAAAGTATTGCGGATACCCAATTTTTATCAAATACTCATTCATCTGCTTTTGGGAGAGCCTTCACATGGTGAAGTTTCAGACCCATAGCTAATTACTCACCTACTCAAAATGAGTAAATGCGAATTATCTCTTAATAGTATTGCAGGTAGCCAATTTTTCTCAAATAACTCATTCACCTACTTTTGGGAGAGCTTTCACTCTGTGAAGTTTCAGACCCATAGCTATTTATTCACCTACTCAAAATGAGTAAATGCTAATTATCTGTAAAAGTATTGCGGATACCCAATTTTTATCAAATACTCATTCATCTGCTTTTGGGAGAGCTTTCACATGGTGAAGTTTCAGACCCATAGCTAATTACTCACCTACTCAAAATGAGTAAATGCGAATTATCTCTTAATAGTATTGCAGATAGCCAATTTTTCTCAACTCATTCACCTAATTTTGGAAGAGCTTTCACACACGAAAATGAAAAATTGTGAATATCTCAGGAAAAGCTATTTCTTCTGCTTTAATGCTCGGCGGGAGATACACACCACGGCAGTGGTCTTGACAAAAAATTTTGTCTCCCCAAAAATGGTGGCCATTTTGAATTTTCAAAGTTTTTGCAAAACACAAAATGCTTATATCTCGAAAACCGTGCTATATGGAGCGAACTCAACAAAATTTTTGACCTGCTGGGTATCTCTGCAGAGTAGCCATGCCAATTTTCAAAATATTTTTGTCTCGCCAAATATAGCGCACATTTTTAATTTTTTAATTTTTTGCAAAACACAAAAATGCTTATATCTTGAAAACCGTGCTAGATAGAGCAGACTGCGCTGACTTTGGTTGCCACAACAGTATAAGGCTAGAAACGAAGCATTTTCTTAATACTTTAGCACTCACCTTTATATCCTTTTCGGGACGCAAAAACATTATTTTTTTTTTTGTGAGCGATCCTCTAGTTAACTGTTGCCATGGCAACACTTTAAGATTTTTGTGTCTTAAAGTTGTAGGTATCCCACAGCCTAAACCCATACACCGATTTTCACAAAATTTTCAGGGTACGTTTATACCAAGAGGATCTAGAGTTGATTAGGTTTTTGGGGGTATCCAGTAACAACTGGTGCCATGGCAACACTTTTAAGATTTTTGGGTCTTAAAAAATAAATTGATCAGTGTTTCACAGCCTAAACCCATGCATAGATTTTAACCAAATTTTCAGGATATATTTACCCTAAGAAGATCTAGGGCTGATTAGGTTTTGGGGGTATCCAACAACAACTGTTGCCATGGCAACACTTTGAATTTGGGGGGTTTTAACATTTTTGGGTGTTCCACAGCCTAAACCACTTTATGGATTTTCACCAAATTTTCAGGATATGTTGAAACAGGATCTAGAGCTGAGTAAGTTTTGGAGGGTATCTGGCAACGCCTGTTGCCATGGCAATGCTTTAAATACTTGTCTGTCGTAAACTACTTAATTTAAAAGGGGCGCTATTAAACTGATGTTCTACAGTTGGATTTTTATCCCCCTCTGGCCTAGGTTTGATTTGGGAGATTATGAAATACCTTCCTTGTGCATGTGTGTCTGCATACGTGTGTACGTTGTCACATTTTAAATCAAGCCTTATATCACATTTATGATATCTTTACCAAATTTGCAGAGAATGTTTATGGCTGTGAAAACATGTCTGTAAAAAATTGGTAGTTATTTTAAAAAACAACATGGCTGCCATAGAAAATTATTGATATGTTCTAAAGTTTAAAATATTGCAACTTGCTGTGTCAGATTTGCATAAAATGTAAATGGCTAGGAAAGCTTGCCTGAGAGTAATTTTGGCCTTGTTTTGAAAACAAAATGGCTGCCATATCACAAGTCATGGTTTGCAAATCTTTTGCAATTTCAAATTTGACCTTTGACCCCTGCTTCAAGGTCATGTAGGGTCATCATGCTAAAAGAGCCTTATTTCTCCCTTATAATGGGTTCTAGGGCTTCAAAATATGGAAACAACTTGTAACAAATGGCCTTTGAATCTTACGTCTGACAACATTTTGTGGATTCTGTCTATTTCTTACAACTGAAGTTGTTCCTAAGATTATCCCAAATCTCAATGTTTTTGGCCATTGATTTGTACCTGCAGGCTGGGGTTCTTGCCTGCCGAGGCTGGCTATTTTGTTTTACATTCCTTCGCCCATTAATTAAAATGATTTTTGGAAGAATTTCTTTTTTGACATGCTTGTATTTTATAACCTTTGAACCTGAAACAGGAACTTAACTATGCTGATAAGATCTGTCTGGACCAGCGACAACTAAACAGCAAATTAATTAAGGAAAATATGTACCCCCGGAAAATGCAAGCTGTGACAATCAAAAATATTTACAGGGGATATAACCAAAAACAATGTAACTGGCAGTACTTTATGAATTTTTTTCAAAGCAACAGAAACTGTAATAAATTGCCTTTAAAATAGTACAAATATCATACTTGTAGATTAAATAAAATAAACACACTATAAAATCATTTTCATGAGATTTACCTTGTCAGCAGTTCTATATCTGTTAAGAATATTTTTAAAACTATTTTAACTATACTTACAATATATCACCAGAAAGGCATTGAAACAGTTTGTCTGCTCATCTTAATTGCATTCAAATCCTCAGACAAACCACTGAGCAAGAAATATTTGAAAGTTGAGTCTGTTTTATAACCACATACCAAGCACTACTGTGGACACCATTTCTTCAAATATCTTCAGAGATACAAAACCAATTTACTAAAAACGGTCATGTACTACAGTATAATATCTTCAGAATGATGACAATACTGTATCTATATCTTCATTTAGACATTCTAAAATGTGTTTTAATATTTATACCTATATGTAACTTCCAAATTGATTGTGCTTTAATTCATCCATTTTTACCCCACAGTAATTAAGGGCTGTCGGGGTATTGTTTTCACTGATGGTGTGCTATGGGCGTCCGGGCGGACAGCGGGAAAAAGTTTGTCTGGGCTGTATCTCAGAAACTGTAAGGTGTAAGAAGTTGATACTTGGTAGGGACATTGGTTAGGATGTGTAGGTGTGCAACGTCATGGTCTGTCCTTCATTTGACTTTTGACCTTGCCGTAGTGACCTTGATTTGAAAATCTTATCCGGGATATATCTCGGAATTTGTAAGGTGTAGGAAGTTGATACTTGGTAGGGACATTGATTAGGGGGGTGTAGGTGTGCAAGTCATGGTGTGACCTTGATTTGACCTTGCCATAGTGATCTTGACCTGTAAAATCTTGTCCAGGCTATATCTTGGAAGTTCTAAGGTGTAGGAAGTGGATACGTGGTAGGGACATTGGTAAGGGGGCATAGGTGTGCAACATCATGGTGTGACCTTGATTTGACCTTTGACCTTGTCATAATGAGCTTGACGTATAAAAGCTTGTCTGGGCTATATCTTAGAAAAAGTAAGGTGTAGGAAGCTGATGCTTGGTAAGGGACATTGGTTGGGAGTTGTAGGTGTGCAATGTCATGGTGTGACCTTGATTTGACCTTTGACATCGCCGTAGTGACCTTGACCTTTAAAATCTTGTCTGGGCTATTTCTTGGATTCCGAAAGATGTAGAACATTGATACTTGGCAGGGACATTGGTTAGGGGGTGTAGGTATGCATCATGTGACCTCTGCCAATGTATGTTCACCTGCTATATTTGTGACCTGTTTCTCTTATGACAAAGACATATGGATTGCTGCGATTATTGTATAAATTTTTACATAATTGTGCTATTTCCATTGACAGTTGTTCTTTAGTTAATAAAATTTTGCAGCTTCATAAATTTTAATAAACTGATTGTCTTGTTTTAATACGTTGTAGGTGTGCAATGTCATGGTGTGACCTTGATTTGACCTTTGACATCGCCGTAGTGACCTTGACCTTTAAAATCTTGTCTGGGCTATTTCTTGGATTCCGAAAGATGTAGAACATTGATACTTGGCAGGGACATTGGTTAGGGGGTGTAGGTATGCATCATGTGACCTCTGCCAATGTATGTTCACCTGCTATATTTGTGACCTGTTTCTCTTATGACAAAGACATATGGATTGCTGCGATTATTGTATAAATTTTTACATAATTGTGCTCTTTCCATTGACAGTTGTTCTTTAGTTAATAAAATTTTGCAGCTTCATAAATTTTAGTAAACTGATTGTCTTGTTTTAATACTTTATCTTGACATACATTTTCTTTCTTTTTTCTATACTGAAACATTATTTGGACCTTTATATAAATGACACTGCTCTGAAAGTATCCTGATCTTTGTACTATTTCACTACTAATATATCTCATGGTGTTGAAAACTATTTCCCCAGGCTGTGGAGTATGGGCATCTCCGATACTATATTTACAAAATGATACCAGTCTAATTAGATGGACTTCAGGGCCGACTTCCTCCTGTATCTGTTACATTCAAGCACTATTGATGGCTATGGATCAGCCATAGCACGTAAACTGGGTAACTCACCCACTACTGTTGGTAAGGATGAAAATCTCACTCGTCTACTGGATAGCTTCCACAGAGACAGACCTAAGGGCTGCAGAGGCATCTTCTGTAGCAACCTTTTACTGGTACTACACCAGCTAACTAAGGCTCATTTTATTATGCTGCAATAGCCATGTGGGACTGATTGCTGTTCTCGGATGGCCGCGAGGCCCGGACAACGTCTAAGAAAAACGGACATTGATAACTGGCCGTAGCCTCAGGTTGTCATCACGTGACCAACTCCATTTGTCTTCTCCTTTCTCGTTGGCCGCCACCATATTGGAATCTCTTTTGAAAATCTCAGCCGTTTTCTTCTACTTTATCTCAGTTATACTGATTCTTGGATGTCTATTTTCAGCATTTTGTTTTTTAGTTCACATTTTACATAACTTTCACCTCAGTGGGATAAGTATTTTACCTTTATTCTGTGTTTTGAGTTTTCGTTTCCACAAGGCTTGTGTGTTATCGGGTTTCGTCTTTTATTGCGTGTTCAATATGTCTTGCCATCAGAGCAATAAAGACAAACCTCCTGCATTAAAATGCCATCATTTTTGTCATGCTTTTAATACCCATAATTTTCGTCCCACTTGCAGGGAGGCTGGCAAGGGAGATGATCCCTGTGTCTCCTTTCTTTTGCCACACGAAATTTGTTCTTCATTCACAGAGGAACAGTTGACAAAAATTACACAATGAAGAGATATGTTAAAAGACAAAAATGATGATGAACTAGATTTATTGGGTGACCAGGGGCCGATTTCATGAAGCCTCCTTTGGTTTTTCCTTCCTTAAAGTAAAGGAAGGGGGATTTCTAACCTTTGGAAAGGCTTCCCTTAAATCCTGTTTCCCAAAGCCTCCTTTATTCCACCTTAACAAAAATTTTCCTTAAAACAAAGGAAGGGCGCTTCCCTGTATAACCACACTGCTTTGAATTTCCCCTCCATTGCTTATATAACCTTCACACAATTTATTTTAAATATTAAGAGAGTAAATTACAGTTTAGCATTTTAACTATTTTAAACTTGGCACATTAGGTACATTTTAATTTTCAGATACATTATTTGCATTTTCATTTCTTTTGGGAAAAAACCTGCAACCACACCAATGTTTTTCTTTTACTGTAAGTACATGTGTACTTGTGCACTTATTTTGTACCTAAATTACCTTATGGAGGGAATGTCCTTATTGTAACACTGTTAAAGATCAGTAAAGTCAGTAAATGTATATTTTACTATATTTTAATAAATTAGTAAACAAGTAGGTCACATGACAATTTTTTACCCAAAGTAAGAGAGGGGCCCTTTATGTTCAAGGAAACTCCATGAATATGTTTCTCACTTCAAAGTTTGAACATCAATTTTTCAAGAATTAAACAACCAAATTGTATGAAATAGGAGGAAAATAAGGGTAATGTCCAGCGGCCGGTTTCATGAAAAGTCTCAAACTGATCCAGACCCAAGGCTGAGTCAGGGTGTCAAATCTGAGACTTTTGTCTCGGCTGAGTTTTTGGCTCAAATGGATTTCACAAAGGGTGGATCAGCTGAGACCAGTCTCAAGTTATGGTCTCAACTTTTTAATCTCATTTCATATATTTAGTGGGCTTATTTTTAGTTTAAAAAGTTATATTTCATGATTTTTTTTATTATCATTTTAAATATCTTTAATACTCATAATACAAAGAAATTATATGATAATATATTATTCTAAGTGATCCATAAGATTGAGACTCAACTGAGGTTGAGTCTGGCTTTGAGTCCACCCTTGAGGCCTGTCACTTGAAAATAGCCTATAAAGCATGTCAATTCTATTGACTTTTGTTATTAGTAAATATTCAATATGTGGCTGTAATTACAAAATAAAATTAAAATAGAAAATTTCAAGATTTATCAATTTCATTTTGGAACAAATTGTATCGCTTTGTGTATGTGTTTTTTGGCATCAAAGCTTGAACTCAAATTTGAGACACCTCCTTCATGGGCTCAAATTTGAGCCTGTGACTGAGCCAGGTCTCAAGTTGAGCTTGTTTGTGAAATGCATTGAGTCTGAGTTGACAGATTTCAAAAATTTGAGACAAAGTCTCAACTTTTGAGTCTGACTCAATGCTTATGTCTGTTCATGAAACCGGCCCCAGAGTGTGCATGGACATTAATGGAACATTTTATTAAATAAATTTGATTATTTCCTATTGGATGTCTAGCCTCAATATTCCACATCCACCATTTCTCTACCATCTTTACTATGTTCAGCTTTGGGAGTGTTGTATTTTTAGGGAACACTATTCCAGCAGAGATAATTGTCTGGTTCTTGTGCCTCCAAATTCTCTGACTATAAGTCTGCTTTGGAGAAGGCGGTAAGCAGGGTGCTGTGACTCACGCTTTCTGAGGCCACACTCTTGTAGAACAATCAAAAAATAACTAATCAGACGTGTGTTAATAGTCACAGTGTTAAGTCACTTTTTGGCCTAAGGCAAATAACACACTTAAGTTAGCCAAAATTGTATGAAATAAACAGCAAAATATTGTTTGTGGATATAGGTTTGACAATAATGTTTCAACTTCTATATATTTAGGTGGATTCACCTTAAAATGTTCATTAAAGTTAATGAACATTCCTTGAAGGACACTTCCTTAAATCTAAGGTAGGTCCTTGGCTTCTTTAGAATTCAAGGGAGTTTCCAAGGTCTCCTTTAAGGGAGGAGGCTTTGTGAAACTGAGATTTTTTAAAGGAGGGAGAAAATCAAGGAAATCCTAGAATTTAAGGTGACTTTAACTTAAGGAGGCTTCGTGAAACCGGCCCCTGGAGGTAGAATCCTTCTCAGGTTCTCGTGCGGACCTCGCGAGTGCTGCAGACCATCTCTTTACATCCCCTCCTTGTCCTCAATCACTTGCCTTCGAGGCTTTATCTCCAGCCAAAACTATCCCACCCACCCCAGGTACTGCCTTACAGCAGAAATTAGAATCTAAGCTCGAGAAATCCTGGGGTCTCGGCTAGACATTCAATTAGATCAAAAGATGGGTGCCTTCCAGGCCAATATTCTCAAGGCTATGAAATCTCTTCGAGAAGATTTTCAAAAATCTCTCCAGAAGACTTCTCAAGTGGAGATGGATCCGACCTCCACTTTGGCCTCTAAGCCCGGCCCATCTAACACTCGCCTGGACCCTTCTCCCCCAAGACAATCCTGTCGAGTCGATGGAAATTGAGTATGGCCCAGCCTTACCTCCACGTCTCGGGACTGATCCATCTAGTCATGTCGATGACGCCTTGGATCAGCATTTTAGTACTGGCGAGGAACCCTCGAGGTTGCCTTCGACTAGGGTTAAGAAACCCTCTCTTTCTCACAAGCAGCATGATGTTGTCCCGAGCTCTGCCTCGGACCATTACTCAGACCAGACCGAGGACCCTCAGCCTATTTCTAGTAGACCAAAGAGACATGCTGATAAGGCTAAACACAAATCCAGGTCCAGATATTTACCTTCTTCCTCAGTGGAGGATCAGTCCTCTGAGTCCAGACATGGGTTCCCAAAGTCTTCTAAGAAGACTTACTCTGATCAAGATCATCCTCAACATGACCCAGACCCTCCTTACTACAGGGAAGTTGCACTGTCTGACATCCCCTCTCAGTATGCAGAGGAGGTGGATACCTTCAGGCGTATCCTGAAACTCCCTGATCCCAAGGGGTCCTTGCCTAGGTCATCCACTGCAGTAATGGGTCTAGATAATGAGAAAGGTAGACAGGAGCTCAGGCCAAGAGGCCCTTCCTCTATGCTGCCTCTCAACTCAATTATCAAAGACGCATTTGATAAGTTTGACCAAGATTTTCAAGCAGCAAATTTACCTGAGGGTAAATATATAGAAGCTCCTCCTTCCAATGCCAAATGGTACAAGGTGGGACAGCCTTATTACGAAGACAAGATACAAGAATGAAATAGAGATTTTGCAAAGTTCTGTATTTCTCCTAAGCCCTCTGGGGCCCCTATAGGCAAGGTTCCCCTACCAGTTCTTAAAGAATTGGAACACCAGGCGAGGCAAAATATCTCCACTCTTAACTTTGCTACCACCTTTGCCAAGGCTTCTTCCTCCTGTAATTCCACTCGATCCTGAGAAGGCAGCAAAGTATGGATACGAGGAAGCCTGCGAGTATTTGGATCTTTGGAACAAGACCATTCTAATTCAACACAGGGCCTTGACTTGCCTCAGCAAATCCCTTGCTCATATACTCCAGAGGGAGTTATACTCCATGGGCAACACTGGCTTGCTTAGGGGCGAAGCCGAAATGACCCTTTTACATCCACACCTAGGGGAAACAAGACGCCAGGAACTCAGGAATGCGTCCTTTTGGCCGCCTTCCTTGTTCAAGTCAATTAGTCAAGGAAGCTGAAGACTTCCTTCTTTAAAAAGGCACCTCAAAAGACTCTCAGGGTTTCGGACCCTACCAGAACAAGCACTTTCGTTGTTCCCACAAGAAAAGAGGCTCCTACAGGAAACATCTCTATGGGGGCAACTCCTCGCAAAGCAGTAACCAATCATTTTCCTCAGGCAAAGGAAAACCAAACTTCAGAGGTTCCAGGGGTCGTTTTCGAACTCACAATAGGGGAAGAGGGTGTGGAAACCCCTCTTCCCAATGACTCCTTCAAAGCCTCCCTCAGTCCACCAGTAGGAGGTTGCCTCCGTTCTTTCAGAAGAGACTGGCAAACAAACAATTGTTCATCCAACGTGTTAAACATTATCACTAATGGCTACGTACTGCCATTTCACTCAAAACCAAACTTGGTCAGATTCCCTCTGATTCTGTCAGAATACAAGGCCCTTCAAAAACACCAAGCTCTGGCCAATTGTATCCAGTCTCTTCTGTTAAAGAACGCAATTGAAAGGGTGGAAAATGTAAAATCTCTCGGGTTTTACAGTTGCCTGTTTCTAGTCCCCAAGCCTCACCAAAGGTGGAGACCAGTAATAGACTTAAGCAGGCTCAACACTTTTCTACATGTAGAAAAGTTCAAAATGGAAACTCCAGAGTCCATCAGGACCTCCCTGGTTCCAGGGGAATGGGTATCGTCGCTAGACCTATCAGAGGCTTACCTCCACATCCCCATCCACCCAAACTCAAGGAAATACCTGCCACAGGTGTTCCAGTTCACCTCCCTTCCTTTCGGACTAGCCACAATCCCCCAGGTCTTTACAATGATTGTAAAGGAAGTGAAGCTAATGGCCCTCTCCAGAGGACTCAGACTTCACCAATACCTGGACGACTGGCTGATCAGGTCCCACTCTCTGGAAGAAGCCCAAGTGAACACTCAGGCAGTGGTAGACCTGACCCAGTCCTTGGGGTGGATAATAAACCAGGAAAAATCAGAACTGAAACCTGCTCAGGTGTTTTCATTTGTGGGCTATGAATACCACCTAGATTCAGCCCTTGTAAAACCCACCCAAGAGAGATGGCTCAAACTTCAGGATTTGATCCTGCGTCTCAAGTCAAAACATGTTTTGACTGCAAGATGTTTGATGTCACTAATTAGGTCGCTTGCCTTAATGGAGAAAATGGTCTCGGAGGGACGCCTTCACATGAGGCCCTTTCAGTTTCATCCAAAGGAGCACTGGAAATATCCTCAGTTGCTGGACAACCTCCTTCCCTGGACAGAAGCGATTTCTGCACACCTAGACTGGTGGCAGAACCCCACAAATGTGATGATAGGTGCGGACCCTCATCCCAAAGACCACAGCATTCAACTCTTTACAGACGCCTCAAACGAAGGTTGGGGCGCTCACTAAATCAAAGTTCTACAAAGGGTCTGTGGTCAGACGGGGAAAAGAGGCTACACATAAATGTTCTAGAGTTGAAGCCGGTCTCACTGGCCCTTCGAAGTTTCAAGGACCAGTGTCAGAACCAAATGTTAAAAGCCAGGGACATTCCAGGGTGTCTGAATGTGATGGCCGACCTTCTATCCAGGTCCAACCAAGTTCAATCGACAGAATGGTCTGTCCACCCTCAGGTGTTCAAACAGATCTGTCGGAGGTGGTTCATCCCTCATGTAGATCTATTTGCCGCTCATCTGAACCACAAACTTCCACTGTACGTGTCTCCAATCCCTGACCCAAATGCTTGGGACATAGATGCTCTGAACATAAACTGGGCGGGTCTCACTGCTTATGCTTACCCTCCGAGGGCTCTCCTTCACAGGGTAATCCAAAAAATCAGGCAATGCCACTACCTGATCATACAAATAGCCCCAGGCTGGCCAGGGATCCCCTGGTTTTGGGACCTAGTGCAGCTCTTGACAGAGATCCCACTACAACTCCCAGTGTCAAGAACTCTTCTCAAACAGTCCCACAATTACGTGTTCCACAGCAATCCACAACATCTCAACCTCCACACCTGGTGTCTAGGAGCGGAAAAACTCCAAGAATAAGGGCTTCTCTGTGGAGGCGGCAGGGAGAATTGCTGCCCCTCAGCGGTCATCAACAAGGACCATCTACAAGTCAAAGTGGGCCCTATTTGAAAAATGGTGCAGAGAAAATTCGGTGGATTTCTCCACTCCATCCGTGAAACAGATCTCAGATTTTTTCATGTACCTGTACCAAGACCTAAACAAGCGCCCCTCCACCATTGATGGTTACAGGACTGCCATTGTTGACACTTTGGGCCACCACATTGCACATTCAACTTTCAAACAATTGTTTCCAATGAGACCAATTTCTGCTGAATATATGCACTGTATCTTTTATTTTGGACAGGGTATATTGTTCCACATACTTCTCTTTAACAAGCTTTTGCAAATTATATATGTTAATGTCATGATTGTATTTTGAGCATTGAAAAATATACTGTCTCTCAATCAGAAGTATAAAGTTTAGAGGCCAAAAGTTTTGGTTGTAATTTTGATAACCAAACATTAATTCTATATCATTGAACTTTACTTTAATTGAGAGTTTTAATTCGAACCAAATTGTGATATTTTTCCAGAGATCTAATACCTTTTCACATCCTGCGTATAAATAGTAAATGCTTTCTTGTTGTTGACCACATATCCCACATAAAAATGATTCACTGAGTTTTAGTTAATATAAATAATATTTTGTTCCCAGAATCCTATGTAAAATTCTATACTGAAACCAGATATATGAATTATCAAGAATGGTTTTAAAACATATTTTGTAAGCTATTTTCCAGAAATCATTATGTAATCGGGTATTTAGCACAAGAGACCACTTATTTTCATTGTTTGGATGCTCATAGTCATAATAAGATAGAACTGAATACAAATCTTTACTCCCTTTTTCAAAATTCAACAAAACATTTCTATGAAAAGGAACATGTGGTCTTTCTAACTTTTCTTTTGAGAGGAGACTGTTATTTTTCATAAATTGTGTGACAAGATGTTGTATAGTATTTCAAAATACTGAATTTTAAATTGTACTTTATTTTTATTTCACCTGGATCAAGAAAATTTCCACTTGAATTAAACAAGTCTGCCACAGTTATACCCTTTTTAAACCAGTTCACATAAAATATATTGTCAGAAGATATTTGTCTATTACACCAAATACTGCTACTTAACAGATCTTTACCACTTTTTACTGTTTGATTTCGACAAAATAGTATCCAATTTTCAAAAACGTCATACCAAAAAGGATTAACATCTTTTATGTGTTTCTGAAACCATTCAGGTCCAATATAAATCATCTGCTTTCGGTTCTTACAGCTTTCTTACAGTAACAAATTCCAAGGTGATTTGAATTTTGATAGGATGCTTTTCATCCATACAAGTTTTAATGATTTTTCAAAGTTATAGATATTAACCATACGTAGCCCCGCTTTTAGATAGTCTGCACAAGCACTCTTTTGTTTGACTTTGTGTGTTTTTCCACCCCATAAATAAAAGAACAACAATTTATTTAGCTCATCCAAAATTCTTGGGGGTGTCACAATTGACATAAACAAGTGATTAAATTTAGACAAAATCATTGTTTTTATTAAAGTTATCCTACCAATAGGAGTCAGATATCTACTATTCCAGTAATTCAATAGTTGTTTAGCCTTGTTCATTGCTATATTGAAATTTAGCTCAGGTATAGGATCTAAATTAACTGAAAAATTAATTCACAAAAATGAAAAATCTTTATCACCCCACTGTAAATTTTTGTCTTTTGGTGTTCATTTTAAGGCCTGACAATGAACCAAAATTTTTTAATATATTAAATACTGTCTGCAAGGATTTTTGGCTTCCATCAAAAAGTAGTGTGGTGTCATCTGCAAATTGTGTCATTTTAAATGAATAGGCTCCCACACATATTCCTCTTATGTAAATATATTATTTTCAATTAAAATATCTAAGACTTCTGATATCTAATCTAGGCCAATGGGAAAAGGTTGCCTTGTCCCCTTCTGACTTTATAGCCAAAAACCAACTAGCAAGAGAAGGTTCTCAAAGTGTGTCGCCGGTGACTATTCCTGCTTTGACTACCATTGTAGATAGACAATTCAAAGAAGACAGGACCCTGTGTCCGGTATGGACCCTGAGGTACTATTTAGATCGAACCAAAGACCTGAGAGGGTCTCTCAGACCCGCTACTCTCTCTTCTTGGTTAAAACAAACCATTCTACTTTGTTATAAACAAGCAGACCAGCAAGCCTTGGACCTGGTCCAAGTTAAAGCCTTCGTGGCCTCTTTTATATGTAATCCTTGTCTGTGAAAAATTTAAAGGTTTACCTATAAGGTCGACTTAAGGTCTCAAAATTGCCCACAGAGACCCAATTTATGCACTTTTTGCCACTTTCAAGCACTGTAGCTTTCAAACTATGTCTCTCATTTAAGTTAAATATCATCTGGGAATATATCAATATGTTTTCTTATATGTGCCACCAAATTTAGGCCTTTAATAGACATTTAACCTGTGTATGAGAACCACAAACACCCACCCGAGTGACCTATTTAAGACGTTTTCACATATTTTGCCCTGTAACTTGTAAATGGTAAGTCTGAGAAGTTTTAAACTGTATTAGATATACATTCTATGTGTAACCTTTGATTGTGAAAGATTTTAAGTCTGAAGCTTTGATTTAAAGGTCACATTGAGGTCTCTAAAAGGCCCACACAGACCCAGTATTTGGACTTATTGTCACTTTTAAACCCTGTGACTGTTAAACTATGTGACTGATAGAGCTGAAATCTCATCTTGGAATATTTTATTATGTTCCTTTTACATGTGCCAAAAATAAAGGCTTTAAGTAAACATTTAACCTGTGTCTGAGGACCACAAACACCCACCCGAGTGACCCTTTTTAGACATTTTTTTCTGTATTTTGCCCTGCAATTTGGAAATGCTAAGTGTGACAAGTCTCAAAATGTGTTATATATAATTTTTGTTTGTTATCTATGTCCCCAAAAAGTTTCAGATCTTTAGTTTAATTGCTAAGGTCATTTTAACGATTCTAAAATGCCCAGAGACCCATTTGATAGACATTGGGACACTTTAAAGCCCTGTAACTGTCTAACTATGTGGCTCATAGAGCTGAAATCTCTTTTCAAAGGAAGTGCCTGTCTATTTAAATTTTGAATATTAATGATATTATGGCTATCTTAGGCTTTTAAGAACTTATTTTTGTGTTTTATCCCTCTTCTTACTGAGTTTTTAACATTTATAAAATGAAACTGGTTAATACATATTGAAGTAGGCAAAATGGACATTGTTATTAATGAAATTGTAGCCTTGTGTAGTAAAAATAGGGGATTTTTAACCCTTAACTAGCCAAGTATTATTCAACTTTCCTCAGTTAATTTTAACACAGCTCCTGCCGTTATGAACCTATTTCAGTTGATAATCACACATTTATAATTCTCAATTCTGAATTATTATTATAAATCTGTTCTTGTGGTTTAATAATTTATATTTAAATCTAGAGGTATAATTTTCCTGTTGGATATTCCTTATTTATATATTTTATTTTGTTTATTGGTCATAAGATTAACTGAGCTTTTTGGGGGCAACTTTATAAAATAGATAGCCTTGACCATTGATTATTTCTGTCAGTGAAGATTTTATTACCCCTTTTATATATACCAGAGTGTTTGTTATCTCATTATGCAGTTTCACTCCACCCCGTGGTCATATTAGGTAATGTAGTCCCCCCACCCCCTCTGGCTACCTCCGGCTATTCAGTGACACTTAATAGACAAAGATACTGATAATATCAAATGAGAAACAAAGAACCAGGCTGGTCAGTGGGGTTGCAGATCTCCTGTAATAGTGTTAGATGTTCAGTAATAGTGTTACATATTTAATTAGATGTCCATCAAACATCAGTCAGATTTATACCATATCTTCTTTTTTTGCTCTACACTGATATATGAAAAAAGCACTCATCCTCTTTGTTTAAGTATAAAAAGGGCATATGTAAAAGGGCATATGTAGCACTATATAAACTAAAACTTCATTTTGTTTGCAAGGAGCTGAGAAGTGATATTGTCAGATTTTACTCTTCTTATAAATGAAACTGTGAAACCAGCTTTAATTTACTTTGTAAAAAAGCTTTGAAGGATACATGTCAAATCATGAAGAAAAAAAACAAATTCTAATTGCATATTTGTTTTATAATATTTATCTATCCACTAATATATTAAAATATAGAAATAGATAAACCTGTATGTGGACCTTTGCCCACAAGGACCCTTGCCCACAGGACCTTTGCCCACAAAGGACTTCGCCCATTACTTTTTTACAGGGGAGGAACTTGCATAAAATAATGACATGAAATAATATCCAAATGATTAGCTTTTTAATGTTTTTTTAAGTATAAGTGTACAATATCTACCATATTAAAGGTCAGCTTCTTATTATGTTGTTGAATTATAAGTATGTAATGTTACAATGTAATAATATTCTTAACGACTGTTGGACTTTGTTGAAACCTTTTTTGTATGCATGCATGTTTTTTATACGTGCATTCTTCATTGCAAAGACTTCATTGCCACCTGGTATTTTTATTGTTTCCATTTTGCAGTACTATGAAAATCTATCAACAGTGAATTAAATGCTAATGAAATCAGCTTCCATACTTTATATAGTGCAACTTTAGTTCAGTTAATGTTTGTCTCTTTCAAATTCATTTAATTCATTGATAAAAAATGAAAATGTCTATATGGCTACATTTAAGTAATCAAAATTTTCAATATTTTCCCCTCAAGAAAGCATCTCTGAAACATCAGACCTGCAAAACTGTCTTACCCTTGGCTCAGGGTTCAGGCAAACAGGAGTGACATCCAAGGTTGGCTCAACAAAAACATCAGACACCGGACAGACTGGTGTAAAGTGTATCTATACCCTACTTGCATGTGGCCGGCCAGAGAAAACTTGAAACATCTTTTTCTGGCGTTTGGTAGGCATATTGTCCATTGGGTAGGCTATTTATTAATAAAAGTTTTACTGAATTCTTAAATTTTCTCTTTTATCATTTAAAAACCAAATTAATTTTTTTCTCTTGTTTTTGGAAACTATCCATTAAGTAGTTCCTGAGATACAAACTTTATTGTTGCATTTATATGCACCCAGGACCAAATATTTTTCTCTTGCATGACTTATCTTGTCAGTCATCAAGATCTGTACCAACTCTATATGTGAACAATTCATTTGGTCTCTGATTGCTTGTTTTTGTTCTACATCGACATCAACTCACAGATGGACCCTGTAAAATTGGATCTCAAAATGCCAGCAAAATACAATCGATCAACCAGAAGTTTCAGACAAGAGGGTAAATTTATAAGGAAAAGGCCATCCAAATATTGTGTATTTATAGTCCCTTTAAAATGAATGCACAGCTTTCCTTAAACCAGAGGAATACTAAAGGATTTTCAATTGTGACTTTGTGCTTGTAAGTGAAGCATAACAGGTGTGATTTAAATGTATATGTTTTAGAAATTTAGCCTTTCATTGCATTAATATATCTTACAAAACGGACAATGAGCTATATTGCTTACGCCAGCCTGACTGATTAGATTGCCACCATTCGCCAGGTGGTGTGCAGCACTTCCTTCCTGGCCAGAAAACTGTTTCCACAGAAGCAGTGTCCATCTATACTGGTGACCAGACCAACCAGACTCCTGTTTTAACAGAGGCAGTGTCCATATATGTCTGTGACCAGATCAACCATATGTCTGTGACCAGATCAACCAAGCAGACTTACACTGACCAGGCTCCAGTTTTTACAAAAGCAGTGGATAGGCTGATATTTTCTCAGTTTAGGCAGATTTAAGGTTGTAAACCATATTGTGTCCCACAGGAGTCGCCACTTGAATGAATTTTAGTGGTGTGTTCCTTCAGAAATGCATATCTAGTCCAAAGTACAGGTTCAGGGAGTGTAGGTGGCGAGGATGTCATAAAATGCCAGATCAGTCAAAACCACCTCTTAAATTGGACCAATCTTGCTGAAATTTTCACAGAAAACTCAGTTTATGTCAAAGAATGAATTTGTATTGGTCTGGTCCACTCGAGAGCCATATTAGGAATTTCATTTTCCGGGGTGTGGGGGGCCCCCTGGCCTCCCCTCTTTGGGGAAATATCAAGTATATCACAATCTTGTAAATCTGAAGCCCATATTTTATTTCATGCTTGGTTTAACAATAAAGGGGGATATTTTAGGCGCATTTGGAGCATTACATGTCTGAAGAGAAAATATTTAACCCAAATATTGCTGTTAAAATGGTCCAAAATAGATGTAAATCAGCCAAAACCAGTAGCAAATATTGCTCTGTAACCATGAAACTTGGCCCAAAAATCACCTGCCACATACTAAATCTGATTGCACAGGTTTTAGGATTACATCTGGTGTACCAGTGGTGTCATATCTGTGCAAAATGGGGTCCAGGAAGGCGAAAATACAGACTCAGGTGGCTGTATCAGGATAGGCTGATATTTTCTCAGTTTAGGCAGATTTAAGGTTGTAAACCATATTGTGTCCCACAGGAGTCGCCACTTGAATGAATTTTAGTGGTGTGTTCCTTCAGAAATGCATATCTAGTCCAAAGTACAGGTTCAGGGAGTGTAGGTGGCGAGGATGTCATAAAATGCCAGATCAGTCAAAACCACCTCTTAAATTGGACCAATCTTGCTGAAATTTTCACAGAAAACTCAGTTTATGTCAAAGAATGAATTTGTATTGGTCTGGTCCACTCGAGAGCCATATTAGGAATTTCATTTTCCGGGGTGTGGGGGGCCCCCTGGCCTCCCCTCATTGGGGAAATATCAAGTATATCACAATCTTGTAAATCTGAAGCCCATATTTTATTTCATGCTTGGTTTAACAATAAAGGGGGATATTTTAGGCGCATTTGGAGCATTACATGTCTGAAGAGAAAATATTTAACCCAAATATTGCTGTTAAAATGGTCCAAAATAGATGTAAATCAGCCAAAACCAGTAGCAAATATTGCTCTGTAACCATGAAACTTGGCCCAAAAATCACCTGCCACATACTAAATCTGATTGCACAGGTTTTAGGATTACATCTGGTGTACCAGTGGTGTCATCTGTGCAAAATGGGGTCCAGGAAGGCGAAAATACAGCCTCAGGTGGCTGTATCAGGATAGGCTGATATTTTCTCAGTTTAGGCAGATTTAAGGTTGTAAACCATATTGTGTCCCACAGGAGTCGCCACTTGAATGAATTTTAGTGGTGTGTTCCTTCAGAAATGCATATCTAGTCCAAAGTACAGGTTCAGGGAGTGTAGGTGGCGAGGATGTCATAAAATGCCAGATCAGTCAAAACCACCTCTTAAATTGGACCAATCTTGCTGAAATTTTCACAGAAAACTCAGTTTATGTCAAAGAATGAATTTGTATTGGTCTGGTCCACTCGAGAGCCATATTAGGAATTTCATTTTCCGGGGTGTGGGGGGCCCCCTGGCCTCCCCTCATTGGGGAAATATCAAGTATATCACAATCTTGTAAATCTGAAGCCCATATTTTATTTCATGCTTGGTTTAACAATAAAGGGGGATATTTTAGGCGCATTTGGAGCATTACATGTCTGAAGAGAAAATATTTAACCCAAATATTGCTGTTAAAATGGTCCAAAATAGATGTAAATCAGCCAAAACCAGTAGCAAATATTGCTCTGTAACCATGAAACTTGGCCCAAAAATCACCTGCCACATACTAAATCTGATTGCACAGGTTTTAGGATTACATCTGGTGTACCAGTGGTGTCATATCTGTGCAAAATGGGGTCCAGGAAGGCGAAAATACAGCCTCAGGTGGCTGTATCAGGATAGGCTGATATTTTCTCAGTTTAGGCAGATTTAAGGTTGTAAACCATATTGTGTCCCACAGGAGTCGCCACTTGAATGAATTTTAGTGGTGTGTTCCTTCAGAAATGCATATCTAGTCCAAAGTACAGGTTCAGGGAGTGTAGGTGGCGAGGATGTCATAAAATGCCAGATCAGTCAAAACCACCTCTTAAATTGGACCAATCTTGCTGAAATTTTCACAGAAAACTCAGTTTATGTCAAAGAATGAATTTGTATTGGTCTGGTCCACTCGAGAGCCATATTAGGAATTTCATTTTCCGGGGTGTGGGGGGCCCCCTGGCCTCCCCTCATTGGGGAAATATCAAGTATATCACAATCTTGTAAATCTGAAGCCCATATTTTATTTCATGCTTGGTTTAACAATAAAGGGGGATATTTTAGGCGCATTTGGAGCATTACATGTCTGAAGAGAAAATATTTAACCCAAATATTGCTGTTAAAATGGTCCAAAATAGATGTAAATCAGCCAAAACCAGTAGCAAATATTGCTCTGTAACCATGAAACTTGGCCCAAAAATCACCTGCCACATACTAAATCTGATTGCACAGGTTTTAGGATTACATCTGGTGTACCAGTGGTGTCATATCTGTGCAAAATGGGGTCCAGGAAGGCGAAAATACAGCCTCAGGTGGCTGTATCAGGATAGGCTGATATTTTCTCAGTTTAGGCAGATTTAAGGTTGTAAACCATATTGTGTCCCACAGGAGTCGCCACTTGAATGAATTTTAGTGGTGTGTTCCTTCAGAAATGCATATCTAGTCCAAAGTACAGGTTCAGGGAGTGTAGGTGGCGAGGATGTCATAAAATGCCAGATCAGTCAAAACCACCTCTTAAATTGGACCAATCTTGCTGAAATTTTCACAGAAAACTCAGTTTATGTCAAAGAATGAATTTGTATTGGTCTGGTCCACTCGAGAGCCATATTAGGAATTTCATTTTCCGGGGTGTGGGGGGCCCCCTGGCCTCCCCTCATTGGGGAAATATCAAGTATATCACAATCTTGTAAATCTGAAGCCCATATTTTATTTCATGCTTGGTTTAACAATAAAGGGGGATATTTTAGGCGCATTTGGAGCATTACATGTCTGAAGAGAAAATATTTAACCCAAATATTGCTGTTAAAATGGTCCAAAATAGATGTAAATCAGCCAAAACCAGTAGCAAATATTGCTCTGTAACCATGAAACTTGGCCCAAAAATCACCTGCCACATACTAAATCTGATTGCACAGGTTTTAGGATTACATCTGGTGTACCAGTGGTGTCATCTGTGCAAAATGGGGTCCAGGAAGGCGAAAATACAGCCTCAGGTGGCTGTATCAGGATAGGCTGATATTTTCTCAGTTTAGGCAGATTTAAGGTTGTAAACCATATTGTGTCCCACAGGAGTCGCCACTTGAATGAATTTTAGTGGTGTGTTCCTTCAGAAATGCATATCTAGTCCAAAGTACAGGTTCAGGGAGTGTAGGTGGCGAGGATGTCATAAAATGCCAGATCAGTCAAAACCACCTCTTAAATTGGACCAATCTTGCTGAAATTTTCACAGAAAACTCAGTTTATGTCAAAGAATGAATTTGTATTGGTCTGGTCCACTCGAGAGCCATATTAGGAATTTCATTTTCCGGGGTGTGGGGGGCCCCCTGGCCTCCCCTCATTGGGGAAATATCAAGTATATCACAATCTTGTAAATCTGAAGCCCATATTTTATTTCATGCTTGGTTTAACAATAAAGGGGGATATTTTAGGCGCATTTGGAGCATTACATGTCTGAAGAGAAAATATTTAACCCAAATATTGCTGTTAAAATGGTCCAAAATAGATGTAAATCAGCCAAAACCAGTAGCAAATATTGCTCTGTAACCATGAAACTTGGCCCAAAAATCACCTGCCACATACTAAATCTGATTGCACAGGTTTTAGGATTACATCTGGTGTACCAGTGGTGTCATATCTGTGCAAAATGGGGTCCAGGAAGGCGAAAATACAGCCTCAGGTGGCTGTATCAGGATAGGCTGATATTTTCTCAGTTTAGGCAGATTTAAGGTTGTAAACCATATTGTGTCCCACAGGAGTCGCCACTTGAATGAATTTTAGTGGTGTGTTCCTTCAGAAATGCATATCTAGTCCAAAGTACAGGTTCAGGGAGTGTAGGTGGCGAGGATGTCATAAAATGCCAGATCAGTCAAAACCACCTCTTAAATTGGACCAATCTTGCTGAAATTTTCACAGAAAACTCAGTTTATGTCAAAGAATGAATTTGTATTGGTCTGGTCCACTCGAGAGCCATATTAGGAATTTCATTTTCCGGGGTGTGGGGGGCCCCCTGGCCTCCCCTCATTGGGGAAATATCAAGTATATCACAATCTTGTAAATCTGAAGCCCATATTTTATTTCATGCTTGGTTTAACAATAAAGGGGGATATTTTAGGCGCATTTGGAGCATTACATGTCTGAAGAGAAAATATTTAACCCAAATATTGCTGTTAAAATGGTCCAAAATAGATGTAAATCAGCCAAAACCAGTAGCAAATATTGCTCTGTAACCATGAAACTTGGCCCAAAAATCACCTGCCACATACTAAATCTGATTGCACAGGTTTTAGGATTACATCTGGTGTACCAGTGGTGTCATATCTGTGCAAAATGGGGTCCAGGAAGGCGAAAATACAGCCTCAGGTGGCTGTATCAGGATAGGCTGATATTTTCTCAGTTTAGGCAGATTTAAGGTTGTAAACCATATTGTGTCCCACAGGAGTCGCCACTTGAATGAATTTTAGTGGTGTGTTCCTTCAGAAATGCATATCTAGTCCAAAGTACAGGTTCAGGGAGTGTAGGTGGCGAGGATGTCATAAAATGCCAGATCAGTCAAAACCACCTCTTAAATTGGACCAATCTTGCTGAAATTTTCACAGAAAACTCAGTTTATGTCAAAGAATGAATTTGTATTGGTCTGGTCCACTCGAGAGCCATATTAGGAATTTCATTTTCCGGGGTGTGGGGGGCCCCCTGGCCTCCCCTCATTGGGGAAATATCAAGTATATCACAATCTTGTAAATCTGAAGCCCATATTTTATTTCATGCTTGGTTTAACAATAAAGGGGGATATTTTAGGCGCATTTGGAGCATTACATGTCTGAAGAGAAAATATTTAACCCAAATATTGCTGTTAAAATGGTCCAAAATAGATGTAAATCAGCCAAAACCAGTAGCAAATATTGCTCTGTAACCATGAAACTTGGCCCAAAAATCACCTGCCACATACTAAATCTGATTGCACAGGTTTTAGGATTACATCTGGTGTACCAGTGGTGTCATATCTGTGCAAAATGGGGTCCAGGAAGGCGAAAATACAGCCTCAGGTGGCTGTATCAGGATAGGCTGATATTTTCTCAGTTTAGGCAGATTTAAGGTTGTAAACCATATTGTGTCCCACAGGAGTCGCCACTTGAATGAATTTTAGTGGTGTGTTCCTTCAGAAATGCATATCTAGTCCAAAGTACAGGTTCAGGGAGTGTAGGTGGCGAGGATGTCATAAAATGCCAGATCAGTCAAAACCACCTCTTAAATTGGACCAATCTTGCTGAAATTTTCACAGAAAACTCAGTTTATGTCAAAGAATGAATTTGTATTGGTCTGGTCCACTCGAGAGCCATATTAGGAATTTCATTTTCCGGGGTGTGGGGGGCCCCCTGGCCTCCCCTCATTGGGGAAATATCAAGTATATCACAATCTTGTAAATCTGAAGCCCATATTTTATTTCATGCTTGGTTTAACAATAAAGGGGGATATTTTAGGCGCATTTGGAGCATTACATGTCTGAAGAGAAAATATTTAACCCAAATATTGCTGTTAAAATGGTCCAAAATAGATGTAAATCAGCCAAAACCAGTAGCAAATATTGCTCTGTAACCATGAAACTTGGCCCAAAAATCACCTGCCACATACTAAATCTGATTGCACAGGTTTTAGGATTACATCTGGTGTACCAGTGGTGTCATCTGTGCAAAATGGGGTCCAGGAAGGCGAAAATACAGCCTCAGGTGGCTGTATCAGGATAGGCTGATATTTTCTCAGTTTAGGCAGATTTAAGGTTGTAAACCATATTGTGTCCCACAGGAGTCGCCACTTGAATGAATTTTAGTGGTGTGTTCCTTCAGAAATGCATATCTAGTCCAAAGTACAGGTTCAGGGAGTGTAGGTGGCGAGGATGTCATAAAATGCCAGATCAGTCAAAACCACCTCTTAAATTGGACCAATCTTGCTGAAATTTTCACAGAAAACTCAGTTTATGTCAAAGAATGAATTTGTATTGGTCTGGTCCACTCGAGAGCCATATTAGGAATTTCATTTTCCGGGGTGTGGGGGGCCCCCTGGCCTCCCCTCATTGGGGAAATATCAAGTATATCACAATCTTGTAAATCTGAAGCCCATATTTTATTTCATGCTTGGTTTAACAATAAAGGGGGATATTTTAGGCGCATTTGGAGCATTACATGTCTGAAGAGAAAATATTTAACCCAAATATTGCTGTTAAAATGGTCCAAAATAGATGTAAATCAGCCAAAACCAGTAGCAAATATTGCTCTGTAACCATGAAACTTGGCCCAAAAATCACCTGCCACATACTAAATCTGATTGCACAGGTTTTAGGATTACATCTGGTGTACCAGTGGTGTCATCTGTGCAAAATGGGGTCCAGGAAGGCGAAAATACAGCCTCAGGTGGCTGTATCAGGATAGGCTGATATTTTCTCAGTTTAGGCAGATTTAAGGTTGTAAACCATATTGTGTCCCACAGGAGTCGCCACTTGAATGAATTTTAGTGGTGTGTTCCTTCAGAAATGCATATCTAGTCCAAAGTACAGGTTCAGGGAGTGTAGGTGGCGAGGATGTCATAAAATGCCAGATCAGTCAAAACCACCTCTTAAATTGGACCAATCTTGCTGAAATTTTCACAGAAAACTCAGTTTATGTCAAAGAATGAATTTGTATTGGTCTGGTCCACTCGAGAGCCATATTAGGAATTTCATTTTCCGGGGTGTGGGGGGCCCCCTGGCCTCCCCTCATTGGGGAAATATCAAGTATATCACAATCTTGTAAATCTGAAGCCCATATTTTATTTCATGCTTGGTTTAACAATAAAGGGGGATATTTTAGGCGCATTTGGAGCATTACATGTCTGAAGAGAAAATATTTAACCCAAATATTGCTGTTAAAATGGTCCAAAATAGATGTAAATCAGCCAAAACCAGTAGCAAATATTGCTCTGTAACCATGAAACTTGGCCCAAAAATCACCTGCCACATACTAAATCTGATTGCACAGGTTTTAGGATTACATCTGGTGTACCAGTGGTGTCATCTGTGCAAAATGGGGTCCAGGAAGGCGAAAATACAGCCTCAGGTGGCTGTATCAGGATAGGCTGATATTTTCTCAGTTTAGGCAGATTTAAGGTTGTAAACCATATTGTGTCCCACAGGAGTCGCCACTTGAATGAATTTTAGTGGTGTGTTCCTTCAGAAATGCATATCTAGTCCAAAGTACAGGTTCAGGGAGTGTAGGTGGCGAGGATGTCATAAAATGCCAGATCAGTCAAAACCACCTCTTAAATTGGACCAATCTTGCTGAAATTTTCACAGAAAACTCAGTTTATGTCAAAGAATGAATTTGTATTGGTCTGGTCCACTCGAGAGCCATATTAGGAATTTCATTTTCCGGGGTGTGGGGGGCCCCCTGGCCTCCCCTCATTGGGGAAATATCAAGTATATCACAATCTTGTAAATCTGAAGCCCATATTTTATTTCATGCTTGGTTTAACAATAAAGGGGGATATTTTAGGCGCATTTGGAGCATTACATGTCTGAAGAGAAAATATTTAACCCAAATATTGCTGTTAAAATGGTCCAAAATAGATGTAAATCAGCCAAAACCAGTAGCAAATATTGCTCTGTAACCATGAAACTTGGCCCAAAAATCACCTGCCACATACTAAATCTGATTGCACAGGTTTTAGGATTACATCTGGTGTACCAGTGGTGTCATCTGTGCAAAATGGGGTCCAGGAAGGCGAAAATACAGCCTCAGGTGGCTGTATCAGGATAGGCTGATATTTTCTCAGTTTAGGCAGATTTAAGGTTGTAAACCATATTGTGTCCCACAGGAGTCGCCACTTGAATGAATTTTAGTGGTGTGTTCCTTCAGAAATGCATATCTAGTCCAAAGTACAGGTTCAGGGAGTGTAGGTGGCGAGGATGTCATAAAATGCCAGATCAGTCAAAACCACCTCTTAAATTGGACCAATCTTGCTGAAATTTTCACAGAAAACTCAGTTTATGTCAAAGAATGAATTTGTATTGGTCTGGTCCACTCGAGAGCCATATTAGGAATTTCATTTTCCGGGGTGTGGGGGGCCCCCTGGCCTCCCCTCATTGGGGAAATATCAAGTATATCACAATCTTGTAAATCTGAAGCCCATATTTTATTTCATGCTTGGTTTAACAATAAAGGGGGATATTTTAGGCGCATTTGGAGCATTACATGTCTGAAGAGAAAATATTTAACCCAAATATTGCTGTTAAAATGGTCCAAAATAGATGTAAATCAGCCAAAACCAGTAGCAAATATTGCTCTGTAACCATGAAACTTGGCCCAAAAATCACCTGCCACATACTAAATCTGATTGCACAGGTTTTAGGATTACATCTGGTGTACCAGTGGTGTCATCTGTGCAAAATGGGGTCCAGGAAGGCGAAAATACAGCCTCAGGTGGCTGTATCAGGATAGGCTGATATTTTCTCAGTTTAGGCAGATTTAAGGTTGTAAACCATATTGTGTCCCACAGGAGTCGCCACTTGAATGAATTTTAGTGGTGTGTTCCTTCAGAAATGCATATCTAGTCCAAAGTACAGGTTCAGGGAGTGTAGGTGGCGAGGATGTCATAAAATGCCAGATCAGTCAAAACCACCTCTTAAATTGGACCAATCTTGCTGAAATTTTCACAGAAAACTCAGCTTATGTCAAAGAATGAATTTGTATTGGTCTGGTCCACTCGAGAGCCATATTAGGAATTTCATTTTCCGGGGTGTGGGGGGCCCCCTGGCCTCCCCTCATTGGGGAAATATCAAGTATATCACAATCTTGTAAATCTGAAGCCCATATTTTATTTCATGCTTGGTTTAACAATAAAGGGGGATATTTTAGGCGCATTTGGAGCATTACATGTCTGAAGAGAAAATATTTAACCCAAATATTGCTGTTAAAATGGTCCAAAATAGATGTAAATCAGCCAAAACCAGTAGCAAATATTGCTCTGTAACCATGAAACTTGGCCCAAAAATCACCTGCCACATACTAAATCTGATTGCACAGGTTTTAGGATTACATCTGGTGTACCAGTGGTGTCATCTGTGCAAAATGGGGTCCAGGAAGGCGAAAATACAGCCTCAGGTGGCTGTATCAGGATAGGCTGATATTTTCTCAGTTTAGGCAGATTTAAGGTTGTAAACCATATTGTGTCCCACAGGAGTCGCCACTTGAATGAATTTTAGTGGTGTGTTCCTTCAGAAATGCATATCTAGTCCAAAGTACAGGTTCAGGGAGTGTAGGTGGCGAGGATGTCATAAAATGCCAGATCAGTCAAAACCACCTCTTAAATTGGACCAATCTTGCTGAAATTTTCACAGAAAACTCAGTTTATGTCAAAGAATGAATTTGTATTGGTCTGGTCCACTCGAGAGCCATATTAGGAATTTCATTTTCCGGGGTGTGGGGGGCCCCCTGGCCTCCCCTCATTGGGGAAATATCAAGTATATCACAATCTTGTAAATCTGAAGCCCATATTTTATTTCATGCTTGGTTTAACAATAAAGGGGGATATTTTAGGCGCATTTGGAGCATTACATGTCTGAAGAGAAAATATTTAATCCAAATATTGCTGTTAAAATGGTCCAAAATAGATGTAAATCAGCCAAAACCAGTAGCAAATATTGCTCTGTAACCATGAAACTTGGCCCAAAAATCACCTGCCACATACTAAATCAGATGGCACAGGTTTTAGGATTACATCTGGTGTACCAGTGGTGTCATCTGTGCAAAATGGGGTCCAGGAAGGCGAAAATACAGCCTCAGGTGGCTGTATCAGGATAGGCTGATATTTTCTCAGTTTAGGCAGATTTAAGGTTGTAAACCATATTGTGTCCCACAGGAGTCGCCACTTGAATGAATTTTAGTGGTGTGTTCCTTCAGAAATGCATATCTAGTCCAAAGTACAGGTTCAGGGAGTGTAGGTGGCGAGGATGTCATAAAATGCCAGATCAGTCAAAACCACCTCTTAAATTGGACCAATCTTGCTGAAATTTTCACAGAAAACTCAGTTTATGTCAAAGAATGAATTTGTATTGGTCTGGTCCACTCGAGAGCCATATTAGGAATTTCATTTTTACTTGACCCACAATGAGGTGGCCCTAAATTATGGAAGCAACTTGCTCCTAACCAAACACTGGCCACCTAGGGTTAAGCCCTGTACACCATAATATAAGGTGACCTTAAGGTGGTGATTACTATGCCATACTGTTACACTTTACAGATAAAGGCAAACTGATGGAGGCACTGAAGTGGTGACTGATTCAGTGGAGAGGAAATTGACATTAAGGTAACATTAAAGGTGTGTTAGAGTTTAGGGTCTATTTAAGTACTACATGAAGTTTAAGTGATGAGTTTAGACTACGATTTTACTAGATGAAGAGGTAATACTAGGACAAAAGCTTACAGACTTAGTAATGAGTCTTGACCTGTTAAGAATAACTAGGTACTTTACTGTTGAGGTGGAGTAGGGATTGACCCCCCATGAATTAAAATAAGGAACATAAGGTAACACAGAATAAGTGTTTATATACAAAATGTAAAAGCAATATGGTAATGTTAATGGTTTGTTACAACATATGTAATAACAGTTGTTACAGGAGTCCAATGAAGAGGAACCTAAGTATCTAGCTAAAAATGAAACAACACCTTACAGAGTCGAGCAATACGACCCCCTTAAGGAACTAAGATAAAAACTAAAAAAAAAATAAAACCTAAGGACTCAGGTTTGACTTCCCCCTCATTAGTTACACTACACAATGAGTACAGGTGAATACAGTAACGAAAAAACTAGTATATCATGATGATAACATGTAACATACCATATACAGTAATAAACAGATCTTTAGCCATTAGAGTGACACAGTAAAATGTGAACTAAAAGTTAGCATACTGAGTGACAGTTACATACGTAGAAATGGCCAGACTAACCTGCTATGTGAAGACAATGAATTATGATGTAAGTATAATTACTACCATAGCAGATATGAGCAATGTGTCGAATAACAGCACATGCATAATAAAGCAATAGTACACTAATAAAAGACATAGTACAGCAATAATGCACGAGTAAATGCAATAGTTATAATACTAAAATGATTTTATGTACACAGTTAGATATAAGTAATAGTATCATAGCCATGAAACCGAATACACAATACTAAAATGTTTTACAGGGTGAACTATAAAAGACTAAGAATAGGCAAGTGAGGGTAGTTTTAACCTTCAAAATGTTCTTTACTTGTGAAATAAATACCCCTAGCATTAATGTAACGCAGAAGCACCTCAGCTTTGGCAAATGTTGCTATGTATTACTTTGTACATTAAGTACTCCCACAAGGGTCAGAGTATTGCTAGACTAAATCAGCACCCAGCTACTTTTGAGCCACACAGGAGAAATATAAACCAGAAATTATACAGAATCACTATTATAAGATACTATTATGTCCTCGTTGGCAGGAGCCACCCAATCATCAGGGGTGGGGGTCCAGACCATCCACTGAGTCATAATAAACTGTGGGGCTCCTGGCATCCTGGGGAAGGCGAGAAAGTGTGGCAGGCTGAGGGAAGATCAGACGAGTCTTGCCCAGTGCCATGTTATACTGTCCAGGTGATGTGACTCTGATTGGCGCCTTGTAGCATTGCCAAGTGTGTGCTTGAGTTTGACCCTCCACCAAGGTCATGCTCCCAAGCTGAGGTGGCCTGATTTCCATGATCAATCTACAACTACATAATATAAACAAGTGGTAGTAAACTGCAGAAAAACCAGCAGACTGAACCCAAGGGCATGGGAGGGTGGGAAATTTGATGCTGTTTGTTCAAAGTTAAAATTTATAATGAATATGGTGGATTCAGGCGGGAGAATTAATATGGCTAGGTCACAGTGGACCAATGAGAAACTAGGTCAATTGACACAAGACTAGTTTTCATAAAGTACAATAATAAGGATGTGCATTAGCCACTGAAGTGGAGGACACCTAGTGTGTCCTCACCCCACAGTGTCCTGTACTGCCTTACTGTTAGGTAATAGACACAGTGGGGTTTAATAGTTTATTTACAATATAATTACTAGATGTATTTACATACAATGACAGTAATACTATATTAAAACTTGACACACAATAAGGTGGCCTTAAATTGTGGAAGCAACTTGCTCCTAACCAACCACTGGCCACCTAGGGTTAAGCCCTGTACACCACAGTATAAGGTGACCTTAAGGTAATAACAGTAATACCATATTAAACTTGACCCACAATGAGGTGGCCCTAAATTATGGAAGCAACTTGCTCCTAACCAAACACTGGCCACCTAGGGTTAAGCCCTGTACACCATAATATAAGGTGACCTTAAGGTGGTGATTACTATGCCATACTGTTACACTTTACAGATAAAGGCAAACTGATGGAGGCACTGAAGTGGTGACTGATTCAGTGGAGAGGAAATTGACATTAAGGTAACATTAAAGGTGTGTTAGAGTTTAGGGTCTATTTAAGTACTACATGAAGTTTAAGTGATGAGTTTAGACTACGATTTTACTAGATGAAGAGGTAATACTAGGACAAAAGCTTACAGACTTAGTAATGAGTCTTGACCTGTTAAGAATAACTAGGTACTTTACTGTTGAGGTGGATGGACATCACGCCTGTCAGTCCCTCGCCCTGGGGAGGTGTACATGCACCCTAAGTGATATTTTGGGTGCATGTGCCAGTTTGGGTAGCCCCTTAATGGTATCCTTGGTGACCATATGAACTCTTCATGGTGATTGGATGGCCCTTCATTGACCCTGGTTTTGGAGGCAAAAGCTGTTAGTTGTGAATTTGAATTTGAACTGAAAGGACTGAATTCACTTATTTTTGCCCACCCACCCAACCCTCACACTTTGTCCGCCCATATTTTATGTTTTTTAGTATTATTGGTTTTTTAGTATTTTAGCGTAATTACCGCTGCTCTACATTAGGGCTTACTGTATTGTTATTTCTTTGTGTATAGTAAATTATAACACTCAACCTGAGGCTACTTTCTAAATTCTAACTTTTCTTACTCTAACAAATTTCTATTTTACATTTTTTGTTATTTTCCCCTTATATCTGTCCATTCTCAACTTTCAATCTAAGGTAGCCTTAGGTTGGTCTTACACTTCTTGCTTCACGTGAAAAGACTTAGATTTAACTTTAGGGTGACCTTAATTTATATTTTACATGGTAACTGCATTTTTATTCAGGTGATGTAAAATTTCATTAACATGTTACTAATTGTATCAAAGTCATTCAGTTGATGTAAAACTTTACTAACATGTTACTAATTGTATCAAAGTATTAAACTACTGTATACATACCAATGGACAATGAACTGTGTAGATGTGTAATTTGAATGTTTGGACTGTAAATATTAACTTGCATTATTTACATTACTTTAACATTACTATATTACTTTAACATTACTATATCACGCTTACTATTGTTATCTGTTATTGTATAAAGTAAATAAAATCAATGCTCCGCATCCTGGCTTTCACTTCCCCAGGGTGGTGGGGACTGTAAACCATATTGTGTCCCACAGGAGTCGCCACTTGAATGAATTTTAGTGGTGTGTTCCTTCAGAAATGCATATCTAGTCCAAAGTACAGGTTCAGGGAGTGTAGGTGGCGAGGATGTCATAAAATGCCAGATCAGTCAAAACCACCTCTTAAATTGGACCAATCTTGCTGAAATTTTCACAGAAAACTCAGTTTATGTCAAAGAATGAATTTGTATTGGTCTGGTCCACTCGAGAGCCATATTAGGAATTTCATTTTCCGGGGTGTGGGGGGCCCCCTGGCCTCCCCTCATTGGGGAAATATCAAGTATATCACAATCTTGTAAATCTGAAGCCCATATTTTATTTCATGCTTGGTTTAACAATAAAGGGGGATATTTTAGGCGCATTTGGAGCATTACATGTCTGAAGAGAAAATATTTAACCCAAATATTGCTGTTAAAATGGTCCAAAATAGATGTAAATCAGCCAAAACCAGTAGCAAATATTGCTCTGTAACCATGAAACTTGGCCCAAAAATCACCTGCCACATACTAAATCTGATTGCACAGGTTTTAGGATTACATCTGGTGTACCAGTGGTGTCATCTGTGCAAAATGGGGTCCAGGAAGGCGAAAATACAGCCTCAGGTGGCTGTATCAGGATAGGCTGATATTTTCTCAGTTTAGGCAGATTTAAGGTTGTAAACCATATTGTGTCCCACAGGAGTCGCCACTTGAATGAATTTTAGTGGTGTGTTCCTTCAGAAATGCATATCTAGTCCAAAGTACAGGTTCAGGGAGTGTAGGTGGCGAGGATGTCATAAAATGCCAGATCAGTCAAAACCACCTCTTAAATTGGACCAATCTTGCTGAAATTTTCACAGAAAACTCAGTTTATGTCAAAGAATGAATTTGTATTGGTCTGGTCCACTCGAGAGCCATATTAGGAATTTCATTTTCCGGGGTGTGGGGGGCCCCCTGGCCTCCCCTCATTGGGGAAATATCAAGTATATCACAATCTTGTAAATCTGAAGCCCATATTTTATTTCATGCTTGGTTTAACAATAAAGGGGGATATTTTAGGCGCATTTGGAGCATTACATGTCTGAAGAGAAAATATTTAACCCAAATATTGCTGTTAAAATGGTCCAAAATAGATGTAAATCAGCCAAAACCAGTAGCAAATATTGCTCTGTAACCATGAAACTTGGCCCAAAAATCACCTGCCACATACTAAATCTGATTGCACAGGTTTTAGGATTACATCTGGTGTACCAGTGGTGTCATATCTGTGCAAAATGGGGTCCAGGAAGGCGAAAATACAGCCTCAGGTGGCTGTATCAGGATAGGCTGATATTTTCTCAGTTTAGGCAGATTTAAGGTTGTAAACCATATTGTGTCCCACAGGAGTCGCCACTTGAATGAATTTTAGTGGTGTGTTCCTTCAGAAATGCATATCTAGTCCAAAGTACAGGTTCAGGGAGTGTAGGTGGCGAGGATGTCATAAAATGCCAGATCAGTCAAAACCACCTCTTAAATTGGACCAATCTTGCTGAAATTTTCACAGAAAACTCAGTTTATGTCAAAGAATGAATTTGTATTGGTCTGGTCCACTCGAGAGCCATATTAGGAATTTCATTTTCCGGGGTGTGGGGGGCCCCCTGGCCTCCCCTCATTGGGGAAATATCAAGTATATCACAATCTTGTAAATCTGAAGCCCATATTTTATTTCATGCTTGGTTTAACAATAAAGGGGGATATTTTAGGCGCATTTGGAGCATTACATGTCTGAAGAGAAAATATTTAACCCAAATATTGCTGTTAAAATGGTCCAAAATAGATGTAAATCAGCCAAAACCAGTAGCAAATATTGCTCTGTAACCATGAAACTTGGCCCAAAAATCACCTGCCACATACTAAATCTGATTGCACAGGTTTTAGGATTACATCTGGTGTACCAGTGGTGTCATCTGTGCAAAATGGGGTCCAGGAAGGCGAAAATACAGCCTCAGGTGGCTGTATCAGGATAGGCTGATATTTTCTCAGTTTAGGCAGATTTAAGGTTGTAAACCATATTGTGTCCCACAGGAGTCGCCACTTGAATGAATTTTAGTGGTGTGTTCCTTCAGAAATGCATATCTAGTCCAAAGTACAGGTTCAGGGAGTGTAGGTGGCGAGGATGTCATAAAATGCCAGATCAGTCAAAACCACCTCTTAAATTGGACCAATCTTGCTGAAATTTTCACAGAAAACTCAGTTTATGTCAAAGAATGAATTTGTATTGGTCTGGTCCACTCGAGAGCCATATTAGGAATTTCATTTTCCGGGGTGTGGGGGGCCCCCTGGCCTCCCCTCATTGGGGAAATATCAAGTATATCACAATCTTGTAAATCTGAAGCCCATATTTTATTTCATGCTTGGTTTAACAATAAAGGGGGATATTTTAGGCGCATTTGGAGCATTACATGTCTGAAGAGAAAATATTTAACCCAAATATTGCTGTTAAAATGGTCCAAAATAGATGTAAATCAGCCAAAACCAGTAGCAAATATTGCTCTGTAACCATGAAACTTGGCCCAAAAATCACCTGCCACATACTAAATCTGATTGCACAGGTTTTAGGATTACATCTGGTGTACCAGTGGTGTCATCTGTGCAAAATGGGGTCCAGGAAGGCGAAAATACAGCCTCAGGTGGCTGTATCAGGATAGGCTGATATTTTCTCAGTTTAGGCAGATTTAAGGTTGTAAACCATATTGTGTCCCACAGGAGTCGCCACTTGAATGAATTTTAGTGGTGTGTTCCTTCAGAAATGCATATCTAGTCCAAAGTACAGGTTCAGGGAGTGTAGGTGGCGAGGATGTCATAAAATGCCAGATCAGTCAAAACCACCTCTTAAATTGGACCAATCTTGCTGAAATTTTCACAGAAAACTCAGTTTATGTCAAAGAATGAATTTGTATTGGTCTGGTCCACTCGAGAGCCATATTAGGAATTTCATTTTCCGGGGTGTGGGGGGCCCCCTGGCCTCCCCTCATTGGGGAAATATCAAGTATATCACAATCTTGTAAATCTGAAGCCCATATTTTATTTCATGCTTGGTTTAACAATAAAGGGGGATATTTTAGGCGCATTTGGAGCATTACATGTCTGAAGAGAAAATATTTAATCCAAATATTGCTGTTAAAATGGTCCAAAATAGATGTAAATCAGCCAAAACCAGTAGCAAATATTGCTCTGTAACCATGAAACTTGGCCCAAAAATCACCTGCCACATACTAAATCAGATGGCACAGGTTTTAGGATTACATCTGGTGTACCAGTGGTGTCATCTGTGCAAAATGGGGTCCAGGAAGGCGAAAATACAGCCTCAGGTGGCTGTATCAGGATAGGCTGATATTTTCTCAGTTTAGGCAGATTTAAGGTTGTAAACCATATTGTGTCCCACAGGAGTCGCCACTTGAATGAATTTTAGTGGTGTGTTCCTTCAGAAATGCATATCTAGTCCAAAGTACAGGTTCAGGGAGTGTAGGTGGCGAGGATGTCATAAAATGCCAGATCAGTCAAAACCACCTCTTAAATTGGACCAATCTTGCTGAAATTTTCACAGAAAACTCAGTTTATGTCAAAGAATGAATTTGTATTGGTCTGGTCCACTCGAGAGCCATATTAGGAATTTCATTTTTACTTGACCCACAATGAGGTGGCCCTAAATTATGGAAGCAACTTGCTCCTAACCAAACACTGGCCACCTAGGGTTAAGCCCTGTACACCATAATATAAGGTGACCTTAAGGTGGTGATTACTATGCCATACTGTTACACTTTACAGATAAAGGCAAACTGATGGAGGCACTGAAGTGGTGACTGATTCAGTGGAGAGGAAATTGACATTAAGGTAACATTAAAGGTGTGTTAGAGTTTAGGGTCTATTTAAGTACTACATGAAGTTTAAGTGATGAGTTTAGACTACGATTTTACTAGATGAAGAGGTAATACTAGGACAAAAGCTTACAGACTTAGTAATGAGTCTTGACCTGTTAAGAATAACTAGGTACTTTACTGTTGAGGTGGAGTAGGGATTGACCCCCCATGAATTAAAATAAGGAACATAAGGTAACACAGAATAAGTGTTTATATACAAAATGTAAAAGCAATATGGTAATGTTAATGGTTTGTTACAACATATGTAATAACAGTTGTTACAGGAGTCCAATGAAGAGGAACCTAAGTATCTAGCTAAAAATGAAACAACACCTTACAGAGTCGAGCAATACGACCCCCTTAAGGAACTAAGATAAAAACTAAAAAAAAAATAAAACCTAAGGACTCAGGTTTGACTTCCCCCTCATTAGTTACACTACACAATGAGTACAGGTGAATACAGTAACGAAAAAACTAGTATATCATGATGATAACATGTAACATACCATATACAGTAATAAACAGATCTTTAGCCATTAGAGTGACACAGTAAAATGTGAACTAAAAGTTAGCATACTGAGTGACAGTTACATACGTAGAAATGGCCAGACTAACCTGCTATGTGAAGACAATGAATTATGATGTAAGTATAATTACTACCATAGCAGATATGAGCAATGTGTCGAATAACAGCACATGCATAATAAAGCAATAGTACACTAATAAAAGACATAGTACAGCAATAATGCACGAGTAAATGCAATAGTTATAATACTAAAATGATTTTATGTACACAGTTAGATATAAGTAATAGTATCATAGCCATGAAACCGAATACACAATACTAAAATGTTTTACAGGGTGAACTATAAAAGACTAAGAATAGGCAAGTGAGGGTAGTTTTAACCTTCAAAATGTTCTTTACTTGTGAAATAAATACCCCTAGCATTAATGTAACGCAGAAGCACCTCAGCTTTGGCAAATGTTGCTATGTATTACTTTGTACATTAAGTACTCCCACAAGGGTCAGAGTATTGCTAGACTAAATCAGCACCCAGCTACTTTTGAGCCACACAGGAGAAATATAAACCAGAAATTATACAGAATCACTATTATAAGATACTATTATGTCCTCGTTGGCAGGAGCCACCCAATCATCAGGGGTGGGGGTCCAGACCATCCACTGAGTCATAATAAACTGTGGGGCTCCTGGCATCCTGGGGAAGGCGAGAAAGTGTGGCAGGCTGAGGGAAGATCAGACGAGTCTTGCCCAGTGCCATGTTATACTGTCCAGGTGATGTGACTCTGATTGGCGCCTTGTAGCATTGCCAAGTGTGTGCTTGAGTTTGACCCTCCACCAAGGTCATGCTCCCAAGCTGAGGTGGCCTGATTTCCATGATCAATCTACAACTACATAATATAAACAAGTGGTAGTAAACTGCAGAAAAACCAGCAGACTGAACCCAAGGGCATGGGAGGGTGGGAAATTTGATGCTGTTTGTTCAAAGTTAAAATTTATAATGAATATGGTGGATTCAGGCGGGAGAATTAATATGGCTAGGTCACAGTGGACCAATGAGAAACTAGGTCAATTGACACAAGACTAGTTTTCATAAAGTACAATAATAAGGATGTGCATTAGCCACTGAAGTGGAGGACACCTAGTGTGTCCTCACCCCACAGTGTCCTGTACTGCCTTACTGTTAGGTAATAGACACAGTGGGGTTTAATAGTTTATTTACAATATAATTACTAGATGTATTTACATACAATGACAGTAATACTATATTAAAACTTGACACACAATAAGGTGGCCTTAAATTGTGGAAGCAACTTGCTCCTAACCAACCACTGGCCACCTAGGGTTAAGCCCTGTACACCACAGTATAAGGTGACCTTAAGGTAATAACAGTAATACCATATTAAACTTGACCCACAATGAGGTGGCCCTAAATTATGGAAGCAACTTGCTCCTAACCAAACACTGGCCACCTAGGGTTAAGCCCTGTACACCATAATATAAGGTGACCTTAAGGTGGTGATTACTATGCCATACTGTTACACTTTACAGATAAAGGCAAACTGATGGAGGCACTGAAGTGGTGACTGATTCAGTGGAGAGGAAATTGACATTAAGGTAACATTAAAGGTGTGTTAGAGTTTAGGGTCTATTTAAGTACTACATGAAGTTTAAGTGATGAGTTTAGACTACGATTTTACTAGATGAAGAGGTAATACTAGGACAAAAGCTTACAGACTTAGTAATGAGTCTTGACCTGTTAAGAATAACTAGGTACTTTACTGTTGAGGTGGATGGACATCACGCCTGTCAGTCCCTCGCCCTGGGGAGGTGTACATGCACCCTAAGTGATATTTTGGGTGCATGTGCCAGTTTGGGTAGCCCCTTAATGGTATCCTTGGTGACCATATGAACTCTTCATGGTGATTGGATGGCCCTTCATTGACCCTGGTTTTGGAGGCAAAAGCTGTTAGTTGTGAATTTGAATTTGAACTGAAAGGACTGAATTCACTTATTTTTGCCCACCCACCCAACCCTCACACTTTGTCCGCCCATATTTTATGTTTTTTAGTATTATTGGTTTTTTAGTATTTTAGCGTAATTACCGCTGCTCTACATTAGGGCTTACTGTATTGTTATTTCTTTGTGTATAGTAAATTATAACACTCAACCTGAGGCTACTTTCTAAATTCTAACTTTTCTTACTCTAACAAATTTCTATTTTACATTTTTTGTTATTTTCCCCTTATATCTGTCCATTCTCAACTTTCAATCTAAGGTAGCCTTAGGTTGGTCTTACACTTCTTGCTTCACGTGAAAAGACTTAGATTTAACTTTAGGGTGACCTTAATTTATATTTTACATGGTAACTGCATTTTTATTCAGGTGATGTAAAATTTCATTAACATGTTACTAATTGTATCAAAGTCATTCAGTTGATGTAAAACTTTACTAACATGTTACTAATTGTATCAAAGTATTAAACTACTGTATACATACCAATGGACAATGAACTGTGTAGATGTGTAATTTGAATGTTTGGACTGTAAATATTAACTTGCATTATTTACATTACTTTAACATTACTATATTACTTTAACATTACTATATCACGCTTACTATTGTTATCTGTTATTGTATAAAGTAAATAAAATCAATGCTCCGCATCCTGGCTTTCACTTCCCCAGGGTGGTGGGGACTGTAAACCATATTGTGTCCCACAGGAGTCGCCACTTGAATGAATTTTAGTGGTGTGTTCCTTCAGAAATGCATATCTAGTCCAAAGTACAGGTTCAGGGAGTGTAGGTGGCGAGGATGTCATAAAATGCCAGATCAGTCAAAACCACCTCTTAAATTGGACCAATCTTGCTGAAATTTTCACAGAAAACTCAGTTTATGTCAAAGAATGAATTTGTATTGGTCTGGTCCACTCGAGAGCCATATTAGGAATTTCATTTTCCGGGGTGTGGGGGGCCCCCTGGCCTCCCCTCATTGGGGAAATATCAAGTATATCACAATCTTGTAAATCTGAAGCCCATATTTTATTTCATGCTTGGTTTAACAATAAAGGGGGATATTTTAGGCGCATTTGGAGCATTACATGTCTGAAGAGAAAATATTTAACCCAAATATTGCTGTTAAAATGGTCCAAAATAGATGTAAATCAGCCAAAACCAGTAGCAAATATTGCTCTGTAACCATGAAACTTGGCCCAAAAATCACCTGCCACATACTAAATCTGATTGCACAGGTTTTAGGATTACATCTGGTGTACCAGTGGTGTCATCTGTGCAAAATGGGGTCCAGGAAGGCGAAAATACAGCCTCAGGTGGCTGTATCAGGATAGGCTGATATTTTCTCAGTTTAGGCAGATTTAAGGTTGTAAACCATATTGTGTCCCACAGGAGTCGCCACTTGAATGAATTTTAGTGGTGTGTTCCTTCAGAAATGCATATCTAGTCCAAAGTACAGGTTCAGGGAGTGTAGGTGGCGAGGATGTCATAAAATGCCAGATCAGTCAAAACCACCTCTTAAATTGGACCAATCTTGCTGAAATTTTCACAGAAAACTCAGTTTATGTCAAAGAATGAATTTGTATTGGTCTGGTCCACTCGAGAGCCATATTAGGAATTTCATTTTCCGGGGTGTGGGGGGCCCCCTGGCCTCCCCTCATTGGGGAAATATCAAGTATATCACAATCTTGTAAATCTGAAGCCCATATTTTATTTCATGCTTGGTTTAACAATAAAGGGGGATATTTTAGGCGCATTTGGAGCATTACATGTCTGAAGAGAAAATATTTAACCCAAATATTGCTGTTAAAATGGTCCAAAATAGATGTAAATCAGCCAAAACCAGTAGCAAATATTGCTCTGTAACCATGAAACTTGGCCCAAAAATCACCTGCCACATACTAAATCTGATTGCACAGGTTTTAGGATTACATCTGGTGTACCAGTGGTGTCATATCTGTGCAAAATGGGGTCCAGGAAGGCGAAAATACAGCCTCAGGTGGCTGTATCAGGATAGGCTGATATTTTCTCAGTTTAGGCAGATTTAAGGTTGTAAACCATATTGTGTCCCACAGGAGTCGCCACTTGAATGAATTTTAGTGGTGTGTTCCTTCAGAAATGCATATCTAGTCCAAAGTACAGGTTCAGGGAGTGTAGGTGGCGAGGATGTCATAAAATGCCAGATCAGTCAAAACCACCTCTTAAATTGGACCAATCTTGCTGAAATTTTCACAGAAAACTCAGTTTATGTCAAAGAATGAATTTGTATTGGTCTGGTCCACTCGAGAGCCATATTAGGAATTTCATTTTCCGGGGTGTGGGGGGCCCCCTGGCCTCCCCTCATTGGGGAAATATCAAGTATATCACAATCTTGTAAATCTGAAGCCCATATTTTATTTCATGCTTGGTTTAACAATAAAGGGGGATATTTTAGGCGCATTTGGAGCATTACATGTCTGAAGAGAAAATATTTAACCCAAATATTGCTGTTAAAATGGTCCAAAATAGATGTAAATCAGCCAAAACCAGTAGCAAATATTGCTCTGTAACCATGAAACTTGGCCCAAAAATCACCTGCCACATACTAAATCTGATTGCACAGGTTTTAGGATTACATCTGGTGTACCAGTGGTGTCATCTGTGCAAAATGGGGTCCAGGAAGGCGAAAATACAGCCTCAGGTGGCTGTATCAGGATAGGCTGATATTTTCTCAGTTTAGGCAGATTTAAGGTTGTAAACCATATTGTGTCCCACAGGAGTCGCCACTTGAATGAATTTTAGTGGTGTGTTCCTTCAGAAATGCATATCTAGTCCAAAGTACAGGTTCAGGGAGTGTAGGTGGCGAGGATGTCATAAAATGCCAGATCAGTCAAAACCACCTCTTAAATTGGACCAATCTTGCTGAAATTTTCACAGAAAACTCAGTTTATGTCAAAGAATGAATTTGTATTGGTCTGGTCCACTCGAGAGCCATATTAGGAATTTCATTTTCCGGGGTGTGGGGGGCCCCCTGGCCTCCCCTCATTGGGGAAATATCAAGTATATCACAATCTTGTAAATCTGAAGCCCATATTTTATTTCATGCTTGGTTTAACAATAAAGGGGGATATTTTAGGCGCATTTGGAGCATTACATGTCTGAAGAGAAAATATTTAACCCAAATATTGCTGTTAAAATGGTCCAAAATAGATGTAAATCAGCCAAAACCAGTAGCAAATATTGCTCTGTAACCATGAAACTTGGCCCAAAAATCACCTGCCACATACTAAATCTGATTGCACAGGTTTTAGGATTACATCTGGTGTACCAGTGGTGTCATCTGTGCAAAATGGGGTCCAGGAAGGCGAAAATACAGCCTCAGGTGGCTGTATCAGGATAGGCTGATATTTTCTCAGTTTAGGCAGATTTAAGGTTGTAAACCATATTGTGTCCCACAGGAGTCGCCACTTGAATGAATTTTAGTGGTGTGTTCCTTCAGAAATGCATATCTAGTCCAAAGTACAGGTTCAGGGAGTGTAGGTGGCGAGGATGTCATAAAATGCCAGATCAGTCAAAACCACCTCTTAAATTGGACCAATCTTGCTGAAATTTTCACAGAAAACTCAGTTTATGTCAAAGAATGAATTTGTATTGGTCTGGTCCACTCGAGAGCCATATTAGGAATTTCATTTTCCGGGGTGTGGGGGGCCCCCTGGCCTCCCCTCATTGGGGAAATATCAAGTATATCACAATCTTGTAAATCTGAAGCCCATATTTTATTTCATGCTTGGTTTAACAATAAAGGGGGATATTTTAGGCGCATTTGGAGCATTACATGTCTGAAGAGAAAATATTTAACCCAAATATTGCTGTTAAAATGGTCCAAAATAGATGTAAATCAGCCAAAACCAGTAGCAAATATTGCTCTGTAACCATGAAACTTGGCCCAAAAATCACCTGCCACATACTAAATCTGATTGCACAGGTTTTAGGATTACATCTGGTGTACCAGTGGTGTCATCTGTGCAAAATGGGGTCCAGGAAGGCGAAAATACAGCCTCAGGTGGCTGTATCAGGATAGGCTGATATTTTCTCAGTTTAGGCAGATTTAAGGTTGTAAACCATATTGTGTCCCACAGGAGTCGCCACTTGAATGAATTTTAGTGGTGTGTTCCTTCAGAAATGCATATCTAGTCCAAAGTACAGGTTCAGGGAGTGTAGGTGGCGAGGATGTCATAAAATGCCAGATCAGTCAAAACCACCTCTTAAATTGGACCAATCTTGCTGAAATTTTCACAGAAAACTCAGTTTATGTCAAAGAATGAATTTGTATTGGTCTGGTCCACTCGAGAGCCATATTAGGAATTTCATTTTCCGGGGTGTGGGGGGCCCCCTGGCCTCCCCTCATTGGGGAAATATCAAGTATATCACAATCTTGTAAATCTGAAGCCCATATTTTATTTCATGCTTGGTTTAACAATAAAGGGGGATATTTTAGGCGCATTTGGAGCATTACATGTCTGAAGAGAAAATATTTAACCCAAATATTGCTGTTAAAATGGTCCAAAATAGATGTAAATCAGCCAAAACCAGTAGCAAATATTGCTCTGTAACCATGAAACTTGGCCCAAAAATCACCTGCCACATACTAAATCTGATTGCACAGGTTTTAGGATTACATCTGGTGTACCAGTGGTGTCATCTGTGCAAAATGGGGTCCAGGAAGGCGAAAATACAGCCTCAGGTGGCTGTATCAGGATAGGCTGATATTTTCTCAGTTTAGGCAGATTTAAGGTTGTAAACCATATTGTGTCCCACAGGAGTCGCCACTTGAATGAATTTTAGTGGTGTGTTCCTTCAGAAATGCATATCTAGTCCAAAGTACAGGTTCAGGGAGTGTAGGTGGCGAGGATGTCATAAAATGCCAGATCAGTCAAAACCACCTCTTAAATTGGACCAATCTTGCTGAAATTTTCACAGAAAACTCAGTTTATGTCAAAGAATGAATTTGTATTGGTCTGGTCCACTCGAGAGCCATATTAGGAATTTCATTTTCCGGGGTGTGGGGGGCCCCCTGGCCTCCCCTCATTGGGGAAATATCAAGTATATCACAATCTTGTAAATCTGAAGCCCATATTTTATTTCATGCTTGGTTTAACAATAAAGGGGGATATTTTAGGCGCATTTGGAGCATTACATGTCTGAAGAGAAAATATTTAACCCAAATATTGCTGTTAAAATGGTCCAAAATAGATGTAAATCAGCCAAAACCAGTAGCAAATATTGCTCTGTAACCATGAAACTTGGCCCAAAAATCACCTGCCACATACTAAATCTGATTGCACAGGTTTTAGGATTACATCTGGTGTACCAGTGGTGTCATCTGTGCAAAATGGGGTCCAGGAAGGCGAAAATACAGCCTCAGGTGGCTGTATCAGGATAGGCTGATATTTTCTCAGTTTAGGCAGATTTAAGGTTGTAAACCATATTGTGTCCCACAGGAGTCGCCACTTGAATGAATTTTAGTGGTGTGTTCCTTCAGAAATGCATATCTAGTCCAAAGTACAGGTTCAGGGAGTGTAGGTGGCGAGGATGTCATAAAATGCCAGATCAGTCAAAACCACCTCTTAAATTGGACCAATCTTGCTGAAATTTTCACAGAAAACTCAGTTTATGTCAAAGAATGAATTTGTATTGGTCTGGTCCACTCGAGAGCCATATTAGGAATTTCATTTTCCGGGGTGTGGGGGGCCCCCTGGCCTCCCCTCATTGGGGAAATATCAAGTATATCACAATCTTGTAAATCTGAAGCCCATATTTTATTTCATGCTTGGTTTAACAATAAAGGGGGATATTTTAGGCGCATTTGGAGCATTACATGTCTGAAGAGAAAATATTTAACCCAAATATTGCTGTTAAAATGGTCCAAAATAGATGTAAATCAGCCAAAACCAGTAGCAAATATTGCTCTGTAACCATGAAACTTGGCCCAAAAATCACCTGCCACATACTAAATCTGATTGCACAGGTTTTAGGATTACATCTGGTGTACCAGTGGTGTCATATCTGTGCAAAATGGGGTCCAGGAAGGCGAAAATACAGCCTCAGGTGGCTGTATCAGGATAGGCTGATATTTTCTCAGTTTAGGCAGATTTAAGGTTGTAAACCATATTGTGTCCCACAGGAGTCGCCACTTGAATGAATTTTAGTGGTGTGTTCCTTCAGAAATGCATATCTAGTCCAAAGTACAGGTTCAGGGAGTGTAGGTGGCGAGGATGTCATAAAATGCCAGATCAGTCAAAACCACCTCTTAAATTGGACCAATCTTGCTGAAATTTTCACAGAAAACTCAGTTTATGTCAAAGAATGAATTTGTATTGGTCTGGTCCACTCGAGAGCCATATTAGGAATTTCATTTTCCGGGGTGTGGGGGGCCCCCTGGCCTCCCCTCATTGGGGAAATATCAAGTATATCACAATCTTGTAAATCTGAAGCCCATATTTTATTTCATGCTTGGTTTAACAATAAAGGGGGATATTTTAGGCGCATTTGGAGCATTACATGTCTGAAGAGAAAATATTTAACCCAAATATTGCTGTTAAAATGGTCCAAAATAGATGTAAATCAGCCAAAACCAGTAGCAAATATTGCTCTGTAACCATGAAACTTGGCCCAAAAATCACCTGCCACATACTAAATCTGATTGCACAGGTTTTAGGATTACATCTGGTGTACCAGTGGTGTCATATCTGTGCAAAATGGGGTCCAGGAAGGCGAAAATACAGCCTCAGGTGGCTGTATCAGGATAGGCTGATATTTTCTCAGTTTAGGCAGATTTAAGGTTGTAAACCATATTGTGTCCCACAGGAGTCGCCACTTGAATGAATTTTAGTGGTGTGTTCCTTCAGAAATGCATATCTAGTCCAAAGTACAGGTTCAGGGAGTGTAGGTGGCGAGGATGTCATAAAATGCCAGATCAGTCAAAACCACCTCTTAAATTGGACCAATCTTGCTGAAATTTTCACAGAAAACTCAGTTTATGTCAAAGAATGAATTTGTATTGGTCTGGTCCACTCGAGAGCCATATTAGGAATTTCATTTTCCGGGGTGTGGGGGGCCCCCTGGCCTCCCCTCATTGGGGAAATATCAAGTATATCACAATCTTGTAAATCTGAAGCCCATATTTTATTTCATGCTTGGTTTAACAATAAAGGGGGATATTTTAGGCGCATTTGGAGCATTACATGTCTGAAGAGAAAATATTTAACCCAAATATTGCTGTTAAAATGGTCCAAAATAGATGTAAATCAGCCAAAACCAGTAGCAAATATTGCTCTGTAACCATGAAACTTGGCCCAAAAATCACCTGCCACATACTAAATCTGATTGCACAGGTTTTAGGATTACATCTGGTGTACCAGTGGTGTCATCTGTGCAAAATGGGGTCCAGGAAGGCGAAAATACAGCCTCAGGTGGCTGTATCAGGATAGGCTGATATTTTCTCAGTTTAGGCAGATTTAAGGTTGTAAACCATATTGTGTCCCACAGGAGTCGCCACTTGAATGAATTTTAGTGGTGTGTTCCTTCAGAAATGCATATCTAGTCCAAAGTACAGGTTCAGGGAGTGTAGGTGGCGAGGATGTCATAAAATGCCAGATCAGTCAAAACCACCTCTTAAATTGGACCAATCTTGCTGAAATTTTCACAGAAAACTCAGTTTATGTCAAAGAATGAATTTGTATTGGTCTGGTCCACTCGAGAGCCATATTAGGAATTTCATTTTCCGGGGTGTGGGGGGCCCCCTGGCCTCCCCTCATTGGGGAAATATCAAGTATATCACAATCTTGTAAATCTGAAGCCCATATTTTATTTCATGCTTGGTTTAACAATAAAGGGGGATATTTTAGGCGCATTTGGAGCATTACATGTCTGAAGAGAAAATATTTAACCCAAATATTGCTGTTAAAATGGTCCAAAATAGATGTAAATCAGCCAAAACCAGTAGCAAATATTGCTCTGTAACCATGAAACTTGGCCCAAAAATCACCTGCCACATACTAAATCTGATTGCACAGGTTTTAGGATTACATCTGGTGTACCAGTGGTGTCATCTGTGCAAAATGGGGTCCAGGAAGGCGAAAATACAGCCTCAGGTGGCTGTATCAGGATAGGCTGATATTTTCTCAGTTTAGGCAGATTTAAGGTTGTAAACCATATTGTGTCCCACAGGAGTCGCCACTTGAATGAATTTTAGTGGTGTGTTCCTTCAGAAATGCATATCTAGTCCAAAGTACAGGTTCAGGGAGTGTAGGTGGCGAGGATGTCATAAAATGCCAGATCAGTCAAAACCACCTCTTAAATTGGACCAATCTTGCTGAAATTTTCACAGAAAACTCAGTTTATGTCAAAGAATGAATTTGTATTGGTCTGGTCCACTCGAGAGCCATATTAGGAATTTCATTTTCCGGGGTGTGGGGGGCCCCCTGGCCTCCCCTCATTGGGGAAATATCAAGTATATCACAATCTTGTAAATCTGAAGCCCATATTTTATTTCATGCTTGGTTTAACAATAAAGGGGGATATTTTAGGCGCATTTGGAGCATTACATGTCTGAAGAGAAAATATTTAACCCAAATATTGCTGTTAAAATGGTCCAAAATAGATGTAAATCAGCCAAAACCAGTAGCAAATATTGCTCTGTAACCATGAAACTTGGCCCAAAAATCACCTGCCACATACTAAATCTGATTGCACAGGTTTTAGGATTACATCTGGTGTACCAGTGGTGTCATATCTGTGCAAAATGGGGTCCAGGAAGGCGAAAATACAGCCTCAGGTGGCTGTATCAGGATAGGCTGATATTTTCTCAGTTTAGGCAGATTTAAGGTTGTAAACCATATTGTGTCCCACAGGAGTCGCCACTTGAATGAATTTTAGTGGTGTGTTCCTTCAGAAATGCATATCTAGTCCAAAGTACAGGTTCAGGGAGTGTAGGTGGCGAGGATGTCATAAAATGCCAGATCAGTCAAAACCACCTCTTAAATTGGACCAATCTTGCTGAAATTTTCACAGAAAACTCAGTTTATGTCAAAGAATGAATTTGTATTGGTCTGGTCCACTCGAGAGCCATATTAGGAATTTCATTTTCCGGGGTGTGGGGGGCCCCCTGGCCTCCCCTCATTGGGGAAATATCAAGTATATCACAATCTTGTAAATCTGAAGCCCATATTTTATTTCATGCTTGGTTTAACAATAAAGGGGGATATTTTAGGCGCATTTGGAGCATTACATGTCTGAAGAGAAAATATTTAACCCAAATATTGCTGTTAAAATGGTCCAAAATAGATGTAAATCAGCCAAAACCAGTAGCAAATATTGCTCTGTAACCATGAAACTTGGCCCAAAAATCACCTGCCACATACTAAATCTGATTGCACAGGTTTTAGGATTACATCTGGTGTACCAGTGGTGTCATCTGTGCAAAATGGGGTCCAGGAAGGCGAAAATACAGCCTCAGGTGGCTGTATCAGGATAGGCTGATATTTTCTCAGTTTAGGCAGATTTAAGGTTGTAAACCATATTGTGTCCCACAGGAGTCGCCACTTGAATGAATTTTAGTGGTGTGTTCCTTCAGAAATGCATATCTAGTCCAAAGTACAGGTTCAGGGAGTGTAGGTGGCGAGGATGTCATAAAATGCCAGATCAGTCAAAACCACCTCTTAAATTGGACCAATCTTGCTGAAATTTTCACAGAAAACTCAGTTTATGTCAAAGAATGAATTTGTATTGGTCTGGTCCACTCGAGAGCCATATTAGGAATTTCATTTTCCGGGGTGTGGGGGGCCCCCTGGCCTCCCCTCATTGGGGAAATATCAAGTATATCACAATCTTGTAAATCTGAAGCCCATATTTTATTTCATGCTTGGTTTAACAATAAAGGGGGATATTTTAGGCGCATTTGGAGCATTACATGTCTGAAGAGAAAATATTTAACCCAAATATTGCTGTTAAAATGGTCCAAAATAGATGTAAATCAGCCAAAACCAGTAGCAAATATTGCTCTGTAACCATGAAACTTGGCCCAAAAATCACCTGCCACATACTAAATCTGATTGCACAGGTTTTAGGATTACATCTGGTGTACCAGTGGTGTCATCTGTGCAAAATGGGGTCCAGGAAGGCGAAAATACAGCCTCAGGTGGCTGTATCAGGATAGGCTGATATTTTCTCAGTTTAGGCAGATTTAAGGTTGTAAACCATATTGTGTCCCACAGGAGTCGCCACTTGAATGAATTTTAGTGGTGTGTTCCTTCAGAAATGCATATCTAGTCCAAAGTACAGGTTCAGGGAGTGTAGGTGGCGAGGATGTCATAAAATGCCAGATCAGTCAAAACCACCTCTTAAATTGGACCAATCTTGCTGAAATTTTCACAGAAAACTCAGTTTATGTCAAAGAATGAATTTGTATTGGTCTGGTCCACTCGAGAGCCATATTAGGAATTTCATTTTCCGGGGTGTGGGGGGCCCCCTGGCCTCCCCTCATTGGGGAAATATCAAGTATATCACAATCTTGTAAATCTGAAGCCCATATTTTATTTCATGCTTGGTTTAACAATAAAGGGGGATATTTTAGGCGCATTTGGAGCATTACATGTCTGAAGAGAAAATATTTAACCCAAATATTGCTGTTAAAATGGTCCAAAATAGATGTAAATCAGCCAAAACCAGTAGCAAATATTGCTCTGTAACCATGAAACTTGGCCCAAAAATCACCTGCCACATACTAAATCTGATTGCACAGGTTTTAGGATTACATCTGGTGTACCAGTGGTGTCATCTGTGCAAAATGGGGTCCAGGAAGGCGAAAATACAGCCTCAGGTGGCTGTATCAGGATAGGCTGATATTTTCTCAGTTTAGGCAGATTTAAGGTTGTAAACCATATTGTGTCCCACAGGAGTCGCCACTTGAATGAATTTTAGTGGTGTGTTCCTTCAGAAATGCATATCTAGTCCAAAGTACAGGTTCAGGGAGTGTAGGTGGCGAGGATGTCATAAAATGCCAGATCAGTCAAAACCACCTCTTAAATTGGACCAATCTTGCTGAAATTTTCACAGAAAACTCAGTTTATGTCAAAGAATGAATTTGTATTGGTCTGGTCCACTCGAGAGCCATATTAGGAATTTCATTTTCCGGGGTGTGGGGGGCCCCCTGGCCTCCCCTCATTGGGGAAATATCAAGTATATCACAATCTTGTAAATCTGAAGCCCATATTTTATTTCATGCTTGGTTTAACAATAAAGGGGGATATTTTAGGCGCATTTGGAGCATTACATGTCTGAAGAGAAAATATTTAACCCAAATATTGCTGTTAAAATGGTCCAAAATAGATGTAAATCAGCCAAAACCAGTAGCAAATATTGCTCTGTAACCATGAAACTTGGCCCAAAAATCACCTGCCACATACTAAATCTGATTGCACAGGTTTTAGGATTACATCTGGTGTACCAGTGGTGTCATCTGTGCAAAATGGGGTCCAGGAAGGCGAAAATACAGCCTCAGGTGGCTGTATCAGGATAGGCTGATATTTTCTCAGTTTAGGCAGATTTAAGGTTGTAAACCATATTGTGTCCCACAGGAGTCGCCACTTGAATGAATTTTAGTGGTGTGTTCCTTCAGAAATGCATATCTAGTCCAAAGTACAGGTTCAGGGAGTGTAGGTGGCGAGGATGTCATAAAATGCCAGATCAGTCAAAACCACCTCTTAAATTGGACCAATCTTGCTGAAATTTTCACAGAAAACTCAGTTTATGTCAAAGAATGAATTTGTATTGGTCTGGTCCACTCGAGAGCCATATTAGGAATTTCATTTTCCGGGGTGTGGGGGGCCCCCTGGCCTCCCCTCATTGGGGAAATATCAAGTATATCACAATCTTGTAAATCTGAAGCCCATATTTTATTTCATGCTTGGTTTAACAATAAAGGGGGATATTTTAGGCGCATTTGGAGCATTACATGTCTGAAGAGAAAATATTTAACCCAAATATTGCTGTTAAAATGGTCCAAAATAGATGTAAATCAGCCAAAACCAGTAGCAAATATTGCTCTGTAACCATGAAACTTGGCCCAAAAATCACCTGCCACATACTAAATCTGATTGCACAGGTTTTAGGATTACATCTGGTGTACCAGTGGTGTCATCTGTGCAAAATGGGGTCCAGGAAGGCGAAAATACAGCCTCAGGTGGCTGTATCAGGATAGGCTGATATTTTCTCAGTTTAGGCAGATTTAAGGTTGTAAACCATATTGTGTCCCACAGGAGTCGCCACTTGAATGAATTTTAGTGGTGTGTTCCTTCAGAAATGCATATCTAGTCCAAAGTACAGGTTCAGGGAGTGTAGGTGGCGAGGATGTCATAAAATGCCAGATCAGTCAAAACCACCTCTTAAATTGGACCAATCTTGCTGAAATTTTCACAGAAAACTCAGTTTATGTCAAAGAATGAATTTGTATTGGTCTGGTCCACTCGAGAGCCATATTAGGAATTTCATTTTCCGGGGTGTGGGGGGCCCCTGGCCTCCCCTCATTGGGGAAATATCAAGTATATCACAATCTTGTAAATCTGAAGCCCATATTTTATTTCATGCTTGGTTTAACAATAAAGGGGGATATTTTAGGCGCATTTGGAGCATTACATGTCTGAAGAGAAAATATTTAACCCAAATATTGCTGTTAAAATGGTCCAAAATAGATGTAAATCAGCCAAAACCAGTAGCAAATATTGCTCTGTAACCATGAAACTTGGCCCAAAAATCACCTGCCACATACTAAATCTGATTGCACAGGTTTTAGGATTACATCTGGTGTACCAGTGGTGTCATCTGTGCAAAATGGGGTCCAGGAAGGCGAAAATACAGCCTCAGGTGGCTGTATCAGGATAGGCTGATATTTTCTCAGTTTAGGCAGATTTAAGGTTGTAAACCATATTGTGTCCCACAGGAGTCGCCACTTGAATGAATTTTAGTGGTGTGTTCCTTCAGAAATGCATATCTAGTCCAAAGTACAGGTTCAGGGAGTGTAGGTGGCGAGGATGTCATAAAATGCCAGATCAGTCAAAACCACCTCTTAAATTGGACCAATCTTGCTGAAATTTTCACAGAAAACTCAGTTTATGTCAAAGAATGAATTTGTATTGGTCTGGTCCACTCGAGAGCCATATTAGGAATTTCATTTTCCGGGGTGTGGGGGGCCCCCTGGCCTCCCCTCATTGGGGAAATATCAAGTATATCACAATCTTGTAAATCTGAAGCCCATATTTTATTTCATGCTTGGTTTAACAATAAAGGGGGATATTTTAGGCGCATTTGGAGCATTACATGTCTGAAGAGAAAATATTTAACCCAAATATTGCTGTTAAAATGGTCCAAAATAGATGTAAATCAGCCAAAACCAGTAGCAAATATTG